>JAJDFG010001433.1:0-36046 GCA_021039105.1 Scomber colias
AGGCAGAGAGAGCTCGAGGTGAGTCGACTAAACATCCAGCAGAGAATCCAGGACAGAGAGAAAGATGTGAAGCTGCTTCAACAGGAGGTGGAGGCCGTCAGTCACTCTGCTGATAAAGCAGTGGAGGACAGTGAGAAGATCTTCACTCAGCTGATCCGTTCTCCTCCAGAAAAGAAGCTCTGATGTGAAGCAGCAGATCAGATCCCAGCAGGAAACTGAAGTGAGTGGAGTCAAAGAGCTTCAGGAGAAGCTGCAGCAGGAGATCACTGAGCTGAAGAGGAAAGACGCTGAACTGAAGCAGCTCTCACACACAGAGGATCACAACCAGTTTCTACACAACTACCCCTCAGTGTCACAACTCAGTGAACCTACAGACTCATCCAGCATCAATATCCGTCCTCTCAGATACTTTGAGGATGTGACAGCAGCTGTGTCAGAGCTCAGAGATAACCTACAGGACATCCTGAGGGACAAATGGACAAACATCTCAGCGGCAGTAACTTATGTGGACGTTTTACTGCCAGAACCAGAACCCAAGACCAGAGCCGACTTCTTAAAATATTCATGTGAAATCACTCTGGATCCAAACACAGTAAACACAGATCTGTTATTATCTGATGAGAACAGAAAAGTAGAACGGACGACTCCACAGTCTTATTCTAGTCACACAGACAGATTCACTGATCAGTGGCAGGTCCTGAGTAGAGAGAGTCTGACTGGACGTTGTTACTGGGAGGTGGAGAGGAGAGGAGGAGTTGATGTAGCAGTCGCATACAAGAATATCTGCAGAGCAGGACTTGAATCTCTATTTGGACGTAATGACAAATCTTGGTCTTTAGATTGTGTCATTAACAGTTATGAATTTTGCTTCAACAACATTAAAACTCGCGTCTCAGGTCCTGATTCCTCCAGAGTCGGAGTGTACCTAGATCACAGAGCAGGTATTCTGTCCTTCTACAGCGTCTCTAAAACCATGACCTCTCCTCCACAGAGTCCAGACCACATTCACTCAGCCTCTCTATGCTGGACTTTATGTTGGTTTCTATGGAGCCACAGCTGAGTTGTGTAAAGTGAAATAGACAGAAGTCATTTCAGACTTCATGTGTCAGATGTTGTAATTCTTCATGTTTTTGTCTCCATGTTTCTGAGCTGCTCAGAGATCAGCTGACATGCTAATAGTGATTATCAACACTTTATTTACTTTATGTATGTATCGTTTATATGTTCAGTTTCTTTAAATGTGACTTTTTTCCTGTGTGTTTTTATCCATGGAGGCTCTCACTGCTCATCACCATGTTTTTAACCTTCACTGACATTTCTTCAGATGAAAATGTGAACTTCTCTTTGTTCTAAATGTTAGTTTCATGTTTGTATTGATGTATTTGTGTCTGTTGTTTCTTAAACAGAGAAAACAGCAGAACTTCCTTCATCACAGATATTTTGTTCTCATCACTTTGTAAATTCATAAAGAAATGTTCAATCAAACTGTAATGATCATGATAATAATCATTAATGATGTTCTTGTACATAGCTGACATTCTGGGTTACACTAACTGACTGTGTGGATGAAGTCAATCTGAACATGAAATCATTGATCACACTTTACTGATTGGATGTGTCAACAATCTGAAGCTTCAATAATCAATAAACACCATTTTATCAACAGTGATCAAAGTGTTTTCTTCTCATTCAAAGCTTGTGTACTTTTACTGTAATACTGCATACTACATCACTATAATACTGCAGTACTTTTACTGTAATACTGCATACTACATCACTATAATACTGCAGTACGTTTACTGTAATACTGCATACTACATCAGTATAATACTGCAGTACTTTTACTGTAATACTGCATACTACATCACTATAATACTGCAGTACTTTTACTGTAATACTGCATACTACATCACTCATAATACTGCAGTACTTTTACTGTAATACTGCATACTACATCACTATAATACTGCAGTACTTTTACTGTAAAACTGCATACTACATCACTATAATACTGCAGTACTTTTACTGTAATACTGCATACTACATCACTATAATACTGCAGTACTTTTACTGTAATACTGCATACTACATCACTATAATACTGCAGTACTTTTACTGTAATACTGCATACTACATCACTATAATACTGCAGTACTTTTAGTGTAATACTGCATACTACATCACTATAATACTGCAGTACTTTTACTGTAATACTGCATACTACATCACTATAATACTGCAGTACTTTTACTGTAATACTGCATACTACATCACTATAATACTGCAGTACTTTTACTGTAATGCTGCATACTACATCACTATAATACTGCAGTACTTTTACTGTAATACTGCATACTACATCACTATAATACTGCAGTACTTTTACTGTAATACTGCATACTACATCACTATAATACTGCAGTACTTTTACTGTAATACTGCATACTACATCACTGTAATACTGCAGTACTTTTACTGTAATACTGCATACTACATCACTATAATACTGCAGTACTTTTACTGTAATACTGCATACTACATCACTCATAATACTGCAGTACTTTTACTGTAATACTGCATACTACATCACTATAATACTGCAGTACTTTTACTGTAAATACTGCATACTACATCACTATAATACTGCAGTACTTTTACTGTAATACTGCATACTACATCACTCATAATACTGCAGTACTTTTACTGTAATACTGCATACTACATCACTATAATACTGCAGTACTTTTACTGTAATACTGCATACTACATCACTATAATACTGCAGTACTTTTACTGTAATGCTGCATACTACATCACTATAATACTGCAGTACGTTTTACTGTAATGCTGCATACTACATCACTATAATACTGCAGTACTTTTACTGTAATACTGCATACTACATCACTATAATACTGCAGTACTTTTACTGTAATACTGCATACTACATCACTATAATACTGCAGTACTTTTACTGTAATGCTGCATACTACATCACTATAATACTGCAGTACTTTTACTGTAATACTGCATACTACATCACTATAATACTGCAGTACTTTTACTGTAATACTGCATACTACATCACTATAATACTGCAGTACTTTTTACTGTAATGCTGCATACTACATCACTATAATACTGCAGTACTTTTACTGTAATGCTGCATACTACATCACTATATACTGCAGTACTTTTACTGTAATACTGCATACTACATCACTATAATACTGCAGTACTTTTACTGTAATACTGCATACTACATCACTATAATACTGCATTACTTTTACTGTAATGCTGCATACTACATCACTATAATACTGCAGTACTTTTACTGTAATACTGCATACTACATCACTATAATACTGCAGTACTTTTACTGTAATACTGCATACTACATCACTATAATACTGCAGTACTTTTACTGTAATACTGCATACTACATCACTATAATACTGCAGTACTTTTACTGTAATACTGCATACTACATCACTATAATACTGCAGTACTTTTACTGTAATACTGCATACTACATCACTATAATACTGCAGTACTTTTACTGTAATACTGCATACTACATCACTATAATACTGCAGTACTTTTACTGTAATACTGCATACTACATCACTATAATACTGCAGTACTTTTACTGTAATACTGCAGTACTTTTACTGTAATACTGCATACTACATCACTATAATACTGCAGTACTTTTACTGTAATACTGCAGTACTTTTACTGTAATACTGCATACTACATCACTATAATACTGCAGTACTTTTACTGTAATACTGCATACTACATCACTATAATACTGCAGTACTTTTACTGTAATACTGCATACTACATCACTATAATACTGCAGTACTTTTACTGTAATGCTGCATACTACATCACTATAATACTGCAGTACTTTTACTGTAATACTGCATACTACATCACTATAATACTGCAGTACTTTTACTGTAATACTGCATACTACATCACTATAATACTGCAGTACTTTTACTGTAATGCTGCATACTACATCACTATAATACTGCAGTACTTTTACTGTAATGCTGCATACTACATCACTATAATACTGCAGTACTTTTACTGTAATACTGCATACTACATCACTATAATACTGCAGTACTTTTACTGTAATACTGCATACTACATCACTATAATACTGCAGTACTTTTACTGTAATACTGCATACTACATCACTATAATACTGCAGTACTTTTACTATAATACTGCATACTACATCACTATAATACTGCAGTACTTTTACTGTAATACTGCATACTACATCACTATAATACTGCAGTACTTTTACTGTAATACTGCATACTACATCACTATAATACTGCAGTACTTTTACTGTAATACTGCATACTACATCACTATAATACTGCAGTACTTTTACTGTAATACTGCATACTACATCACTATAATACTACAGTACTTTTACTGTAATACTGCATACTACGTCACTATAATACTGCAGTACTTTTAATGTAATACTGCATACTACATCACTATAATACTGCAGTACTTTTACTGTAAATACTGCATACTACATCACTATAATACTGCAGTACTTTTACTGTAATACTGCATACTACATCACTATAATACTGCAGTACTTTTACTGTAATACTGCATACTACATCACTATAATACTGCAGTACTTTTCCTGTAATACTGCATACTACATCACTATAATACTGCAGTACTTTTACTGTAATACTGCATACTACATCACTATAATACTGCAGTACTTTTACTATAATACTGCATACTACATCACTATAATACTGCAGTACTTTTACTGTAATACTGCATACTACATCACTATAATACTGCAGTACTTTTACTGTAATACTGCATACTACATCACTATAATACTGTAATACTTTTACTGTAATACTGCATACTACATCACTATAATACTGCAGTACTTTTACTGTAATACTACATACTACATCACTATAATACTGCAGTACTTTTTACTGTAATACTGCATTCTACATCACTATAATACTGCAGTACTTTTACTGTAATACTGCATACTACATCACTATAATACTGCAGTACTTTTACTATAATACTGCATACTACATCACTCATAATACTGCAGTACTTTTACTATAATACTGCATACTACATCACTATAATACTGCAGTACTTTTACTGTAATACTGCATACTACATCACTCATAATACTGCAGTACTTTTACTGTAATACTGCATACTACATCACTATAATACTGCAGTACTTTTACTGTAATACTACATACTACACTATAATACTGCAGTACTTTTACTGTAATACTGCATACTACATCACTATAATACTGCAGTACTTTAACTGTAATACTGCATACTACATCACTATAATACTGCAGTACTTTTACTGTAATACTGCATACTACATCACTATAATACTGCAGTACTTTTACTATAATACTGCATACTACATCACTCATAATACTGCAGTACTTTTACTATAATACTGCATACTACATCACTATAATACTGCAGTACTTTTACTGTAATACTGCATACTACATCACTCATAATACTGCAGTACTTTTACTGTAATACTGCATACTACATCACTATAATACTGCAGTACTTTTACTGTAATACTACATACTACACTATAATACTGCAGTACTTTTACTGTAATACTGCATACTACATCACTATAATACTGCAGTACTTTAACTGTAATACTGCATACTACATCACTATAATACTGCAGTACTTTTACTGTAATACTGCATACTACATCACTATAATACTGTAGTACTTTTACTGTAATACTGCATACTACATCACTATAATACTGCAGTACTTTTACTGTAATACTGCATACTACATCACTATAATACTGAAACACACATGAAGCTGCTGTACTGTGTTGGAGGCCGGTGTGATCTGACTGAGGCCTGCTGTGTGTCAATGATGATGATTCATGTGCAGAGCTCACTGCTTCCTCTCTCCTGAGACACAGAGGAGAGGAGAGGAGGAGGAGGAGGAGGAGAGAGGAGGAGGAGGAGGAGGAGGAGAGAGAGAGGAGGAGGAGAGAGGAGGAGGAGGAGGAGGAGGAGGAGGAGGAGAGAGGAGGAGGAGGAGGAGGAGAGAGAGAGAGAGGAGGAGGAGGAGGAGGAGGAGAGAGGAGGAGGAGGAGGAGGAGGGAGAGGAGGAGGAGGGAGAGGAGGAGGAGGAGAGAGGGAGGGCCGCATCCCAATCCGTTTGCTCTGCTGCCTCAGAGATCAGAGCAGCAGCTGGTTTCCTGTCAGAGCAGGAAGAAATACTCTGATCCTTTACTGCAGTAAAAGTACTGCAGTATTATAGTGATGTAGTATAGTGATATATTATTATATATGACATCATTAGATTATTAATAGTGAAACACAGTACAGTTAGCTAGTTTATACTACTTTATATACAGTTAGCTAGTTTATACTACTTTATATACAGTTAGCTAGTTTATACTACTTTATATACAGTTAGCTAGTTTACACTACTTTATATACGGTTAGCTAGTTTATACTACTTTATATACGGTTAGCTAGTTTATACTACTTTATATACAGTTAGCTAGTTTATGCTACTTTATATACAGTTAGCTAGTTTACACTACTTTATATACGGTTAGCTAGTTTATACTACTTTATATACGGTTAGCTAGTTTATACTACTTTATATACAGTTAGCTAGTTTATACTACTTTATATACAGTTAGCTAGTTTACACTACTTTATATACAGTTAGCTAGTTTATACTACTTTATATACAGTTAGCTAGTGTATACTACTTTATATATAGTTAGCTAGTTTACACTACTTTATATACGGTTAGCTAGTTTAGTCCAGTGGTTCCCAACCTAGGGGTGGGGGCCCTCCAAAGGGTCAGCAGATAAATGTGAGGGCTGCTGAGATGATTAATGGGAAAGAAGAAAAAAACAAAGTTCTGATACATGAATGTTTTTTTCAGTTTTTGGACTTTTTCTCTAGTCTTTGATTTTTGCTGATATGTTGGATCATTTGAACATTAGTAGTAAATGTATTTAGAAACATTTTTATAAAGCAGTATAGAGTAGTATAAAGTATATATATATCAGTATAAAGCTCAGTATTCTCTATGTGAGTTGTAATAAAGCTCGTAGTCTCCAGTGAAGGGTTGTGTGGAGGAAGCTGCTGCTCTGAACGGGACGCGGCCACCGGGCTGCAGTCAGCTGACAGTCCGACATCTTGCCTCCGACCGGAGGAGACGAGTCTCCGGTTTTCACGGTCAAATGTCGTGATGGAGTAACGGCAGGGCCCGGCGGTTCTCTCAGCGGTCCTTTTCTCTCTTTCTTTCTCGCTTTGTGTGTCTGTGGTGAACGGTAAGAACACAGAGCTCGGTGACCTCCAGCGGGGCGTCTGTGTGTCCGTGTGTCCGTGTTTAGGCTCTGCTGCAGCGGGGAGCTAAGAGCCAGCCGCCGGCACCAGACCTCCTTTAAAAATCAGTGGTTTTAATGTTGTATCGCTTCTCAGCACCAGCACAGCTTTTTATGGTCGGGATTTAATATCTCTTATGAATCAATTGGAGCCACTGTTTAATTCGGCATATATAAAAAAAGCATATATCTTTAATAAAACTTGACTATTAAAGACAAATAAGTGATGTTTTATGCAGATTTGGCGCTATCTGCAGCTGCATCGGGACGTACGTGACTGGGCGGTAACGAGACAATAGGTGAACTGATTCGATGCAAACGGTGTAAAAAAGAAATATTATCCATATAAATAATGCATGTTTGTTCTTCTTCATGCCGAAAGCACCAAAAGGCTCCAAAGTGACCGACCGGTTAAATGTCCCGGTGGGTTGTTCGCGTTGCCCCGGTGATGCATCGGTCCCGTTTAAAATGACCGGTTTCTTAACGGAGTTCTGACCGGGAGACATTTTCATAGCATTTCTCTTCCACGTTTAACCCTTAAACAGCCAGTTAGCGGCATGATTAGTGAAGCTTAACATTTCATTTGGTAGAATTTAAGCTTGTAGGTTTTATACTTTAATATAAATGATAAGATCCGTTTATACATTAGTATGTGTGATGTTAACCCTTTATAGGACACTCATTGAAAGGAAGGAAGGATGAATGGAAGGATGGATGGAAGGAAGGACAGAGGAAAGAAGGAAGGAAGGTAGGGGGGGAAGAAAGAAAGAGAGAAGGAGGGAGGGAGGAAGGGAAGAAAGAAGGAAGGAAGAAGAAAGGGGATAGAGGAAGGAAAGAAGGAAGGAGGAGAGAAGGAGGGAGGGAGGAGAAGAGAACAGATGGAAGTAAGGCAAGGAAGGAAGGGAGGAGAGAAGGAGGGAGGGAGGAAGAACAGATGGAAGTAAGGCAAGGAAGGAAGGAAGGAAGGGAGGAGAGGAGGTAGGGAGGAAGGACAGATGGAAGGAGGGAAAGGAAGGAAGGACGGAGGAATTAAGGAACGAGGGAGGGAGAAAGGAAAAGAGGAAGGGAAGGAAGGACGGAGGAAAGAAGGAAAGAAGGAAGGAAGAATATTTTGGGATATTTACAGAAGTTACCAAATATAATTATTTTATCATTTTATATTCGACACATTTTTACATACTAAATAATATGTGACTTATTGTTACGGAAGTCAATTCATGCCAGAATAAAAACAAAGTTCCAATAAATCACATTTTATTTCTATAGCAGCTTCCATACAGACTAGTGCAGGTCAAAGTACTTTACAGTTATTTAATTGACAAGCTGATGAAAAATAACAATATCAACAAAAATGTGATTTTTAAAAAGGAATAAAACAAAGAACAGGATGTAAAAGACAAAACTGGAGACAGATTGCTGCAAGAGAAAATGAAAATTATTAAAATGCTTAAAAAATGTAAATTAAAATATGTGGAATTAAATAATAAATAAATTAGGTTAAAATAGATTAAAAAGCCAAAAGAAAAGTAAAATTGAGATTTAATCATTTTGACCTTTAAACTTTTGTTTTATTTCATTTTATCTTCCATATAACTCTATAAGGATGCATGTGTTTATATTTGTCTTTCTCTAATAATAATAATTATTATTATTATAATTATTGGTATTTTACCTACTGACAAAACTGTAATATGTTTGTATAATAAAAGTCTAAATAGAATAAAATAGAATGCCTTTATTGTTTTTGCATGTTAACGTACAATTAAATTTGCTTTATCTCTCTTAAAAAAAGGAAAATTGTACCTTATTCACTCACATGCACAAATATTAAAAGTCCTATACCTATTGAACCAGAAATCTGCTAAAGTGCAAAGATAATTAATAAAGGTTGATTGGAATGAGAATGAGAGAAGATTTAACTGCAAACATTCAAGCTTTAATATTTAAACTTTAACTTCCTGTCTGTCCTCAGTGAGCCTTCATCATGATTGGAGGACTCTTCATCTACAACCACAAGGGGGAGGTGTTGATCTCTCGGGTCTACCGCGATGACATCGGGTGAGTCAAACAACGTTGAGATGGAAGAATCAATGATGAGTGAACTTTACTTTGACTCAGTTTGTCACACACACACACACACACACACACACACACACACACACACACACACACACACACACACACACATCTATATTTGATATGTTAACAGTAGGGCTGTCAAACAATGAATTTTTTTAATCGAGATTAATCGCAGAATTTCCATAGTTAATCACGATTAATGGCGTTTTGAATTGCATGTTTAAAATCCTGTTATTTTCCATTTGAAGGCAGTTTTAAGCCCATAATGTAAAGCATTTCTTACCAGAGTGTCTTAACTGGGAATCAATCACGGCTCTGCTGCGACTCCCCACACTCCAAAATGGTCCTTTGGTGGAGCTGAGGCTGGCTTGGCTGCACCTGGGTGTTTAGCGTGGAGGTGCTAACTCAAACTCCACGTACTCCGGTGGTAGTTAAACTCCGTTTGACACAGGTTGCATTTTACTTTTGACTTGTCAACTGAAGCGTCTGGAAGTGTTTTAAAGTTAAACAAGCCGTTGAAAAGTCCAGTAGCTCTCTTACTTTCCATCAGCGCGGTAGGTTTACTGCAGGAGGCCACTTCAAAGCATAGCGCTACAGCTAGAGGAGCCGTCTACGGGGGAGTAGAAGGGACAAAAAGGCTTGCAACATTAAAATGCCATTAAAAAAAATTAACACGTTATGGATTGCATTAATCCTCCCCACCCCACACACACACACACACCTAGTATACGCTGATACCGATATATCAGTGCCAGGCTGATATATCGGTCTGGGTCTAATGTTGGGTGTTACGACCGTCTGACCCGGCTCGTCCCAAAAGGGCCAGAGTCATAAAGTAATGAATTTATTAACAGACCACAAATCAATCTCCAGCTTAATGGAGATGGGCCGGCCAACACAAACAGAAGGGAAGACATCCAGACCGGCCCCACAGGGGGTCATAGGATCAGGGCTCTTCTCTCCAAACTAAACCCAACAGAAAGAAAAACCACGGAAACAGGATCAAACTAACAAAATATACAACAGGGATCACACAACCTGCTGGACATGGAAGAGAGATGATTTAGGTTCCTCCCGTCTTTATATGTCCTGCATCAGTCAGGTGATATGTCATACCAAGGTGGTCCAGAAGGGGGGGGGGGTGGTGGTATCTAACCCCGGGTGTTTCAACCCTTAACTGCAACATCCTCCAGTTGGCAGTCCTCCCTTTTATACCAGAGCCAAGCAGAGACTGCCTCCCCAACCCTGATAAGCCCAGAGAGCAGTGACTCTAACTCCCCAACAGGAAACAGCCATGTCTGCCACCTTGGACCAGGTCTTGGTGCTTCAGACTCTTCCTCTCAAGGGGCCTCATCATAGCCGTCCTCCCCCGCTCTGACCAGCTGACGATGTCCGGTTCAGTGATGTTTGGACGGTCATTTCCTTCCACTCCTGCACCCCCTGGAGGATTTGGCTCTGGTCTTCCTCGCTGTAGTCCTTGTGCGGTTGTTGTGGTCTTGTCCTGGCCTGCTCCAAGATGTCTGTCAGGACTGTGAGCACCTCATCCTGTACCTCCCCAGGGTGAGAGCCTAACACCCATCAGGTCCACCTTGCTAGATTTCCAGGTGATGAGAGGAGGATATGCAGAACGGCTCCAACCTCCAGAGTTCGGCTCATGAGACTTTCCTTTTTGGGACATCCCGTTGGGTCTAGGTTCCCTGGGTTCCCTGGGTTGATAGCTCCACAGCCTCTCACCAGGGTTTAAGGAATGATGATACCAGTACCAATCCAAGAACCCTTAAAGTGATCCTGATACCAGCTGAGTCCTTCATTAGATACCCATCATGTGAACAGACGCATTAAGTCCTCCACATCTAGATTAGATTTGAACGCTTGTGTTGGTTGGCCGTGAGCAAGTCCGTACAAATAGTCACATTTTCTAGCTCTGGGTCCAAAAAGGGTCTATTGCAGGTATCGTTTGACGGGAGACGTTTCCATACGACTTGATATTGATTTATTACCGAGCCCTTCACCTTCTTTACTTCTTCCTCCTGCTGCCGTACCTCCACCTGGACCATTTCCCTTCTCTCCACTGATGGAGGGGGGCGGTTCCCAGCACCTGCCGACCTGCGCCGGGGTTCCTTCAGCTTCAGTGAGCCTTCAGCCTGCCTCCCCTCTCTGACCAACTAGTCTCTGGAGTCTCTGAGCACCCTGCACTGTGCATCCTTGAACTCCACACAGGAGAAAGGGAGCTGGTCTGATGTAGTCCCAAAGCCGTGGCGCTGGGAGGGACTCCGTCTTGGTAGCAGCCCACGTTGACCTGACCTTACCAGACAGCCAATCATCTTCCTGTTTGTCCGTACTGGAGACGTTACTGGTGATGAGAGGAAGGATATGCAGAACAGCTCCAACCTCCAGAGTTCGGCTCATGAGACTTGAAGAGATCCCGTTGGGTCTAGGTTCCCTGGGTTCCCTGGGTTGACAGCTCCACAGCCTTCACCAGGATTTAAGGAATGATGATACCAGCTAGCTCTGGGTCCAAAAAGGGTCGATTGCAGGTATCGTTTGACGGGAGACGTTTCCATACTACTTGATATTGATTTATTACCGAGCCCTTCACCTTCTGTACTTCTTCCTCCTGCTCCACCTCCACCTGGACCATTTCCCTTTCTCTCCACTGATGGAGGGGGGCGGTTCCCAGCATCTGCCGACCTGCGCCGGAGTTCCTGATGATTCAGTGAGCTTCAGTGAGCCTTCAGCCAGCCTCCCCCCTCTGACCAACTAGTCTCTGGAGTCTCTCATCACCCTGCACTGTGCATCCTTGAACTCCACACAGGAGAAAGGGAGCTGGTCTGATGTAGTCCCAAAGCCGTGGCGCTGGGAGGGACTCCGTCTTGGTAGCTGCCCACGTTGACCTGACCTTACCAGACAGCCAATCAACTTCCTGTTTGTCCGTACTGGAGACGTTACTGTCGTCAAGCACATAACGGGCTTCTCTCTGAACACCATACGTCTTCACTTCTTAGACCTGCACAACATCCCTGCTCATGATGCCGGCTCTGATGCTGTGGTTGTTATGGTAACGGCATCCTTAAATCCTCCTATCGGGGGTCCTTGCTGATGATGCCAGGATAAGGGGAGACTGTGCATCCCGTTTCGACCCTTTTTCTAAGTCCTGCCTCGTGTTGGAGAACTCAGTGGTCCTGAATCGCAGCTTAAATGATAAAATGGATCACACACAAGTAATCAGTCAGTATTAAGTTTATATAATGTTCAAATGATCCAACATATCAGCAAAAATCAAAGATTAGAGAAAAAGTCCAAAAACTGAAAACACATTTGTGAATCAGAACTTTGTTTTCTTTTTCCCATTAATCATCTCAGCAGCCCTCACATTTATCTGCTGACCCTTTGGAGGGGCCCCACCCCTAGGTTGGGAACCACTGGACTAAACTAGCTAACTGTATATAAAGTAGTATAAACTAGCTAACTGTATATAAAGTAGTGTAAACTAGCTAACTGTATATAAAGTAGTGTAAACTAGCTAACTGTGTATAAAGTAGTATAAACTAGCTAACTGTATATAAAGTAGTGTAAACTAGCTAACTGTATATAAAGTAGTATAAACTAGCTAACTGTATATAAAGTAGTATAAACTAGCTAACTGTATATAAAGTAGTGTAAACTAGCTAACTGTATATAAAGTAAACTAGCTAACTGTATATAAAGTAG
Organism: Scomber colias; assembly: GCA_021039105.1. Classification (NCBI taxonomy): domain Eukaryota; kingdom Metazoa; phylum Chordata; class Actinopteri; order Scombriformes; family Scombridae; genus Scomber; species Scomber colias. The sequence goes on from JAJDFG010001433.1 coordinate 13,229, forward strand.
TATAAACGAGCTAACTGTATATAAAGTAGTATAAACTAGCTAACTGTATATAAAGTAGTGTAAACTAGCTCCACCTCCAGCAGCTACAACAGTAACATGCTGCTCTAACACTGATGCTTCACTATTAATAATCTAATGATGTCATATATAATAATATATCAGACGGAGGTCGCTCAGATAGTACACCTCTTTCTCTCTCTCTCTCTCTCTCTCTCTCTCTGTCCTCCTCCTCCTCCCTCTGGATGCTGCAGAGCTTCGTGCTGCAGCCTGTATCTGTTGCTAGGCAACAACATCAGTAGCAGCCCTGCAGCGATGACAGAGCCTCAGTGATGATGTCACCTGCGTCTGTGCAAAGGACAGACTGTGACTAAGCATCAGCTGATCATTCACACAGATGATCAGTTAGTCATTTAACAAGCTGGATCACCTTTAAGCAGTTATCAAAATGCTCATCAGTTAATCCACTGTGTGTGTGTGTGTGTGTGTGTGTGTGTGTGTGTGTGTGTGTGTGTGTGTGTGTGTGTGTGTGTGTGTGTGTGTGTGTGTGTGTGTGTGTGTGTGTGTGTGTGTGTGTGTGTGTGTAGTTACATCTCTATATATGTGGTGTGTGTGTGTATCTGTGTATATCGATGATAATCAGTCTCTTCTTCTTCTTCTTCTTCTTCTTCTTCTTCTTCTTCTTCTTGTCCTTCCTCTCCTCCTTCCTCTTCTCCTCCTCCTCCTCCTCTCTTCCTCCTCCTCCTCCTCCTTCTCCTCCTCCTCCTCCTATTCCTCCTCCTCCTTCTTCTTCTTCTTCTTCCTTCCTCCCTCCTCCCTCCTCCTCCTCCTCCCTTCTCCTCCTCCTTCTCCTCCTCCTCCTCCTCCTCCTTCTCCTCCCTCCTCCTCTTCTCCTCCTCCTCCTCCTCCTGCAGGAGAAACGCTGTGGATGCGTTCCGGGTGAACGTGATCCACGCCCGGCAGCAGGTTCGCTCTCCGGTGACCAACATCGCCCCGCACCAGCTTCTTCCACGTGAAGCGTTCCAACATCTGGCTCGCCGCCGTCACCAAGCAGAACGTCAACGCTGCCATGGTGTTCGAGTTCCTCTACAAGATGTGTGACGTCATGACCGCCTACTTCGGCAAGATCAGCGAGGAGAACGTCAAGAACAACTTCGTCCTCATCTACGAGCTGCTGGACGGTACGTGTGTGTGTGTGTGTGTGTGTGTGTGTGTGTGTGTGTGTGTGTGTGTGTGTGTGAGGAAGAAGGAAGGAAGGAAAGGAAGGGAGGAAGGAAAGGAAGGGAGGGAGGGAGGAAGAAGGAAGGAGAGGAATGAAAGAAGGAAGGAAAGAAGAATATATTAGAGGATTATGGTAAAAATGTCTAAGTGGTGTAACCATAAAAACTTTGGGAGGGAGGGAAGGAAGGAAGGAAGGAAGGAAGGAAGGAAGGAAGGGAGGGAGGGAGGGAGGGAGGGAGGGAGGGAGGGAGGGAAGGAAGGAAGGAAGGAAGGGGGGGGAGGGAAGGAAGGAAAGGAGCTAGGGAGAGAGGAAGGAAGGATGGAAGAAAGAAGGAAGGAAAGGAGGGAAGTTAGGAGGGAGGGAGAGAAGGAAGGAAGGACGGAAGAAAGAAGGGAGGGAGGGAGGAAGAAGGAAGGAGAGGAAGGAAAGAAGGAAGGAAAGGAGGGAGGGAGGAAGAATCTACGAGCTGCTGGACGGTACAATCTGATTGGTCCACAGCAGCTTGTGTGTGTGTGTGTGTGTGTGTGTGTGTGTGTGTGTGTGTGTGTGTGTGTGTGTGTGTTCTCTGACAGGAAGTGATGTCACGCTGCCTCCTCGCCGCTGCTCTGCTGCTCTGTGGTTTTTTTAGGTTTTGATTTTTGTAAGCGTTGGATGAGAAAATCAAAACCTAAAGAAAATACAGCGAGACAGGAAACGCCGAGTCAAGACCCGCTCTTCTTCTTCTGTGGTGTCTGTTTGTTGACGGGGTTTTACTGACGGAAGAAAGGAAGGAGGGGAGGGAGGGAGGGAGGGAGGGAGGAAAGGAGGGAGGGAGGGAGGGAGGGAGGAAAGAAAAAAGGAAGGGAGGGAGGAAGGAAAGAAAAAAGGAAGGGAGGGAGGAAGGAAAGAAGGAAGGAAAGGAGGGAGGGAGGAAGGAGAGAGGGAAGTTAGGAGGTAGGGAGGGAGGGAGGGAAGTTAGGAGGGGATGAAGAAGGAATGAAAGGAAGTGAGGGAGGAAGGAGGAAGGGAAGGAAGGAAAGGAGGGAGGGAGGAAGGAGAGAGGGAAGTTAGGAGGGAGGGAGGAGGGAAGGAAGTTAGGAAGGAAAGGAGGGAGGGAAGGAAGGATGGAAGAAAGAAGGGAGGGAGGAAGGAGGGGAGGAAGAAGGAAGGAAAGGAAGGGAGGAAGGAAGGAAAGAAGGACGGAAGAAGAAGCGAGGGAGGAAGGAGGGAGGAAGAAGGAAGGAAAGGAGGGAGGATGGAGGGAGGATGGAGGGAGGGAGGAAGGAGGGAGGGAAGGACGGAAGAAAGAAAGAAGGGAGGGAGGAAGAAGGAAGGAGCGAGGGAAGGAAAGGAGGGAGGGAGGAAGGAGGGAAGGGCGGAAGTAAGAAAGGAGGGAGGAAGGAGGGGAGGAAGAAAAGGAATGAAAGTAAGGGAGGAAGGAAAGGAAGGGTTAAGAGTTTTATTGGTGGGGTTTACTGATGGGGTTTATTGATGGGGTTTTACTGATGGGGTTTATTGATGGGGTTTACTGATGGGGTTTTATTGATGGGGTTTATTGATGGGGTTTTATTGATGGGGTTTACTGATGGGGTTTTACTGATGGGGGTTTACTGATGGGGTTTTACTGATGGGGTTTACTGATGGGGTTTATTGATGGGGTTTTACTGATGGGGTTTATTGATGGGATTTTACTGATGGGGTTTATTGATGGGGGTTTACTGATGGGGTTTATTGATGGGGTTTATTGATGGGGTTTACTGATGGGGTTTTACTGATGGGGTTTACTGATGGGGTTTACTGATGGGGTTTTATTGATGGGGTTTATTGATGGGGTTTTATTGATGGGGTTTACTGATGGGGTTTTACTGATGGGGGTTTACTGATGGGGTTTTACTGATGGGGTTTACTGATGGGGTTTATTGATGGGGTTTTACTGATGGGGTTTATTGATGGGATTTTACTGATGGGGTTTATTGATGGGGGTTTACTGATGGGGTTTATTGATGGGGTTTATTGATGGGGTTTACTGATGGGGTTTTACTGATGGGGTTTACTGATGGGGTTTAATGATGGGGTTTTATTGATGGGTTTATTGATGGGGTTTATTGATGGGGTTTACTGATGGGGTTTTATTGATGGGATTTTACTGATGGGTTTTATTGATGGGGTTTTATTGATGGGGGTTTATTGATGGGGTTTACTGATGGGTTTATTGATGGGGTTTATTGATGGGGGTTTACTGATGGGGTTTTACTGATGGGTTTTACTGATGGGGTTTTACTGATGGGGTTTATTGATGGGGGTTTACTGATGGGGTTTTACTGATGGGGTTTAATGATGGGGTTTACTGATGGGGTTTTATTGATGGGGTTTATTGATGGGGTTTTATTGATGGGGGTTTACTGATGGGGTTTTACTGATGGGGTTTTATTGATGGGGTTTAATGATGGGGTTTATTGATGGGGTTTTACTGATGGGGTTTTACTGATGGGGTTTATTGATGGGGTTTTACTGATGGGGTTTATTGATGGGGTTTATTGATGGGGTTTATTGATGGGGTTTTACTGATGGGGTTTATTGATGGGGTTTACTGATGGGGTTTTACTGATGGGGTTTAATGATGGGGTTTACTGATGGGGTTTTAATGATGGGGTTTTACTGATGGGGTTTTATTGGTGGGTTTATTGATGGGGTTTACTGATGGGGTTTTATTGATGGGGTTTATTGATGGGGTTTTAATGATGGGGTTTATTGATGGGGTTTTACTGATGGGGTTTATTGATGGGGTTTTACTGATGGGGTTTACTGATGGGGTTTTACTGATGGGGTTTATTGATGGGGTTTATTGATGGGGGTTTATTGATGGAGGTTATTGATGGGGGTTTACTGATGGGGTTTATTGATGGGGTTTATTGATGGGGTTTATTGATGGGGTTTTACTGATGGGGTTTATTGATGGGGTTTATTGATGGGGTTTTATTGATGGGGTTTTATTGATGGGGTTTATTGATGGGGTTTATTGATGGGGTTTACTGATGGGGTTTTACTGACGGGGTTTACTGATGGGGTTTACTGATGGGGTTTATTGATGGGGTTTACTGATGGGGTTTACTGATGGGGTTTATTGATGGGGTTTTACTGATGGGGTTTACTGATGGGGTTTTATTGATGGGGTTTACTGATGGGTTTACTGATGGGGTTTATTGATGGGGTTTTATTGATGGGGTTTTATTGATGGGGTTTATTGATGGGGTTTACTGATGGGGTTTACTGATGGGGTTTACTGATGGGGTTTTATTGACGGAGGTTTTACTGACGGAGGTTTTACTGACGGAGGTTTTGTCCTGCAGAGATTCTGGACTTCGGTTATCCTCAGAACTCAGAAACTGGAGCTCTGAAAACCTTCATCACCCAGCAAGGCATCAAGAGTCAGGTCAGCTGATCACTCATCAATACATTTATATTACTTATAAATACCGTAAACTCTGGACTATAAGCCGCTACTTTTTTCCCACACTTTGAACACTGCGGCTTTACTACGGTGCTACGGGTTAATGCATGTTTATTTTTTTTTCGTGGCGCCCAAAACATGTTGCCTAGTAACAGGCAACCTCATCAACATGGAAAATACTGGAAGAGCAGATGATGATGATGATGATGATGATGATGATGATGATGGTGGTGGTGGTGGTGGTGGTGGTGGTGATGATGATGATGATGATGCGGCTGTTACGTACTTTATTATTTTTTCACTGTGCTTCATGTGTGATACACGTTGTTGTCCGACTCGTTCATAGGAGAGAACGGGAGAGTTCACTCAGTAGCTAACCCTAACCCCCTCCCCCCCCAACCCCTAACCCTAACCCCCCAACCCCTAACCCTAACCCAGGGCTCAGCTGGTGTTGCCTTTTAAAAATCATCAATTTCCCAGATCCCGGGAAAATTGCCTCCCTCAAGCAGGGTTCACTCACACTAGCCAAATAATCCGGAGTTCAGGGGGCAAACGTTCTTGGGCACGGTACGATTGCCTAGTGCGCCCTAAATGTGTGTAGTCAGAGGAGGGGGATGGGGGGGGGCTGTCAGCCATCGCCAATCAGACCAACCCTAGCTAGCTAATATCTCATATTACAACGTGGGACACCTGGGGCTTGTACAACATTGATTTTCTGTCTAAGATTAGAGCATGCAGCTTTTTATCAGGTGCGCTGTAGTCCAGACTTTACGGTAATTATTATTATGATCAAATATTAAAGTTTATAATTAATACATTTACTTCTTTCTTTTTCTGCTCGTCTGGTCCTGCAGCATCATGTGAGTCCACACACACACACACACACACACACCACACACACATATACACTAACACACATATACACACTAACACACACACACAGATGTTTGAGAATATTAAATGATTGTCTCTCTCTGCTCCCGTTGCACCCCCCTTCCATCTTTCCTTTCCTTCCTCCCACCTTTCCTTCCTTCATTCCTTCCTTCCTTCCATCTGTCCTTCCTTCCTTCCTTCCTTCCTTCCTCCCACCTTTCCTTCCTTCATTCCTTCCTTCCTTTCATCTTTCCTTCCTTCATTCCTTCCTTCCTTTCATCTTTCCTTCCATCTTTCCTTCCTCCCTTTCATCTTTCCTTCCTTCCTTTCCTTCCTTCCTTCCATCTGTCCGTCCTCCCTTCCACCCCCCCCCCCCCCAGTCCAAAGAGGAGCAGTCTCAGATCACCAGCCAGGTGACGGGGCAGATCGGGTGGAGGAGAGAAGGAATCAAATACAGACGTAACGAACTCTTCCTGGACGTGTTGGAGAGCGTCAACCTGCTCATGTCCCCACAGGGTGAGTTATACTGGTTATACTGGTTATACTGGTTATACTGGTCCCCACAGGGTGAGTTATACTGGTTATACTGGTTATACTGGTCCCCACAGGGTGAGTTATACTGGTTATACTGGTTATACTGGTCCCCACAGGGTGAGTTATACTGGTTATACTGGTTATACTGGTCCCCACAGGGTGAGTTATACTGGTTATACTGGTTATACTGGTTATACTGGTTATACTGGTCCCCACAGGGTGAGTTATACTGGTTATACTGGTTATACTGGTTATACTGGTCCCCACAGGGTGAGTTATACTGGTTATACTGGTTATATTGGTTATACTGGTCCCCACAGGGTGAGTTATACTGGTTATACTGGTTATACTGGTTATACTGGTCCCCACAGGGTGAGTTATACTGGTTATACTGGTTATACTGGTCCCCACAGGGTGAGTTATACTGGTTATACTGGTTATACTGGTCCCCACAGGGTGAGTTATACTGGTTATACTGGTTATACTGGTCCCCACAGGGTGAGTTATACTGGTTATATACTGGTTATACTGGTTATACTGGTTATACTGGTCCCCACAGGGTGAGTTATACTGGTTATACTGGTTATACTGGTCCCCACAGGGTGAGTTAAACTGGTTACACTGGTTATACTGGTTATACTGGTTATACTGGTCCCCACAGGGTGAGTTATACTGGTTATACTGGTTATACTGGTTATATACTGGTTATACTGGTCCCCACAGGGTGAGTTATACTGGTTATACTGGTCCCCACAGGGTGAGTTATACTGGTTATACTGGTTATACTGGTTATAGTTATAATGGTTATACTGATAATGGGATATATCCACTGCAAGTTATGACTGAGCCACTAGAGGGCGACATCACACCAACCTGTGTGTGTGTGTGTGTGTGTGTGTGCGTGTGTGTGTGTGTGTGTGTCTCTCTCTCTGTGTGTCTGTCTGTGTGTGTGTGTGTGTGTCTTTCTGTGTGTGTGTGTGTGTGTGTGTGTGTGTCTCTCTGTCTGTGTGTGTGTGTCTCTCTGTGTGTGTGTGTGTGTGTGTGTGTCTCTCTGTCTGTGTGTGTGTGTCTTTCTGTGTGTGTGTGTGTGTGTGTGTCTGTGTGTGTGTGTGTGTGTGTGTCTCTCTGTCTGTGTGTGTGTGTCTCTCTGTGTGTGTGTGTGTGTGTGTGTGTGTGTGTCTCTCTCTCTCTCTCTCTCTCTCTCTCTCTGTGTGTGTGTGTGTCTGTGTGTGTGTGTGTGTGTGTGTGTGTGTGTGTGTGTGTGTGTCTCTCTCTCTCTCTCTCTCTCTGTGTGTGTCTCTGTGTGTCTCTGTGTGTGTGTGTGTGTGTGTCTGTGTGTCTGTGTGTCTCTCTCTCTCTCTGTGTGTGTGTGTGTGTGTGTGTGTGTGTGTGTGTGTGTTGCAGGTCAGGTGCTGAGTGCTCATGTCTCAGGTCGGGTGGTGATGAAGAGTTATCTCAGCGGGATGCCGGAGTGCAAGTTCGGGATGAACGACAAGATCGTCATCGACAAGCAGGGAAAGGGGGGGGGGCTCCGAGGACGCCGGCAAGAGGTCAGAGGTCACGCTGCCGCCATCTTTTACCTGTCGCCATAGCAACAGACCCCTCAGCCCTCTCCACAGGGGTGTCAAACATAAGGCCCGTGGGCCAGAACCGGCCTGCCGAGGGGTTCAGTCCGGCCCACTTTCCTTCCTGTCTTTTTTTCCTCCCTGCCTTCCATCTTTCCTTCCTTCCTTCCACCTTTCCTTCCTTCCTTCCTTCCACCTTTCTTTCCTTCCATCCTTCCTTCATTCCTTCCTCCCTGTCATCTTTCCTTCCTGTCTTTTTTTTCCTTCCTTCCCACCTTCCTTCCATTTGTCCTTCCTCCTTCCTCCCTTCCTTCCTTCCATCTGTCCTTCCTCCCTACCTTCCTTATTTCCTTTCTTTGTTCCTTCCTTCCTTCCTTCCTTCCTTCCTTTCTTCCTTCCATCTGTCCTTCCTCCCTTCCTTCCTGTATTCCTTTCCTTCCTTCCACCTGTCTTTCCTTTCTTCTCCTTCTCTTTCCTTCCCACCTTCCTTCCATTTGTCCTTCCTGCCTTCCTCCCTTCCTTCCTTCCTTCTTTTTAATGATCCGGCCCTTTAATGAAAATGAGTTTAACACCTCTGATTAATACTCGTCACCTTCATGTTTGATGTTTGAGATGGATCACTGATCACTGGTTACTGATCACTGCTTGCTGTTTGTGTCCTCAGTGGGAAGCAGTCTATAGCCATCGATGACTGCACCTTCCATCAGTGTGTCCGTCTCAGCAAGTTCGACTCTGAGCGCAGCATCAGCTTCATCCCACCTGACGGAGACTACGAGCTCATGAGGTCAGAGGTCACACATCACTGATCACTGTCACATGATCCAGTAAAGAACAAGTGTGTGTTACTGAACTGTGTGTGTGTGTGTGTGTGTGTGTGTGTGTGTGTGTGTTACTGAACTGTGTGTGTGTGCGTGTGTGTGTGTGTGTGTTCGTGTGTGTGTGTGTGTGTGTGCGCGCGTGTTACTGAACTGTGTGTGTGTGTGTGTGTGTGTGTGTGTGTTACTGAACTGTGTGTGTGTGTGTGTGTGTTACTGAACTGTGTGTGTGTGTGTGTGTGTGTGTGTGTGTGTTACTGAACTGTGTGCGTGTGTGTGTGTGTGTGTGTGTGTGTGTTACTGAACTGTGTGCGTGTGTGTGTGTGTGTGTTCGTGTGTGTGTGTTCGTGTGTGTGTGTGTGTGTGTGTGCGCGCGTGTTACTGAACTGTGTGTGTGTGTGTGTGTGTGTGTGTGTGTGTGTGTGTGTGTGTGTTACTGAACTGTGTGCGTGTGTGTTACTGAACTGTGTGTGTGTGTGTTACTGAACTGTGTGTGTGTGTGTGTGCGTGCGTGCGTGTGTGTGTGTGTTACTGAACTGTGTGTGTGTGTGTTACTGAACTGTGTGCGTGTGTGTTACTGAACTGTGTGTGTGTGTGTGTTCGTGTGTGTGTGTGTGTGTGTTACTGAACTGTGTGTGTGTGTGTGTGTGTGTGTGTGTATGTGTTACTGAACTGTGTGTGTGTGTGTGTGTGTGTGTGTGTGTGTTACTGAACTGTGTGTGTGTGCGTGTGTGTGTGTTACTGAACTGTGTGTGTGTGTGTGTGTGTTACTGAACTGTGTGTGTGTGCGTGTGTGTGTGTTACTGAACTGTGTGTGTGTGCGTGTGTGTGTTCGTGTGTGTGTGTGTGTTACTGAACTGTGTGTGTGTGTGTGTGTGTGTGTGTGTGTTACTGAACTGTGTGTGTGTGCGTGTGTGTGTGTTACTGAACTGTGTGTGTGTGTGTGTGTGTGTGTTACTGAACTGTGTGTGTGTGCGTGTGTGTGTGTTACTGAACTGTGTGTGTGTGCGTGTGTGTGTGTTACTGAACTGTGTGCATGTGTGTGTGTGTGTGTGTGTTACTGAACTGTGTGCGTGTTTGTGTGTGTGTGTGTGTGTTACTGAACTGTGTGTGTGTGTGTGTGTGTGTGTGTGTTACTGAACTCTGTGTGTGTGTGTGTGTGTGTGTGTGTGTGTGTGTGTGTGTGTGTGTGTGTGTGTGTGTGTGTGTGCGCGTGTGCGCGTGTGCGCGTGTGCGTGTGTGTGTGCAGGTATCGGACCACCAAAGACATCATCCTCCCCTTCAGAGTGATCCCTCTGGTCAGAGAAGTGGGTCGAACCAAACTGGAAGTTAAAGTCGTCATCAAGTCCAACTTCAAGTCGTCTCTGTTGGCTCAAAAGATCGAGGTACAAACTGGTCCATGATGTTAGGAAGGGAGAGAGGGAGGGAGGAAGGAAGGAAGAAAAGGAGGGAATGACGGGAGGGAGGTAGGAAGGAGGGGAGGGAGGAAGGGAGGGAGGGAGGAAGGAAGGAATGAAGGAAGGGAGGGAGGGAGGAAGGAAGGAATAAAGGGAGGGAGGGAGGAAGGAAGAAAGAAAAGGAGGGAATGACGGGAGGGAGGAAGGAAGTGTGTCTTTCTTTCTGTCTTCCTTCCTTCCTTCCTCCCTTCCTTTCTTCCTTCCTTCCTTCCTTCCTTCCTACCTAACACCATATCAACTAGTTTGGCATGATCTTACTTAATGGAATATTATTGTTCTAAATATTACATTTCATCTGGTTACCATGGAGACCAGGAAACATTTACATTCTTTCTTCCTCCTCAGGTGCGTGTCCCCACCCCTCTGAACACCAGCGGGGTGCAGCTCATCTGTATGAAGGGTAAAGCCAAATATAAAGCCAGCGAGAACGCCATCGTGTGGAAGTGAGTACTTCCTGTCTGCTCTTTAACCACCTGAAGCTGCTGCTGTTAGTCCATTATCTGTGTTTAACCCTTTATTGTAAATATCCCAAAATATCCTTCCTTCCTTCCTTCCTTCTTTCCTTCCTTCCTTCCTTTCCTTCCTCCCTGCCTTCTTTCTTCCCTTCCTCATTCCTTATTTCCTCCGTCCTTCCTTCCTTTCCTTCCTTCCATCTGTCCTTCCTCCCTCCCTCCTTCTCTCCTTCCTCCGTCCTTCCTTCCTTCCTTTCCTTACTTCCATCTGTTCTTCCTCCCTCCCTCCTTCTCTCCTCCCTTCCTTCTTTCCTTCCTCCATCCCCTTTCTTCTTCCTTCCTTCCTTCTTTCTTTCTTCCCTTCCTCCCTCCCTCCTTCTCTCTTTCTTTCCTCCCCCCTACCTTCCTTCTTTCCTCCGTCCTTCCTTCCTTTCCTTCCTCCCTCCTTCCTTCCCTTCCTTCTTTCCTTCCATCCTTCCTTCCTCCCTTCCTTTCAATGAGTGTCCTATAAAGGGTTAAGAATAAATATAGAACATTATCAGGTTGAATCTGATGAAAAAACTGCACTTTATCATTGAGCCACAAGAGGGCGACATCACACCAACCTGTGTGTGTGTGTGTGTCTCTCTGTGTGCGTGTGTGTGTGTCTCTCTGTGTGTGTGTGTGTGTGTCTCTCTGTGTGTGTGTGTGTGTCTCTCTGTGTGCGTGTGTGTGTGTCTCTCTGTGTGTGTGTGTGTGTGTCTCTGTGTGTGTGTGTGTGTGTGTCTCTCTGCGTGTGTGTGTGTGTGTGTGTGTGTGTCTCTCTCTGTGTGTGCGTGTGTGTGTCTCTCTGTGTGTGTGTGTGTGTGTGTGTGTGTGTGTGTGTGTGTGTGTGTGTAGGATAAAGAGGATGGCTGGGATGAAGGAGTCTCAGATCAGTGCAGAGATCGAGCTGCTGCCGACCAACGATAAGAAGAAGTGGGCTCGTCCTCCAATCAGCATGAACTTCGAGGTCAGTGATGATGTCACTCTGACGTCACAGTGATGATGTCACACCGACACAAATTTAAAAGATCTGTTTATTCATGACTGGTATATCTTCCTCCTCCTCCTCTTCCTCAGGTACCCTTCGCTCCTTCGGGGTTGAAGGTTCGTTATCTGAAGGTGTTCGAGCCGAAGTTGAACTACAGCGATCATGATGTCATCAAATGGGTCCGTTACATCGGGCGCAGCGGCATCTACGAGACCCGCTGCTGACCTCCTTCCTCATCTTCATCGTCTTCATCAACGTGTTACGTTCAGAGAGCAGCTGTGTGTCTGTGGATCACCCATCATGCACCTGGACGCGGTCTCTCATTAAGAAGTAGACGGCCCGATGACATCACGGTGACGTCATCGGGCGCTGTTTAAATGTCGTGTTTGAAGCTCTGTGATTACCCAGCATGCCTCAGTCACCCCACAGATGTTGTTTTTTGTTTTTTTACTTTTTATTTTTTTTACTTTTTGTATCCAAACCCGTCAGCTGATCGACGATCAATACCAATCAATAGAGTCCAATAAGTGATTTGTGTTCAATGGAAAGAAATCCTGAATGAACTCAGTAACATTAGTGTGTATAAGTGTGTGACTGTGTGTGTGTGTGTGTGTGTGTGTGTGTGTGTATGTGTGTTAGTAGCAAATCAATATTTCATGTTTTCTCTGTTTTCATGTCTGACGTCATTTTGCCAAATTTTCTGTTAACTCAATAAAATCGTTCAGACTGAGACTCTGACTGCTTGTTTCTCTCTACAGATGTAATAGATTACTAGTTACTCAGTTTAAAGTGTAATAGATTACTGGTTACTCAGTTTAAAGTGTAATAGATTACTAGTTACTCTCTTTAAAGTGTAATCAGTAATGTAACTAATTCAATGACTTCATCAAAGTAATGTAACTTATTACATTTGATGACTTTTCTAACCAATGTTTTCAGCTGTTAGGGTAAATGTTCCATTAAGCACCAAAATCTAAGCTCAGCTGTGTTGTCATGGATACTGACATGATTTATAAGAGAGATAATTTCTTATAAAGCAACATTTATCTCTCATTGTAAATCTATTCATTAGTTCATGTAGATTTAGGATATAAAATAAAGATATGATGGTGAATAAAGTGGCTTTATTTGGTACGGCAATATATGTGTTCAGTAACGTTCAATATTAAAACATGAGAAAACCCTCCTGAGTAAAATCTTAAAGGTCTGATACACAGATTACACTTACATTTCTATTTTCTAAATGACTCCCCATCAGTCCATAAGTAGATGATACCAATAATCAATAAAAAGCGAGAAACGTCTGGTACGAACATGGTGGAGAAGGAGAGGAGACCAAGAAACATCCAGAGAGGAGAAGTGTGGTTTTCTAACGGCAGAGGACGTACGGAGACCCGGCGGAGGACCGGAGAGTGAAGGCGGACGCTGCTCTGCCGGACAGGTGAGTAACATCAACTCTGCTTCACATAACCTGTTATAACGTTACCTGCTGACATTCAGCTCACTGTCTAGTTAGCCAGGATATGTTGTTGTGATGCTAGCTGTAAAGTAGCAGAGTTGTTACTACAGCTGTTTGACGCTCTGCACGTTAGCTTCGCAGGTCTGGTGATTTACAAAAACTAAATCAGCACATATTTTCTCCACACAGTGTTGTTACAATCCAACAGTATTAATCTAGTTCACCGTTAGCCGTTAGCCTAACTGTCCGCTAGCTCACGTTAGCCGTTAGCCTAACTGTCTGCTAGCTCGCCGTTAGCCTAACTGTCCTCTAGCTCATTGTTAGCCGTTAGCCTACCTGTCCTCTAGCTCACCGTTAGCCGTTAGCCTAATTGTCCGCTAGCTCACCGTTAGTCGTTAGCCTAACTGTCCGCTAGCTCACCGTTAGCCTAACTGTCCGCTAGCTCACCGTTAGCCTAACTGTCCGCTAGCTCACGTTAGCCGTTAAAATAATAAATAGAACCTCATTACAACAAAATGAAAGTCTCGAGACAGATCCCACCACACAGACGGGATCATCCCTATGTTCCCCGCTTTGTATGTGACCGGGGAACATAAGGATGATCCCGTCTACAGTTAGCCAGTTAGCTGAGTTAGCCGCCGAGCTATCAACCGAGTTAGCCGCTGAGCTAGCAGCAGAGCTAGCCGCCGAGCTAACAGCGGAGTTAGCCGCTGAGCTAGCAACCGAGTTAGCCGCGATCGGGGAACATAGGTACGCTCCCGCACAGACATTAATATAAGCTATAATACAGAAATGAGAAACAAGACATGAACCTCCGAGTTCACAGCTGTGTCAGCAACCTACTAGCCAATCAGAAAGTAGGATTCTTGTTGCCGGGTAAATTCTGAAAATAAACCCAAACTGCCCAGACTGCTTATAACTATAACTATAACCTCTGTCATCATCAAGGCATCGATATCTGACACTAACACTTACACTTACTAACACTTACAACACAACATCTATAAGCAGAGAAACACAAACGTTGAGCACTGCTGTTTGACCCATTTTTACATGTTAGAGCTGCAACTCTAACTCTAACCCTTAAATACTTTTTACTTTGGAAATATTTCAACCTTATAAAAACATTTGTGTGCAGCTGATACACGTTTAACCATATTTATTACAAACATTTTTTATAAACTCCTACATTCTTCACATTTAATACAATTCATGTTTTTTCTCCATTAACACAAAGTGTAAAGACTGTATAATAAACTCCTGCTCTCTGAAAGCTTCATTAAGGATGACTCAGTTTCTATGTGACTGATGATGAGGTATTAATAAATGGTTTATTATGTCAGGATACTGTGAAGAGTCTGAATATGAACACGAGAGTTAAGAGGCTCATTTGGGGCCAAATATCTTTTTCTTATTGATCCATTTGGGATCAATATCATAAAACAATGTATTTAATTTAGCTGAATTAGACTTTTTAATAATTGGGAGAACTGGTCAAAGCTGAGCGTACAGATGGAGTCTCTCCTGAGGAAAGGAAGTGAGGGAGAGAAGTGAGGAAAAAGAAGTGAGGAAAGAAAGTGAGTAGGATGTGAGGAAAGGGAATAGAGGGAAGGAAGTGAGGAAGGGGAAGTGAGGAAGTGGAAGTGAGGGAAGGGAAGTAAATGCTCTACAAACCTGATGAAGCTCAGTTAAAAACATTTAAATTAGAATAAATCTGTGAGTTTGAGTCTTTTGTGTTTTGAACCATCATGTTGATCTAGAGGACATTTTTGGGGTTTTGCCCTTTTTGCATTGGTGGGGGGGGGGGGGGGGGGGGGGGGGGGGGGGGGGGGGGCTGGTGGTTGCCGTGACGACCTCCAGCCTGTAAAAACAGACAGTTTCTATTCAGAGCAAAACACAAGATGAGGTGACTTTCAGAGAGATGTGGGAACCAGTGTGTGTGTGTTCAGTGTGTGTGTTCAGTGTGTGTGTGTGTGTGTGTGTGTGTGTGTGTGTGTGTGTTGTGTGTGTTCAGTGTGTGTGTGTGTGTGTGTGGATGGACAGATGAAATGGACAGAGGTGTAATTAAATCCTCATCCTTCAACTCAGGCTGAAAGTCCGTCTCCTCCCTCCGTCTTCAGGGGCCGGACGCTCCGTCCTGAAGGTCGGCTGGACGGCTGCCAGGAGGCCCCCGGGGGCCCGAGCCAGGAGGCATGATGGGATACACAGAGCAGCTTCTACAGGAGGTGAAAGGTCACCGAGACGTCAATCAAAGGAATGAGTTCTCAGTGTTTACCACAGACTGTATAGAAGAAACAGACGTAACATCCGTGACGTCACCCATTGGTTTGTAGACTGCTGCTCGGAAGCCAATAGTTTCTAATCTAGGCAGACGCCACTCTTGAACATTCAGGTGCATGCTGGGAAAAATAAAACACGGATTCTACTTATATGGGCATGAGGCGGGGCCATGGACGGACGTATGGGCGGGACCAACGGCGGAGCGGGGAGGCTGCGATTGGTTGCGAGGGCTGGATCTTCGAGGACATTGGTCAATCAACCTGTCAATCAGGACGTAGCCACGCCCTAATGCATTACCTGCTTTATCGTCACATATAAAATCAGGGAGGCCAAAATGTCCCAAATGAACATCATACTGCATTGAAGAAGGCTTTAAACTAGCGATTGAGAGCATAAACACATTTTGAAAACGTTTACTGAGGTTAGAAATCAAGTGAGAAGTTGGTGAATTCTCCATTGACTTGTATAGAGACGGTCGCCCCCTGGTGGCCGTTTGATAGAATTGCAGCTCTAAGTTACTTCCGCATTGGCTTCTCTCCCCGCCTGGTGTTTACACATATTTTCCATATTACAGTAAAACCTGCAGCGGTGGTTCAGGAGCGGCTCGTCCACTCATCAGAAGATCGGCGGTTCGATTCCGGCTCGTCCAGTCAGCATGTCGAAGTGACTTTGGGTAAAATACTGAACCCTAAATGACTCCTGATGGAAGCACCCGGCCCACCATCACAGTGTGAGTGAATACTTACAATTTACATGAAATGTTTAAAAGGAAACTCAAACCTGCTGTTCAGACTGCTTTTGATTAAGAACTGAATCGTTTTATAGTCTTTTTTTTATTTTCTATTTGATTTTATTTGTTTTAAAACCTTTTATCTTTTTATTTTTTCTACTTTACGCTATTTTATTTTTATTATTCTATAAGTTTTATCTTCTCTTGATTTTATTCATCTGTTTCTTGTGTCTCTTAATCTCTTTTCTAACCTTGTTTTAGTCTTTTATTAAACATCTTTTATTTTACTTTTCTTTTGTCTTTTTAATCTATTTTAACCATTTTTAAAAAAAATTTCTTATATTCTATCTTAAATTTTTATTTTCTCTTCTGTACGTTGGTCTCAGTTTTTATCTTTTTATTTGTTCTCTCATCATTTTTATTCCTTTTCTATATTGACTGATTGATGAAATAAAAGGCCCCCTGGTGGTTTATCTGTGTACTACATGTATCTGATGACTGTTACAGGGTTAAAAGTTTTACATGTAGGTGAATAATTAATGAACCTGTAACCATAGCAACATAAAATATATTGACTAAATATTTATATTTTCTATGGAAGCTGAGGAAAATAATAACATCCATCTTATATTGTTTAATCTGACGCTCATAAAGGCCAGAAGATATAAAAGTCTTGATCTCATAATAAAGCCGGTTCTTCATATCACACGCTGCTGCAGTCTCGACCCTGCAGGCGGTTTCATTCACCTTGGAAGCAGGTGAAGCTGCGCCAGAAAATGCCAACTCTGAAAATAATAAAACTCCAGATTAAATTAAACAGAGACACAAATACAGGACTGAAGTACAGTCTGAGGTACTAGTACTTTACTGCAGTACAGTCTGAGGTACTTGTACTTTTACTGTAGTACAGTTAGAGGTACTTGTACTTTACTGTAGTACAGTTAGAGGTACTAGTACTTTACTGTAGTACAGTCCTGAGGTACTTGTACTTTACTGCAGTACAGTTAGAGGTACTAGTACTTACTGTAGTACAGTTTGAGGTACTACTACTTTACTGTACTACAGTTAGAGGTATTAGTACTTTACTGTAGTGCAGTTAGAGGTACTAGTACTTTACTGTAGTACAGTTTGAGGTACTAGTACTTTACTGTAGTATTTCCATGTGTTGCTACTTTCTACATCTCAGGGAAAATATTGTACTTTCTACTCCACTACATTTATTTGACAGCTTTAGTTTTCAGATGCAGATTTGACACAATGGATAATATAACAAGCTTTATTTATTTCAATAAATGTTCAAATGATCCAACATTTCAGCAAAAATCAAAGATTCGAGAAAAAGTCCAAAAACTTAAAACACATTTGTGAATCAGAACTTTGTTTTTTCTTCTTCCATTAATCATCTCAGCAGCCCTCACATTTATCTGCTGACCCTTTGGAGGGCCCCACCCCTAGGTTGGGAACCACTGGACTAAACTAGCTAACTGTATATAAAGTAGCATAAACTAGCTAACTGTATATAAAGTAGTGTAAACTAGCTAACTGTATATAAAGTAGTATAAACTAGCTAACTGTATATAAAGTAGTATAAACTAGCTAACTGTATATAAAGTAGTGTAAAGTAGCTAACTGTATATAAAGTAGTGTAAACTAGCTAACTGTATTTAAAGTAGTGTTAAAGTAGCTAACTGTATATAAAGTAGTGTAAACTAGCTAACTGTATACAAAGTAGTATAAACTAGCTAACTGTATATATAGTAGTATAAACTAGCTAACTGTATATAAAGTAATGTAAACTAGCTAACTGTATATAAAGTAGTGTAAACTAGCTAACTGTATATAAAGTAGTGTAAACTAGCTAACTGTATATAAAGTAGTATAAACTAGCTAACTGTATATAAAGTAGTATAAACTAGCTAACTGTATATAAAGTAGTGTAAACTAGCTAACTGTATATAAAGTAGTGTAAACTAGCTAACTGTATATAAAGTAGTGTAAACTAGCTAACTGTATATAAAGTAGTATAAACTAGCTACTGAATATAAAGTAGTATAAACTAGCTAACTGTATATAAAGTAGTGTAAGTAGCTAACTGTATATAAAGTAGTGTAAACTAGCTACTGTATATAAAGTAGTGTAAAGTAGCTACTGTATATAAAGTAGTGTAAACTAGCGAACTGTATACAAAGGTAGTATAAACTAGCTAACTGTATATATAGTAGTATAAACTAGCTAACTGTATATAAAGTAATGTAAACTAGCTAACTGTATATAAAGTAGTGTAAACTAGCTAACTGTATATAAAGTAGTGTAAACTAGCTAACTGTATATAAAGTAGTATAAAACTAGCTAACTGTATATAAAGTAGTATAAACTAGCTAACTGTATATAAAGTAGTGTAAACTAGCTAACTGTATATAAAGTAGTATAAACTAGCTAACTGTATATAAAGTAGTGTAAACTACCTAACTGTATATAAAGTATTATAAACTAGCTAACCGTATATAAAGTAGTATAAACTAGCTAACTGTATATAAAGTAGTATAAACTAGCTAACTGTATATAAAGTAGTATAAACTAGCTAACTGTATATAAAGTAGTGTAAACTAACAACTGTAT
Organism: Scomber colias; assembly: GCA_021039105.1. Taxonomy (NCBI): domain Eukaryota; kingdom Metazoa; phylum Chordata; class Actinopteri; order Scombriformes; family Scombridae; genus Scomber; species Scomber colias. Next base: position 31,674 of record JAJDFG010001433.1, read on the forward strand.
ATAAAGTAGTATAAACTAGCTAACTGTATATAAAGTAGTATAAACTAGCTACTGTTATAAAGTAGTGTAAACTAGCTAACTGTATATAAAGTAGTATAAACTAGCTAACTGTATATAAAGTAGTATAAACTAGCTCCACCTCCAGCAGCTACAACAGTAACATGCTGCTCTAACACTGATGCTTCACTATTAATAATCTAATGATGTCATATATAATAATATATCACTACTTTTACTGTAATACTGCATACTACATCACTATAATACTGCAGTACTTTTACTGTAATACTGCATACTACATCACTATAATACTGCAGTACTTTTACTTGTAATGTAGTATTTGTACATTACTGTATTAGTACTTTTACTGCAGTACAGGATCAGAGTACTTCTTCCTGGACTTGTTGGAGAAGACGACAGTAAAACTTCAGTGTGAGTCTCGTCTCATATTTCTGTTGAAGTATTGATCTGAGGCTCAGGGCCTCTGCCAACACACACACAGAGAGTGAGGTCAGAGCATTGTTGCAGTGCATGATGGGAGTCTGCCAGGCCTCTCTGCTGCCAACATTCAAACCTCAGTCAGCACACAATGCAGCTTTAATGAGCGCCGGGCTGCTTAACATGCACCATATGATGACTTCCTCTGAAAGATGCACCACAGGCAGTTTGAGAGTGTGAAGGTGACCGGAGCAGGATGGAGACGCAGTGTGGGCGGACAGATAAACAAGGCAACAATACAACAATTCAGACAATATAAGCCAATAAGAAATCTGCCAGGAACACTGTGTGTGTGTGTGTGTGTGTGTGTGTGTGTGTGTGTGTGTGTGTGTGTGTGTGTGTGTGTGTGTGTGTGTGGTGTGTGTGTAGGGGGGGTATCAATGTCACTGATGAGGCTGCAAGTAATGATTGTTTTTTTCATTGATCTTTTGTTGTTTTTCTAATTAGTTAAGTCATAAATGCCCCACAAAACATCTCTGATCAGCAGTTTCCAGAGCTTCTCATTTAAGGGGACCAATTATGCTTTTCCTTATTTTCAGTCATTTATATAATGTTAAAATATCAGATGTTTATATTAATAATCAAAAGATGTCATTAATAATTTTCCATTTGCAGGGTTAAACAGAACATGCAGAGAACCAGCTGGTGGAGAGCGGTGAAGCAAGGAGGTCTTCTGGACACCTGAATAAACAAGCAAGTATTATGAGTCCAGAAAGAATGCAGTTCCTGTGGTAGGAACAAACACTCAGGTGCGGAAAGAGTTTGGAAGCCTTGAATGGTTGGTCTGACAAAAGGCCTGAGAGTCTGCCAGTCCATGGGAACCACCTCCTGAGGACATTGAAAAAATGTTTCAACCAAAACAGTGCAACCATTTCAAGACTCTGCAACATCTCAGAATGAAACTCATCCTGGTGCAGAGTTGCAGATGAGAGATGGGTAAGGCTTCCCTCAAGTCCTGGGTAAGACTTCGCTCGAGTCCAGGGTAAAGCTTCCCTTAGGTCCTGGGTAAAGCTTCCCTTGAGTCCCTGGGTAAGGCTTCAATCGAGTCCTGGGTAGGACCTCCCTTGAGTCCTAGGTAAAGGCTTCCCTCAATGTCCTGGGTAAAGCTTCCTTAGGTCCTGGGTAAAGCTTCCCTCAAGTCCTGGAGTAAAGGCTTCCCTTAGGTCCTGGGTAAGCTTCCCTCGAGTCCTGGGTAAGGCTTCAATCGAGTCCTGGGTAAAGCTTCCCTTGAGTCCTGGGTAAGGCTTCAATCGAGTCCTGGGTATGCTTCCCTCGAGTCCTGGGTAAGGCTTCAATCGAGTCCTGGGTAAGGCTTCCCTCGAGTCCTGGGTTTGGCTTCCCTCGAGTCCTGGGTAGGACCTCCCTTGGTCCTGGGTAGGGCTTCCCTTGAGTCCTGGGTAAGGCTTCAATCGAGTCTGGTAAGGCTTCCCTTGACTCCTGGGTAAGGCTTCCTTCGACTCCTGGGTAAGGCTTTCCTCGAGTCCTGGGTAAGGCTTCCCTCGAGTCACTTCCCTCGAGTCCTGGGTAAGGCTTCCCTCGAGTCCCTGGGTAAGGCTTCCCTCAAGTCCTGGGTAAGGCTTCCCTCGAGTCCTGGTAAGGCTTCCCTCGAATCCTGGGTAGGACTCCCTTAAGTCCTGGGTAAGGCTTCCCTTGAGTCCTGGGTAAAGCTTCCCTTGAGTCCTGGGTAAGGCTTCAATCGAGTCCTGGGTAGGACCTCCCTTGAGTCCTGGGTAAGGCTTCAATCGAGTCCTGGGTAAAGCTTCCCTCGCGGTCCTGGGGTAAAGCTTCCCTCGAGTCCTGGGTAAAGCTTCCCTCGAGTCCTGGGTAAGACTTCAATCGAGTCCTGGGTAAGGCTTTAATCGAGTCCTGGGTAAGGCTTCAATCGAGTCCCAGGTAAGGCTTCAATCGAGTCCCAGGTAAGGCTTCAATCGAGTCCTGGGTAAGGCTTCCCTCGAGTCCTGGATAAGGCTTCAATCGAGTCCTGGGTAAGGCTTCAATCGAGTCCTGGGTAAGGCTTCCCTCGAGTCCTGGGTAAGGCTTCCTCGAGTCCTGGGTAAGGCTTCAATCGAGTCCTGGGTAAGGCTTCCTCGAGTCCTGGATAAGGCTTCAATCGAGTCCTGGGTAAGGCTTCAAATCGAGTCCTGGGTACGACCTCCCTCGAGTCCTGGGTAAGACCTCCCTCGAGTCCTGAGTAAAGCTTCCCTCGAGTCCTGGGTAGACGTCCCTCGAGTCCTGGGTAAAGCTTCCCTCGAGTCCTGGGTAAGGCTCCCCTCGAGTCCTGGGTAAGCTCCCCCTCGAGTCCTGGGTAAAGCTCCCCTCGAGTCCTGGGTAAAGCTTCCTTTGAGTCCTGGGAAAGCTTCAATCGAGTCCTGGGTAAGGCTTCCCTCGAGTCCTGGGTAAGACCTCCCTCGAGTCCTGGGTAAGACCTCCCTCGAGTCCTGGGTAAGACTTCCCTCGAGTCCTGGGTAAGACCTCCCTCGAGTCCTTGGTAAGGCTTCTCTCGAGTCCTGGGTAAGACCTCCCTCGAGTCCTGGGTAAGACCTCCCTTACTTTTTGAAAACGAATTAATGCAAGTCAGGTTTGAGTAGGTTGCTAATGGGATCCACTTAAGATCAGGTCCAACATTTTGGTCCACATGAGGACTTCTACTTCTGAAAACAGATGACTCAGAGAGTAGAGGTGGGGCTGTTTTCCTTTCCTGGGGATACTATCAGATGATCTCAGGAATGCTTTAGAAAAACTACTGAACCTGACTGATGCTGGCTGTGGGTTGAGTTGGGAGCCTTGCAAGCCTATTAGTATTTATATAAAAGTCTGTCATTCTGCATAACCTCGTAAACTGAAGTGCACAATTAACGTTCAAACTGGGGCAGATGCAGCCATTACAACCCATCCAATCCATTATTAACTGAATCTTTTAAAAAAATCATTTTAAAATGCCAAAACATCCAGAAGCACACACTAGGAACTCGGCTGACACAGGAGGAAGCTTATTTACAACAAACTTTTTCTTTCCACAAATCACCTGAAATATAATAATACGATTCATTTTCCCCCAAAATGTAAAAATCATGAGTTTTATAATGTGAGCTTGACGTTGGGTAGAGTTTTACTGTAATGGTTCGTCTGTGCTGATATCTGTTCCAGGAAGGTTTGTACAAGATTGAGACAATAAATCATTTTCTTGTTGTGACTCTACTGTTGCTATATACTTAACCTCCTCTTGTCCTCCAGTCAGGAAGGAAAGGAGGGAGGGAGAAAGGAAGGAAGGAAAGGGAGACGGGGAGGAAGGAAGGAAGGAAGGAAGGGAGGGAGGAAGGAAGGAAGGAAAGGAGGGAGGAATAAGAAGGAAGGAAAGAGGAAGGAAGGAGAGAAGGGGGGAAAGGAAAGAAGGAAAAGAAGTAAGAAGGAAGGAGGAAAGGAGGAAGGAGAGAAGGAAGGGAGGAAAGGAAAGAAGGAAGGGAGGGAGGAAATAAGACGGAAGGAAGGAGAGAAGGGAGGAAAGGAAGGAAGGTAGGAGGGAGGGAGGAAGGAAAGAAGGAAGGGGGAAAGGTTGGAAGGAGGGAAGGAAGGAAAGAAGGAAGGGGGAAAGGTTGGAAGGAGGGAGGAAGTAAGAAGGAAGGGGAGGAAGGAAGAAGGAAAGGAAGGAAGGAGGGAGGAAGGAAAGGAAGGAAAGACAGAGGAAAGAAGGCAGGAACAGTCAAAACAGATGGGGTCAATTTGACCCGGGCGAGGACGACACGAAGGTTAGACCACTACCACAAAAGATAGGCTATAACTTATATAGATTATAAAACTGGTCATATAACTATAGAAATGTAATATTCACAAACACACAACACACACTACACACACACACACACACACACACATTT
>JAJDFG010001434.1:0-2500 GCA_021039105.1 Scomber colias
AGGAAAGGAAGGAAGGAAGAAGGAAGGGAGAGAAGGAAGGGGGATGAAAGAAGGACAGAGGAAGGGAGGAAGGTAGGGGAATGAAGAAAGGAAGGAAGGAAGGAAGGAAAGAAAGAAGGAAAGAAAGAAGGAAGGAAGGGAGGAAGGTAGGGAGATGAAAGAAGGACAGAGGAAAGAAGGAAGGAACAGTCAAAATAGACAGGCTCAATTTGACCCGGGAGGACACAAACTGATCTAAAATAATAACTTATAACTTCTTAACTCTTCTTTCTCTAAAATCCTGATTCCTTGTTTCCTTCCCTCTAATCAGAGTCCAGGAAGGTTTTATAAAGTCCTCAACTCTTTAGTTCTTGATCTCTGCAGACGTCCCGTTCCCTCTCGCTGGCTCTCCTCAGTATGTTTGGTTGGAGTGTCACCTCCAGCGCCGCTCCGTTTGTCTTCCTGTCAGAGCGCGGAGCGGCAGCGGGAGGAATTCATCACTGTGTGGGTGCTGCTCGGCTGCTCTCTGCACCACAGCACCCACCCGCAGCACCACGCAGCACCCGCAGCAGCAGCACCCAAAAAACAAACCTCGTCACCTTCAGGTCTCGCAAATAACAGTCGGGACACTTTTAGTGGCCCGAGGAGACAAATTCGACAATCTGTTTCAGAGCAGCCGCGATATAAATCTGATCCGGTGTCGACTTCCTGGTTTCTTGGCGCTGTCTGGACACGGAGAGAGTGTAGGACAGGGGTGTCAAACATGCGGCCCGTGGGCCAGAACCGGCCCGCCGAGCGGTGCGATCCGGCCCACTTTCCTTCCTGTGTTCTTTTCCTTCCTTCCATCTGTCCTTCCTACCTTCCTTTTATCCTTTCTTTGTTCCTTCCTTCCTTCCTTCTTTCCATCTGTCCTTTCTCCCTTTCTTCCTTCCTTCCATCTGTCCTTCCTCCCTTTCTTCCTTCTGTCCTTCCTTCCTTCCTTCCTTCCTTCCTTCCTCCCTCCGTTCCTTCTGTCCTTCCTCCCTTTCTTCCTTCTTACCTTCCTCCCTTTCTTCCTTCTGTCCTTCCTCCCTTTCTTCCTTCTGTCCTTCCTTCCTTCCTTCCTCCCTCCCTTCCTTCTGTCCTTCCTCCCATCCTTCCATCTATCCTTCCTCCCTTTCTTCCTTCCTTCTTTCCATCTGTCCTTCCTTCCATCTGTCCCTTCCTCCCTTTCATCTGTCCTTCCTCCCTTTCTTCCTTCTGTCCTTCCATCCATCTGTCCTTTCTCCCTTCTTCCTTCTGTCCTTCCTTTCATCTGTCCTTCCTCCCTTTCTTCCTTCTGTCCTTCCTCCCTTTCTTCCTTCCTTTCATCTGTCTTTCCTTCCTTCCCTTCTTATTTCCTTCCTTTCTTCCTTCTTTCCCTCCATCTTTTTAATGATCCGGCCCACATGAGATGAACTTGGTCTGTATGTGGCCCTTGAATGAAAATGAGTCTGACTCCTCTCCTGTAGGATGGAGGATGTAGGATGTAGGATGTAGGAGGATTGGAGGGCGGTCTGGCTAATCTGTTTCCTTGTTTCGTGTCTTTCAGAGCGTCAGTTGGAGCCATGGCGGCGTTGAGGCGGGAGGTTCTGCTGTTCTGGCGGGCGTCCTGTTGGTCTCCTGCGGCGCCGCGCCAACCGACATCCTGTATCGGGTTCCTGAGGAGCAGCCGCCAAACACGCTGATCGGAAGCTTGGCGGCGGACCAGGGCCTGCCCGACACCGGTCACTCTACAAGCTGGAGGTGGGCTCGCCGTACCTGAGGGTGGACGGCAAGGACCGGCGACATCTACACCACCGAGATCCCCATCGACCGCGAGACGCTGAGAGACTGCCGCAACCTGTTTGACGGCGATAAGTGCTTCCTGGAGTTCGAGGTGTCTATAACCGACCATGGTGAAGGGTCTCGGCTCGGGTCCGCGGCTCATCGAGGGACGCATCGAGGTGATGGACATCAACGATAACACGCCGCAGTTCTCCTCGCCCATCCTCACCCTGTCCATCCCGGAGAACACGCACATCGGCGCTCTTTTCTCCATCCCCATGGCAACCGACAGGGACTCCGGCACCAACGGCGTGGCCGAGTACTCGCTGTCCACATCGCCCGACGCCGACCAGCTCTTCAGCCTTCAAGTCGCCGTTGGATTCAGACGAGAAGCTGCCGCAGCTGGTCGTCATGGGCAACCTGGATCGCGAAAAGAAGGATTCGTACGACCTGAACATTCGCGTGGTGGACGGCGGGAGGCCTCCGAGGGCGAGTAGCGCTCTGCTGAGGGTCACCGTCACCGACCAGAACGACAACGCGCCCAAGTTTGAGAGGAGTCACTACGAGGCCGAACTGTCGGAGAACAGCCCGCTGGGACACTCTGTGCTGCAGGTCAGTACACACACACACACACACACACACACACACACACACACACACACACACACACACACACACACACACACACACCACACACACACACACACACAACCAAAATCAGCCCCAAAACACAAAC
>JAJDFG010001434.1:7500-36031 GCA_021039105.1 Scomber colias
CCTTCCTTCCTTCTTCCTTTCCATCCTTACCTCCTTCTCTCTTTTATTCCTCCCTCCTTTCCTTCCTCCCTCCCTCCTTTCCTTCCTTACCTCCTTTTCTCTTTCTTTCCTCCCTCCTTCTCTCTTTCTTTCCTCCCTCCTTCCTTCTTTCCACCCTCTCTCCCTCCTTTCCTTCCTTCCTTCTTCCTCCCTCCCTCTCTCCTTTCCTTCCTTCCTTCTTCCTTTTTTCCTCCCTCCTTTCTTTCCTTCTTCCTCCCTCCTTTCTTTCCTTCCTTCCTTCCTCCCTCCCTCCCTCCCTCCCTCCCTCCCTTCCTTCCTTGACTCAAGGACAACAGGAGGGTTAAAGATGAACTCTTGGTCAAAGTTTAAGATTCAAATGACTCTCAACTGTTTTCATTCAAATGTTGCTCAACCCTGATTGGTGCAGACATGTGACATCACCGTGTTCTAACTAAGCCCCGCCCACTTTAAACCAACAAGGAAAAAGCAGAGAGACATGTAGGATGTGCTGAGTATAAATCTTATTGATCAGAGTACAAGTTTTCACAGCCTTTTAATAGAAAAGCTGTCACATTGTTCCTCGATCAAACCTCGAAGCTTACTGAAAGAACAAAGACTACAAGTAAATAGTGTTCAGATGTCATCATTTCTACAGTAATGACTCACAGCTGCTTTCTCATAAACTTCAAAAGTTTCTTTGACAACCATCTGATTAATCATTAATGTGAAAGGAAAGGCAGCTCAGAGAAAGAAAAAAATGATGTGAAGAGTCTACAATCTGAACTACAATAAAAAACGTAATTCAAGTCAACAATGAGCCAGACAGGATATTAAAATTGATGGATTATCTATCTGAAGTGTCAAGTTAAACAAATTCTTTCCAGGAGAGGGGAGAAGAAGAAAAAAGATGCTTTGGTGGTGGGTTTTTTTATTATTCCTGTATTAAAAAGGTAAAGAGAGAGAGAGAGAGACACAGAGAGAGAGAGAGAGAGAGAGAGAGAGAGAGAGAGAGAGAGAGAGAGAGAAAGAGAGAGAGTGACAGAGAGTGAGAGACAGAGAAAGAGAGAGAGAGACAGAGAGAGAGAAAGAAAGAGAGAGAGAGAGAGAGAGAGACAGAGAGAGAGAAAGAAAGGGAGAGACAGAGACAGAGAGAGAGACACAGAGAGAGAGACAGAGAAAGAGAGAGAGAGAAAGAGAGACAGTGAGACACAGAGAGAGAGAGACAGAGAAAGAGAGAGAGACAGAGAGAGAGAGACAGAGAAAGAGAGAGAGAGAGAGAGACAGAGAGAGAGACAGAGAGAGAGAGACAGAGAAAGAGAGAGAGAAAGAGAGAGAGACAGAGAAAGAGAAAGAGACACAGAGAGAGAGAGAGAGAGGCAGAGAGAGAGAAAGAGAAAGAGAGAGAGACAGAGAAAGAGAGTGCGAGAGAGAGAGAGACAGAGAGAGAGAGAGAAAGAGACACAGAGAGAGAGAGGGAGAGAGAGAAGTGGTCGGCTCATTTAAGAAACAGGTCAGTCTAGCTTGGTTAATTGTTAACTGGGAGATAAGCTGTGTTTATATTTGCTGTTCTCCTTTTTGGACGGAGCGGCCTTGGAGAGCAGCCAGCCGCCGCTCTGGCATCATCATCGCGGCGGCTCGTCTGTTCAATACACAATTCTCAGAAGCTGTCAATAATTCAGCGCTGCTTGGTGATGTCTGCGGCGCGATGAAGCCACACTGGTGGAGGGGAAAGGAAATCAATAGGCAGGAGAAAATTATAATTTCACTTTCATGCTTTCTTTAACCTTAACCCCTCTCTCTCTCTCTCTATCCGACGTGGATCAGTGACTTCCAACGGTCAAACAAACCCCCGTTTCCCCCGGTTACCGGTGACTGATCTGTCACAGTGTGTGATCCTGAGCGAGCAGGAAAGCTAAAGATATTTATGATGTGGCATTATGAACTCTGAGTCAGTGTTAGAGAGGAAATCCCTGTTGGCTGTGTTAACCTTTTATAACCCTGATGTCCAACCTAAGTGTTCACCTTAAGTGCTCGTGTTAGAAATACACACATAATACACACATAATACACACACACACATACTCACACTCACATTAACCCCTTGTGTCGTCCTCCCGGGTCAAATTGACCCCGTCTCTTTTGACTGTTACTTCTTTCCACCCTTCCTTCCTTCCTTCCTTCCTTCCTCTGTCTTTAATTTTTCCTTCGTTCTTCCCCTCCTTCCCTCTTTCTTTGCTCCCTTACTTCTTTCCTCACTTCCTTCCTTCCTTCTCTCCTTCCTTCCTTCCTTCTTCCCTTCTTTCCTCACTTCCTTACTTCTTTTCTTTCCTTCCTTCCTTCCTTCGTTCCTTTCTTTCCTTCCTTCCTTCCTTCTCTCCTTACTTCCTTCCTCTTTTCCTCCCGCCCTTACTCATTTCCTTCCTCATTCCTTCCTTCCTTCATCTCTTCCTTCTCTCCTTAGTTCCTTCCTCTTTTCCTCCCTCCCTCCTTTCCTTCCTTCCTTCTTCCCTTCTTTCCTCACTTCCTTCCTTCCTCACTTGCTTCCTTCTTTCTTTCCTTCCTTCCTTCCTTCCTTCCTTCCTTCCTTCTCTCTTTACTTCCTTCCTCTTTTCCTCCCTCCCTCCCTCCCTCCTTCCTTCCTCACTTCCTTCCTTATTTCTTTCCTCCCTTCCTTCCTTCCTTCCTTCCTTGACCTGAGGACAACAGGAGGGTTAAATGGAAATTTGGTTAGCCTAGCTTAGCATAAAGACTGGAAACTTATGGAATCAGTTAGCTTGGGCCTGACTGCCTCTAAATCTCACTAATTAACACGTTTTATATATTTCTTCGTTAAATCTGAACAAAAACTGAAAGGCAGAGATCTTCTTTGCTAATTTGCTGCATTTCTTTTTTTTTTAAATATCTTTAACTTTTCTTTTCTAGAAACTTTGGAAACTCTGATTCATATTTCTATGTCCTTGGCCCCAAACAACATGAGATCAATTATTTATTTGAACAAGCTGAAATAACCCCCCCCCCCCCCCCCGCCGCCTCTCTCCCATTTCTGGCAGAAGAAACCAGTATTTTTTTTTTTAAGGGTTTGATTATTTTGCAGAGTGCAAGCTTGGCCCAAACCCAATCCTGCTTTAAAGAAAATAATGGCTTTTAAATTGAAAGAAAAACCCAAATTACATCACTACAAGTCCCAGGTGAAAGCTGTAGAAATTGCTGAAGTAGCAGCACCTGAGACATTTAAATCAGCTTTCCAACAAGAAGTTAATTTTAAGCTACGCATCGACCTACATTTCCTAACAGCGGACGTGGCATTTGAATGAAAGCAATTAAAAAGTATTGGACGTGTAGATGGAAAGGCGTCCTAACGAGTTCATCCTAAGTGATATTCTGCTGACTGCTCGTACCTCCTAATTGACTAATTACCTCCATTTACTTTGGATTTGGGCGTATGGAGCCGGATCGTGGCCACGCTGGTCTGTCCTCTCCGGTCTCCTAATGGGCCCCGAGGAGCCGGGGCTTTTCTGATAATGAGAGGAACATTAACATTCACTCATCTGCCCATTAGATGCCAATGACCCGCTGCACGGCCGTTAGATGTTGTTGTGTGTGGGTGTGTGTGTGTGTGAGCTCTGGCTTTTGATCGTCTATTATGTTTCACACGCAGCAGAAAAACTCCTCCCCGTCAGTGAAAACACACAAAGGGGCTTTGTAGTGTTGGATTGATAATGGCCATGACTCTTTGTAAGTCATCTAATCTAAATAAACATGTAAAATGTGACTGAGGACATAATAAGGTGTGGAAAAGCTGCCGGTTCGCCGTAAAGCCTCAATTGTGTAAATTAATTGACAAAAGTTAGTCAAATTGGAGTCAGACTGACACAATTATGATGTTTATAATGTTAATTAAGCTACTGGTTATTTATTTAAACCCATTAATTGTCCAAAAACAGGTGAAATACGTCAGCTATAATGTCCAGCAGCTCAGGGAGAAGGTTACTGTCATATATGCCAAAGAAAATCTTCACATTTAAGAAGCAGAAGTCAGAAAATGTGTCTTTTTTGCTTTGAAAAATGACTGAAATGACTATCAAAACAGTTCATTTTTGGTTGAATAATAGAGTAATCATTGCAGCTTAAATCGTCACACAAACAGTGAATTCATCACTTTAATTGCTTTCGGCATTTGACAAGTCAAGAATAAAATACTTTTTTACTGTGAAGTTGAAGGTGGGATGATTTCCTGAACCAAGCAACCATTTGTATGAATAGTAAAATAGTTTAAGCTTCACAATAAAAGTCTGAAATGTTCCTAATGTGAGTGAGACAGCTTCAAAGATTGGAGTTCTTCTAAATGGTGTTTGGACAAAATAAAATGAACAGGCAGATTGGGTTTTTTTAACTGGTACTTAGAGCAGTTGGAGGTTCATAAAGGTATAATTTTCTTTTTTTGTGTCCTTGCAGGTCAGAGCCAATGACGCAGACACCGGCACCAACGGAGAGATCGACTACATCCTCCATCAGCCGACAGAGACCGTCCAGAGGCTACTGCGCATTGACCGATCCACCGGCATCATCTACGTCAAGGGTCTGGTGGACCGCGAGGAGGAGAGCTTCCTCAAGTTCTTTGTGGTCGCCAAAGATCGTGGGCCCAACACCAAGAGCTCCAAGGTGCTGGTGACCATCAACGTCAGGGACCAGAATGACAACGCACCAGCCATCGAGATCCGAGGGATTGGCCTGGTGACGCATCAGGATGGAGTGGCTAACATCTCTGAGGATATGCCGATTGGTACACCGGTGGCGTTGGTCCAGGTGTCGGACCGTGACGAAGGGGAAAATGCGGTGGTGACATGCGTGGTTGCAGGTGACGTCCCGTTTCAGCTCCGATCTGCGAGTGAGTCTGCCAACGATCGGAAGAAGAAGTACTTCCTGCAGACGACTACCCTGCTGGATTATGAGCGTGTGAAGGATTACAGGATTGAAATTGTCGCGGTGGATTCTGGGAACCCGGCTCTGTCCAGCACCAACTCCCTCAAGGTTCAGGTCACCGATATGAACGACAACACGCCGATCTTTTCACCCACAATGCTAGAGGTAGATTTCCCTGAGGGCAACCAGCCTGGTGACAGGGTGCTGGACGTTGTAGCAACAGACGCAGACAGTGGCACAAATGCAGAGCTGGCCTATAGCATCATCGAGCGCTCGGCCGCCAAGCTCTTTGAGATTGACTCCAACTCCGGAGAGGTCCGTGTGAAAAATCTGCTGGATCGGGAAGACGTGGAGCGTTATGAGTTCCGCGTGGCTGCAGCAGACAAAGGCCTTCCTAGCAAAACCGGCACTGCCACGGTGGTGATTAACGTCCTGGACCGCAATGACAATGATCCCAAGTTTATGCTGAGCGGCTACAGCTTCTCCGTCATTGAGAATATGCCCCCACTCAATCCCGTTGGCGTAGTGACGGTCACCGATGCAGATAAGGGTGAGAACGCCCGAGTGAGGCTGTTTGTAGAACCAGACAATGGCAAGTTCGTCATCCAAAACGGCACAGGAACCATCCTGTCCAGCATCTCCTTTGACCGGGAGAAAGAAAGCACCTACACCTTCCGCCTGAAGGCCGTCGACAGCGGTGATCCACCTCGTTCTTCCTACGTGGGTGTGACCATCAATGTCCTGGACGAGAATGACAACGCCCCCTATGTCACCAAACCAGCTAACTCCTCCTACACGTACCTGACACCTGTCACCGCTCCAGACACTCGCGTGGAGGTGGTAGAGGCGGAGGACATTGACTATGGACCCAATGCTGAGCTGGACTACACCATCACTGGCGGCAACCCGTATGGCCTGTTCCACATCTCGCCCACCAGTGGGGAGATCACACTGGCGCAAGAATTCACTGGCAAGCACAACGGGCTGCACCGCCTGGTGGTGAGAGTCAGCGATAAAGGCAAACCTCCCCGCCACACCACCGCCCTGGTCCATGTTTTCGTCAACGACACCAAAGCCAACGTGTCCCTCATCGAGGCGCTGGTCGGACACAGCCTCTACACCCCTCTGGACAGGGACATCGCCGGAGATCCCAGCAATGCCCTCGCTCAGCGCAGCAATATCCTGTACGGCAGTTTGGCGGGTATTGCAGGAGTTATTCTGGTCATCGTAGCCGTGGTGGTCATCAGACACCGGCTACAGAAGGACACCAAGAGCGGATACCAGGCTGGCAAAAAGGAGAGCAAGGACCTATATGCTCCAAAGCAAGGCCCTAAAAATGGTAAAGGGAAAAAGAGCAAGAAGGGAAAAGCTCCCAAACCTGCGAAACCACTGGAGGAGGATGAGGAAGCGACCCTGCAAAAAGGCCTCAAGTTTAACCTTATCAATGATACCGTTAACGACAGTCCCAGAATCCACCTGCCACTTAACTACCCCCCAGGAAGTCCCGACCTGGGCCGTCACTACCGCTCTAATTCCCCATTGCCCTCCATCCAACTGCAGCCACAGTCGCCCTCCGCCTCCAAGAAGCACCAGGCCGTTCAGGACCTCCCCGCTACCAACACCTTCGTGGGAACGGGCGACAACAACTCAACGGGCTCCGACCAATATTCGGATTACAGCTACAAGGCCAACCCGCCCAAATACAGCAACAAACAGGTAGGACCGTATGTAAACACGGCAGTGTACCACAGGGACATCTATTGGACCAACAAGGTGTGGTAGTCACGCTGGGACTTATTTGGCACAGCCGATATTCTTCCACCAAAGCTGCACTGATCCCCCCTGCACAGCACCCACTTCCAAATGGCTGATATCCCCTTTTTTTTGTTTTTGGTTTGGTTTTGGTTCTGTTCACCATTTCTGTTTCGTTCCGTTTTTGTTCCGTTTTCACGTCACCATGGACACCACAGTAATCACACCATGAAGGATTTACATGAGGGATAGACCATATATGGGCTTACCGAAATTTATCAGCTGATATTTTAAATGAATGAATGAATGAACTCTCTTTGATTGAGAACATGTTTTATTTTATGTTTTGTGTGTTGATGCATTTGTTCGTTTTGTTTTCCTCCCCAAACTTTTTTTGTACATCGAAATGTTTTAATTCTCACAGTATTTCATTCAGAGTTTCTGTTTATTAAAACAAAACAAAAAAAACCAAAGAGTTTTTTTATAGAATTACAAGTTTTAAAAAAAAAAAAAAAGCACAAAGACGATGGCACCATTTTTTGATGTATATCAGCAGATATGTTGGATATAGGAAATCCCATATCGGTCTATCCTCAGCTTCTAAACCTTTTTCCTTTCATTTGTGTTGAGTTTCACCTTTTTCATGGTTGTTTAAATGAAGGATGGGGGGGGGAGTTTCTCCTTACTTTTTCTTTTTTATTATTATTCTCAAGTGTTTTGACTCTGGAGTTTTTTTGTGTGGCCATTGAAGGGTTCACGCTGACATCCTCATTAAGTCTGAATGTGTTTTTCCTTTTTTTTTTTTTTTGAAAGAGAGAGAGAGAGCGCTGACTCGAGTTTTAAAGCTGCTCTTTATGGCCGGATCAGCTTGTTGAAGTGTGACAAAGAGTGACTGTGAATTCCTGACTTTTTTTATTTTTTTTTTATTGTTTCTTGGCTCTCTTTGGCCAGGAACTAGACTGGCTAAGCAGCACTTTAGAGTGTTACCATCCAGTTCAGACCAATTTAAGGTAATTTCAACTCACCAGTAAAAGGAGCCAAGCATTGAAAAAAGAAAGAAAGGGAATAAGAGTGACGATGAAAGGGTTTGTTAAATAAAAAAAAAAACAGCTACTACACTATGAAGGAAAAGGTACACTATGACTAAATACAACCATTTCTTAACCTCAGCACCTCCTGTCAGGTTAGCTGAAATACGACTTTTAATTTCGCCGTGTTCCCCAATCACTGGGGCTAAAAAAGTCAATTGTTTGCACAGATTAATGGCAGGTAATTTTCCAGGCGCCCGCTTTCGCCTTCTTCTTTTTTTTTTTTTTTTTTTTACCCAGAGTGCCTTGTTCTAGTCCTATTTAATGTACAAAAAAGAGGAGGAAGGGGTGTTTTAAAAGATGGGGGGGTGGGAGGAGGGGGAGGGAGTGGAGATGGGGGGGTGCCATCACATACACTGTGAAAAAGAAAACCATAAAAAAAATAAAAAAACATGATAATAGACAATCACGTTAAATATGAGGTGTTGTAGCGATGTTACAACTGTACATATATGTGAATGATGTGTGTATTTTTGTTTAATTTGTGCTTTTATTTTGAAGTCATCTGCTGTTTATGTTCCAACATTACTGTGTCATGCATGTGTGTGTGTGTGTGTGTGTGTGTGTGTGTGTGTGTATTAACTAACACGGGCATTTCATTGTTCTCCCTCGAAATCTTAAATACCTGTACCAAAGACTCAAGCACACAGACACACACTTATACACACACACACACACACACACACCTGCATATTCACTGTCATCACCATCTTATATATGAAGCTGAAGTTCACACTGTGTTTCTTTTGTTTGGTCGGTGTGTAGACGAGTGGCTGCCGCTGGTGTTAGCAGCTCGCTAGTGTTCCTGCTGGGTTAATATTTAGTCTGTTAACACTCGAAACCCGCAGGCGTCACACTTCACAGTTTAAACCTCATATCAACTCTGCTCAATCCATGTACTCTTCTTATTCTCTGGGGGAAATAAATGTACATATTTTTCTTTTTTGTTTTTTACAGCTAAAAAAAGCAGATTTTATTTCAATAAACATGTTGCTTAAATGTTAAAAAAGTGGCGCTTCTCTGTGCATTCACTGCTTTTTCATATGAAGGGGGAGGGGGATTTTAAAAAGGTAGATGAAGGTACAGTATTTCATTTTTTTTCATTTCCATCCTTTCACACGCACATGGAGAGAAAATGTCTTTGTCACATGTTTACACAACAGAATGAAGGTTAAAAAAGAATTAGGGCTGTCAAACGATACATTTTTTTAATCGAGATTAATCGCAGAATTTCCATAGTTAATCACGATTAATCGAGTTTTGAATTGCATGTTTAAAATCCTGTTATTTTACATTTGAAGGCAGTTTTAAGCCCATAATGTAAAGCATTTCTTACCAGAGTGTCTTAACTGGGAATCAATCACGGCTCTGCTGCGACTCCCACACTCCAAAATGGTCCTTTGGTGGAGCTGAGGCTCGCTTGGCTGCACCTGGGTGTTTAGCGTGGAGGTGCTAACTCAAACTCCACGTACTCCGGTGGTAGTTAAACTCCGTTTGACACAGGTTGCATTTTACTTTTGACTTGTCAACTGAAGCGTCTGGAAGTGTTTTAAAGTTAAACAAGCCGTTCAAAAGTCCAGTAGCTCTCTTACTTTCCATCAGCGCGGTAGGTTTACTGCAGGAGGCCACTTCAAAGCATAGCGCTACAGCTAGAGGAGCCGTCTACGGGGGAGTAGAAGGGACAAAAAGGCTTGCAACATTAACGTGTTATGGATTGCATTAATCTAATCGCGATTAACGCGTTAACGCTGACAGCCCTAAAAAAAATACATATTTGGATTTAGAAATCAGCATATTTCCTCTTTTATGAAGTTTATAATGAACTGAATAGCCTAAAAAAAAAGCAGTTTTTAGAGTTTAATGTGACAGAGATGTTTTAAAATCATCTTGTGACCCCATTTTGGGAGTCCTGACCCCCGAGGTAAGGAACTTTTAGGTTTACACAACAGAATGAAGGTTATAAAAATCCATATTTGGATTTAGAAATCAGCATATTTCCTCTTTTGTGAGGTTTATAATGAACTGAATATTATACTGCCTTTTTAAAAACATGCAAAATATACAACAGCATTAGTTTATTTGTTTCCAGCTCTAAAGATATCAAGTGGTGGTTCTTCTAAATACTTTTATATCTACTTTGATTATTGGCTCCCGACCATTTTTGGCTCGCGCCTCCTTACATGAACCAACGTCTACTTTGACCCTGCAGTTGATGAACTCAGTGTCAATAGTTTTTGTCTCAGTTTATTTATTTTGAAGGATTTTTAAGAGGCCAGAAGAGGACACAGTGTTTCGTTATGCTGCATGATAAATATTTGAATTAGAGGAAAGCCTAAAAAAAGAGTATACAGAGTTTAATGTGACAAAGATGTTTTATAAGGACGAATCCTGATTCGCCTTTATTTGTGGTTTTGAGTGAATTTTAACCCTCCTGTTGTCCTCAGGTCAAGGAAGGAAGGAAGGAAGGAAGGAAGGAAAGGAGTAAGGAGGGAGGAAAAGAGGAAGGACAGGAGGAAGGAGGGAATGAATGAGAAAGGAAGGAAGAACGGAGTAAGGAGGGAGGGAAAGAGGAAATAAGTAAGGAGAGAAGGAAGGGAGGGAAGGAAAGGAGAGAAGGAAGGAAGGAAGGAAGGCAAGGAGTAAGGAGGGAGGAAAAGAGGAAGAAAGTAATGAAAGGAGGAAAGAAGGAAGGACAGGAGGAAGGAGGGAAGGAATGAGAAAGGTAGGAAGGAAGGAGAGGAGTAAGGAGGGAGGAAAGAAAGAAAGGAGTAAGGAGGGAGGTAAAGAGGAAAGAAGTAAGGAGAGAAGGAAGGAAAGGAGAGAAGGAAGGGAGGAAAGAAAGAAAGGAGTAAGGAGGGAGGTAAAGAGGAAAGAAGTAAGGAGAGAAGGAAGGAAAGGAGAGAAGGAAGGGAGGAAAGGAAATAAAAGAAGGAAGGGAGGTAAGAGAGGAAGGACAGAGGAAAGAAGGAAGGAAGGAAGGAAGGAAGGAAGGTAGGGGGCAGGAAAGAAAGAGGAAGGAAGGAAGGAAGGGAAGAAAGATTTCCATTCAAATTTAGCTCAAATTTTAACAGAGAAAATTCAAATTAATGAAAGTTACTGTTAAAAGTCGGTGGCGTTAATCCTCCAGTTGGTTGCAGAAGAAGAAGAAGAGGACGCAACGAGACGATATCATCATTAAAAGAGCGTCAGGCAAAAGCTTAAACAATGAATTATCTCATCTCATGATTCATCTACGTCATCATTTACTCACTCAGTCTGTTTTTTTTATTTGATTTTTATCCACACAGCTGCTGTTTCGCATAAAAACTGTATTTATTTTACAATATTTTTAACATTACTACTCAGTTTTTTTTTTTCATCAGTAATTTACAAATGCAAATTTAAAGCAGCTGGATGGAAACTGGAAACTGGAAGCTGCCTATTGTGAGCGTGTTAGCAAATTGGAAGACTGGTTTTCAGAATAAAAAAAGAGAGATTTTTTTAAATTAATGTTAATTCCCCTTTTAGGACAAAAATAAAATGGAAATAATCCTGAATACATTTTCTCTCTCCACAAAACTCAACATGAATCCATCAACCATTCTGTCTGAGTTCATCACTTTGAATAATACACAGATCCTACCTGTTGGCATGTACCCTACACACACACACACACACACACACAGATACACTCACACACACACATTCATGTTTATATCATTGTGAGGACATGCATTCCCTCGCCCCTTACCCAAAACTTAACCATCACAACTAAATGCCTAAACTGAACCTAAACCTAAGTCTAACCTCAACCTTAAAACCTCCCAAGTCTTGACCCACCCAAAGTGCCTCTTGAATCTGTCCTCATAACACAGAAGTGTCCTCATAACGCTGTTTTTTTACTTAAGGTCCCCACAAAGACACATAAACACGAACACATACACACACACACTTTGGACTTTGAACTTGCAGCAAAGCGACGGAGATCAAAAAAACAGCACAGGTGCTGAACCTGCCTGGGGAAGGTTGTGGGTCAAAGGTCAAATATCACTCAGAAACAATTATTAGCAGCAAAGAGTGAAGAGGTCAAAGGTTAATGAGGTCACAGCACTCTCTCATTGCCTCCCCTTCCCCTCCTCCCCTCCCCCTTTCTTTTTTCCCTCTGACTCCTCACCCTGTCTGGACGCTGCATTAACAGTCCGGCAGCGTCCTTTCTGCTTTTATGCTGACCAGCTCAGCCGTCTCCATGGTAACGTGACGACTTGCGTGTGTGTGTGTGTGTGTGTGTGTGTGTGTGTGTGCTGACTCATAGTACTGACTACTGTGTTTTCACCCCTGTAGGCTCTCAGTAGTTAAATGAAGAACCCCACCGCTGAAATTTTACATTATTATTATTATTTAACCACGTGCACTTTCTCTACACACACACACACACACACACACACACACACACACACACACACACACACACACACACACACACACACACACACATATGCACACAGAGGGCAGCAGCAATGGAGAGGATAACCCAGGTGAAGTTAAACATGACCATTTATAAGATTTGACAACTACGCTTGTGACTATAAATGCTGTAAAACCCTCACAAGTACAAAAAAAAACCTTTATATATCAAAAACCTGCAGAAAAGTAATATTTTAATTTTAATTTATAGCGTCAGTCCACCTTAAATCTGCTCTACGACTTGTTATGTACGAGCTAAAAACTGTCTGGCTTAGTTTCCCACGTATCTTAAAATTTGGCAAATTCTTGTGAACTTCATTACAGGCTTAGACAACAACAATCTCACGCCCTCTCCTCCCCAAAAACTACCCCTCCTCCCCAAAAACTACCCCCCCTCCTCCTCCTCCACATCTGTCTACCTGCAGCTTTGACTGGAGGGAGGAGGAGGAAGAGGAGGAGGAGGAGGAGGAGGGAGGATCAATGACTGACTGATGTCTGTCTTCTTTCTTTGTTTCTCTCTCTCTAAAATTCTCTCAGTATGTTTCATGTCAGAAGTAATATATATATATATTTCATTGACATTTCTTTTTTGGTGGTTTCCAGTGAGATATGATTCTTATTATTGAGTTTATATAGTGACTGCTGCAGCTGCTGCTCTACTCTACAAACACTATTTAGTTATATTTAACATATAAATCAATTCTAATCCTGTTCTGAATGAGGATCACAGCGCTGCTTATCTCACGGAGCATATTTCACTGTTCTTCTTCTGAATATCAAAAACTACAACTACTCCTGTCTTTATATAGATATTATAAGAAGGTCCAAAATGATGTGGAAAAGGAAGTTGTAGTCAAATAATATAAAATGCTCTTTGGGGAAGAATGACAAACCACCTCTGACTTTCATTTTTTATGCCAGGGGTGTCAAACTCATTTTCATTCAAGGGCCACACACAGCCCAATTTGATCTCATGTGGGAAGGAAGGAAGGAAGGAAGAAAGGGAGCAAGGACAGATGGAAGGAAGAGAAGACAAGAAGGAAGGAAGGGAAGACAGGGAGGAAGGGAAGAAGAAAGGTAGGAAGGACAGACAGAAGGAAGGAAAAGAGGAAGAAGGAAGCTGGGCCAGATTGGAAGGAAGAGAAGACAAGAAGGAAGGAAGGAAAGGAGGGAGGGGGGAAGGTCTGTGTCTTGTAGCTCTTTACTGAAGTTATAAATCTTTTAAAATAACAATAAATACAAATAAATATATATATATAGTTGTATTTTTCATTAAAAGGTGCAGTAATTAACTTCACTGTCAAATGAGCTCGTTCACACACACACACACACACACACACACACACACACACACACACACACACACACACACACACACATTCAAACTGATTTAAAGCCAAAGTTTATAATTACTATTAATTATATACAAATGCATGCTGTTATTTACGTATGAATTAATGAATTAATTTATTCTTACATTTAGCCTGTCAGTGTCAGTGAGGTCAAATCTGCAGCTGTAATTACATTTAAACCATTTCTCCATTAACTGTTTTAACAAAACAGTAAATATGTTTATTTATTTCACTATTTATAGCTTAACTATTATAATCATTTATCCATTATCTCCTCTGCTTGTTGCTACTTTAACTGTGTATAAACTATTTTAACTATTTATCATTACTTTTTAGCTAAACTGTTTTTTAAAGTATATTTTTATTATTATTTATTCAGTAGTTTTCTCAATTTCTATCCATTTATAATAATAGTAATAAACTTTACTTATATAAAGCACTTTTTAAAGCAGTATTACAAAGTTCTTTAGACTCAATTCAGCACCACAGATAAATTAAAATCTAAAAATTATAAAAAATCTCATTTTGTATTTGACTAATTAAGTGCATTTAGCAATTTTAATCCATTACGTTTAGCTAACTATTTCATCTGTCTGTAATTACAGTAATTAGAATAGCATACTTTATATAGCACACAAAGTTAATGCTTTAAAATTATAACAATTCAGCACCACAGTTAAATGAGATCCAGCAGCTTAAAGTAAAACTAAACTATTATAACCACAAATTAATCACCTGCAGAGAGAACAGGATGCTCTAAAAAAAAAAAAAAAATCAATCAGAGTTCATTTATATAGAAGATTTTATAAAGGTTAATGTAGCTGAAAGTGCGTCACAGTTCATAATGAGACAGAAGAAGTGCAGTCAAAGGAGAGCATGAAGAAAAGGAACAAATTACACAGGAAAGAAAAGTCAAGTTAGAAGATTTCACTCTGGAAAAATGTCTCAACTTTTGGGATTTTCCTTCATTTTTTAAAATGTTTTTAATGATGGACACACCCAGAAACCACAGCAGAGACATTCAGAGCAGTTACACCTCGAGAGGGCATTTACTCCACGTCACCCACACCGTTAAAGTTCATGCTAAACGCTCATAATCAAGTTTGCTCAGCTGCAAGTTACAGTCCATTAAATGATCTCTGAGTTAAAACAGGTGGAGGTTTTGCTTTTTTTATTCTCTATAATGAAAAACGTGTGTCACTGCAGTCTGACACACATAAGACTTCCTGTACCTTTATTTATGTTCCTCTACAGTCTGGCTCGCTGTCAGGGAAAAAAGAAAACGTAATGGCAGCCATTAGCCGGTCCGGCTAGCAGCTTTTTTTCCCCCACCTCCCTCCCTCTCCTTAGAAAATTACAGTAATTTCACCGCAGCGCCCTAAAAATGTAGTGAGGGGCAGGGACAAAGTATCTGTCATCAGTCAGACACAGCTGAGAGGAAGGTGTGAAGTACAAATACTTGCAAGTACTCAGACGTTTTATTCAGCTGGAAGTACAAATACTGCTGTCAATTTACAATAATGTGATTTATTTGGATGCAACAAGAAATTCCTTCCACTTTGCTGCCTTATTTTTTATTTTTTTAGCTCCAAAAATAGAAGGAAAAAACCCTTTTAGTGAGCAGAGAAGATGTGTAGGTAGAATAACAAGTAAAGACTGGACAAAATAAGTATAGTAGTTCTTGTGACTGCTATTTATCTGCACTTTTGTCAGCTTTTTTTCAGGTTTCACCTCAATAAGAACCGGCTGGTCTCTTAGATGAAAGGCCCAGAAACCATCAACCACTAAAGATAATGTAGAATGTCATATGTGTGTGCTGGCAGCAGTGGAAACTATAATATATATATATACAAGTATGTTGGATTCCAGTGCAGCTTTTTATGAACTTGTGTTTTCATTTTTACAGTACTTTATATTTCTACTCCACTACATTTATCTGACAGCTGGAGTTAGTTGTTAATTTTCCTGAGTTTAAACTAGTGGCTCCAAACCTTTACACTGTCTTATAATAAATTAAAAAAGTGTTTATGTTAAAGATGTCTATCAGCAGTGGTGTGCAGTCAGGGGCTAGCAAAAATGTTTTTTTTCTGTTTTTTCCATAATTAAAAGGTCATTCTGAAATGTATCTGGAGTCTATTACTTGTTTAGTATATGCAACTTTATCCAGAAAACGAATGGTTATATTTTGTGGAGCTCAAATCTCCTATGTCCTATAAACGCATCACAGCTTCTAAATTGCATTGCTAGCCTATTGATCGAGCTGGACGCTGCTATTGGCTGCGTAACGTTGAGTGACCGTATCATCAGCCAATCGAATGTTGATGTGGTTATTGACGGAACGCCCCTTACGTCACGTTCTAGTCTGGGCGTCGTCATTCAAATGAGTTTGGCTGATTGGCCCACGGGCAGGTGCGTGATGACGTACTATTTGTTTGTTATTTTGGAAAGGTAATGGCGGTTGATTTAACGGCAAGATCGGTAGATAAAGATATGATTGCGGACCAGAGAAAATGGATATTATTGGCAGAGGAAGACTAACAGCTAAAATGGATTCACTCACTCAGTCCAACAAAGGCTTTGTGCGGCATTTTACGGTGAGTGCTAGTTTTTTTTAAACTTTCTCTGGACCAGATTGGCGCTGCGGTTTGGCTAATATCTCTCTCTCTCTCTCTCTCTCTCTCTCTCTCTCTCTCTCTCTCTCTGTCTCTGTCTGTCTCTCTCCCTCTCTCTCGCTTTGTGAAGTAAATTTAGAGCTGTTTTTGGAGCATGTTTGTGTCTGTTTATTTTATTTTTGAAGTGATTTAGAAGTGTCCTCTAAGGGTGCAGAGCAGTCAGGCAGTACATGCTGTTTTCTGATGTTGTGTCACGTGATGTGCGCATGCGCGGATGTTGATCAGCTGTCATGTTGGTGTCGATGAAGTACTGTTGCATAATAGTGATTGTTGCTTAAATGAAACCAGTTTCCATATTATAGTAAAACATAGAGGAATTAAACTATGATTTAACTTCTGTTGTCTTCACTTTGGTTACAAACTCAGGCTGAAACTGAGAACTACACTTTCGTCAGTTCCTCCTTTTCACATCTTCTTTCCCATGTAAATGAGCACATATGTGAAGTACAAAATAACCCACAATGGCTTTTTAGTTTTTGTCTTTTTGTGTGGAGAGAAAAAAAAACCCTTCATCTGAAAGAAAAGCTGTTAGTTTTTAATCTGGTCTAATTGTCCTCATCTGACTGATCTGGCTTTTACAGAGCAGACGAAACACAGACAGGAATGTGCTAAAATACCTACTAATATGGCTTAAGAGGCCCAGTTGTGGTAATATTAATATATTATCCTAGCTTTAGACCAAGCATAATAGTATTTAGTGTTTTATTTAGTTAGATATTGGAGAGTTAAGATGATGTGGTGTAAAACTGCTTAAATCAGCTCATGAATAAACCATAGCAGCTGCAGTAGTAAGAGTAGTTTTATAGTATTTACAGTAGTGAAGTGTGTATTCACAGGTTGAAACAGGTATGATGGAGATACATGCTGTATCTGTAGTGGAAAAAGGGGAAAGGGGAGAGGGGAGGGGGGTGGGGGGGCTTTACATGGTTACAAAGGGGCCATTGTAGTACACACACACACACACATGATTTTTTCCAAAAACACACACATTCCTGAACATGGACATCACTCAGCAGAACCTAATCCTCTCAGTCCCACCGTGTGTGTGTGTGTGTGTGTGTGTGTGTGTGTGTGTGTGTGTGTGTGTGTGTGTGTGGGCTGTCAGATTACAAGGTGTGTGTTTGTCAGATGACAGTGGGCGGGGCTTGTAGGCAGGTAGTGGCTCCTCTGTGTGTCAGAATAAAAGCACAAAACTGGTAAAAACCTATAAACAGTTGAACCTTTAACATATTAGTTAACAGATTAGTTTCTGTTTCAGGTGTTTACAGGTGATTTTAAATAAACTAAATAAATAATTAAATAAATACAACATGGTTAAGTTATTATCATCATCACCTCAAATATTTTACTTTCCTGACTCATCAAGCTTTGTTCAAGACTTCCTGATGGTTTATATCTGACAACAGTATAATGGTGCTTAATGCATAAAAACACTTATAATTTAAATATGTATAATGCAGCGATGGTCACCATAGTTACAACGTCCTTGGCCGCCGTTTCCTGTTTGAAAACTAGTCCCTCCCCTTCTGCTACGGAGCCAAAATGGCGACCGTTGCAGGCGAGAAGCGTCCACAGTTACACACTCAACTTTTAGCCTTGTCTTGAGTGAAAGCATCCAGGTTCTCACAGTGCTGCATGTTACCAATACTTCTCATTTAATGCACTCAAAATATTATTAAGTGTAAGTAAAGAGGTAGGAGGGTTGAGACACAGCAGAAGAAGCACCACAGGGCTCTCTCATCCATCTCCAAAAAGAATTATCTCTTGTCCAGCCTTTAGAGGAAGAACATGAAGCAAAAACAAAAGAAGAAAAAGAAAAACATGAAATCCTCTCAGCCTGCTCTCTATTATTCAGATGTCGCAGTTTATTTTAACAGATCTACTCTGAACCTCGGGAAACTGTGAAGGAACTCGCCTATTCAGCCTCTCTCTCTCTCTCTCTCTCTCTCTCTCTCTCTCTCTCTCTCTCTCTCTCTCTCTCTCTCTCTCTCTCTCTCTCTCTCTCTCTCTCTCTCTCTCTCTCCATCTCTTGTCTGTCTCCGTCTATCTCGGTCGCCCCCTCAGGCCTGTGATTGTGTTTGGGCCACTGAGACGACTCAATACAAAGATCAGCGTGTGTGTGTGTGTGTGTGTGTGTGTGTGTGTGTGTTTTACTTTTATGTGGAGCCAAAAATCAAAAACACAAGAAACATAATTTGTTGTGTGTGTGTGTTATCGTGTTCAAACGTGTTCAGTGTGTGTGTGTTTGTGTGTGTTCAGTGTGTGCGTGTTGTCTTGCCACCTGCTCCAACAACACAAGCGAAGTGGAACGGAATCACGCCTGAGGGTTCACACACGCACGCGCACACACACACACACACACACTCACACGCATGCACACACACACATGAACACAACAGGAACAAAACAGGCGAGCTACCATGGAGAGATGAGGGGGAGGAGGAGGAGGAGAAGAGGGAAGGGGGGAGAATGCGTTTGGTAAAGAGGAAGAATGAGGAGGAGGAGGAGATGAGCGGGAATACAAAACACCTAACACACACACACACACACACACACACACACACACACACACACACACAGTCATGTTTCCATCACTTCAGAGGACATTTCGTTCATTTTAGAGCTACAACTAGTGATTTTTCTGTCAATAAAATGTCAATAAAATAGTTATAATTATAATTAAAGGTATAATTTCTCAGGTGACGTCATCACATGTTGCCTTATGTCTGATCAACAGTCCAAAAACCAAAGTTTACTTTCATGTTTGGCAAAGAAAATCCTCAAATTCAGCAAAAGTGACTAAAATGATCTTTCAAAATGTTCTTTATATTCTTTTTATCTATTGATAAAATAGTTGCAGCTCTACATCAACCCTTATTACTACCTACCTAACCAGAACATTAAAGGATATGCTGGGTGATTTTCTATATTTGTGTTATCATTAAGTCTGTTGTCATCACTAACAGTAGCTGTAGTAGTAATAATACTGACAGTAGTTACAGTATTATTAGTAGTTTAACCAATAACAGACTTTATATGGAAAGTAAATATAGCAATAATAGGGCTCTACTGGATTATCTTTGCATGATTCATAAGATTAAAAACTCCTTATTTATCTTCTAATGACCCTTTATGCAGAGCCTCAGTTCAGCCTCTGTCTGAAACAAGCCGTTTTAGCTCTTCCTTTAAGCCCCACCCCTCTCTTCCCCTTAGCAACCACCTTAGCAACCAATGCAGATGACTGTTTATTGGCATGTGTGACGATCTGACATCAACTTAAAAAGCTGGGCCTGGGGTTTTAACTTGCAGGCAGCATTTCTACACACACACACAGTATGTTAGTTATCTCAGGACTATTTTTCACACAGAGCAGATCTAGACTTTACTCTTTATTTTACACAGACCCAACAATCCCTCATGAGCTGCACTTGGCAACAGCAGCAAAGGAAAAACTCAAGATGAACCGGGCTCTAGGTGGGCGACCATCTGCCCTTAACGGTTGAGTTGAGACAGAAACAACAACAGCAATGATAACAATTACAACGAGAGGAATAGTAGAAATATAACATAATAAGAATAATAGTAGTAGTAGTAGTAGTAGTAGTGATGGGCGCCCAGCTGGACCGAGAGGCGGTCCCCAATCACGGGTCACCTGAGAGACAAGAGAGCACGAAAACACCAGGGAAGAAGCCGAGTTAGTAACACGCATTAATGGGGCATGAATGCGTACAGATGGAGAGAGGGAGGAGGAGGAGAGAGGAGGCGTGTGTGTGTTTTCTGTGTATGTGTGTGTGTGTGTGTGTGTGTGTGTGTGTGTGTGTGTTTTCTGTGTATGTGTGTGTGTGTGTGTGTGTGTGTGTGTGTTTCAGGCAGGGCTGGTAGCAGGTGGTATGACTCAGGAGAGGACGAGGTCACTGCCCCTGCACCACACACACACACACGTGAACAAGCACACATGAACACACCTGTAAGTGGGGTCAGAGGTCATATGCTGTACAGCTGCTCTGTACACTGGGCTGCTCAACTCTTGTCTGGTCTGTCTGCAAGAACACACACACACACACACACACACACACACACACACACACACACACACACACACACACACACACACAGAGACACAACATGGCTGCTTGTTCTCAGCAGCAGCAGCAGCAGCAGTCCAGATGCTGCTAACATTAATGCACTCCCAGTTTGACAGTGTTGTGTTTTATAACAGCAGAACATAAAAACAGACATACAGAGAAAATATAGTTTTATGTCACGAATTCAATATTTAGTGGGTCGAGTCAGGTTGTTTTTTGTATTTTTACTCAGTTTGAAAAGTAAACTAAAATCAGATTTCAGCTGCTGCAGATGCTTCTACTTCCAGCTGTAATGGCAGTATTAGTTAAAGTAGTAGTTTAACAAGTAGTAGCAGTAGTAATAATACAAGCAGCAGTTCTAGTAGTAGTAAAAACAATAGTAGTATTGGTAGTATTAGCAGTTTTTGCAGTAATAGTTTCATAGACAGCTGCAGTGGTCATAGTAGAAGTAGTAGTATTAGTAGTAGCTTCACTAACAGTAGTAGTAGTTGTACTATTAGTGTAACAGTGACAGTTTTACTAGTAATAGTAGTAGCATGAGTAGCAGCAGTCCTTGCAGTAGTTGAAGGATGAACAGTAATATAGCAGTAGTAGTTTCACCAGTAATAATAATAGCAGCTGCAGTATCTCTGATTGCAGTCACTGCAGTAATACAAACAGCTGTAGCAGTACTAGCATGAGTCATAGTTGCATTAGTAATATTAAAAGCAGCAGTTGCAGTATTAGCAGAATCACTAGTAGTAATGGTAGTAATATAGGAGTAATGGTAGTAGTAATTCCACCACTAGCAGCAGTGGTAGTTGCAATGGTTAGCAGCAGTACTATCAGTAGAAGTAGCAGTAGTTGTAGTAGTAGTAGCTTCACTACTAGCAACAGTAGCATTGACAGTGGTTGTACTATTGGTAGTAGTAGCAGCAGCAGTAGTAGTAGTAGTGGTAGTAATAGTTGCAGTAGCAGCAACACTGGTAGTAATTGTTCTATCAGTAGTAGTTTTACTAACATGAGTAGCAGCAGTAGTTAGCAGTAGTTAACTAAGTAGTTTCGTTTCAGCAGCAGTAGTAGTGGTAGTAGTACTAGTAGTCAATATCAGTAGTAGTCCCCCAAACAGTAGCAGTGGTACTAGTAGGAGTATTAGTTGCATATGTTTACTAGTATCAGCAGTAGAAGCAGTACCATTAAGAGTAATACTATCAGTGGTACTTATAGTAGTAGTAGTATCAGTATCAGCAGTAGTGGTAATATTAGTTGCAGTAATTTCAATACAGCAGCAATAGCTCTGGCAGTATGAGTACCAGTATTATATCAGTATCCTTACCACTAACAGTGCCAGTACCAGTATCAGTTCCAGTAGTAGTACCTGCAGAAGTACCAGTAGTAGTACCTGTAGTAGTACCTGTAGTAGTACCAGTAGTAGTACCTGTAGTAGTACTGACAGTAGTACTAGTACCAGTGCAGTATTTGCGGGTACAGCATGCAGTAATTTGCAGCAGATGCTAAGTGACAATCAGGCCTGTCAGCAGCGAGTCTCCAGAGTGACTGATAGTACAACTCGAGGTGTTAAAGGACCTTCTGCCAAGTGTACAGTCAGTGGCAGTCGCCGCGGCAACCGCCTCCATCTGCATCTTGACTGACAGGTGACGGCGAAGGAAGTGACAGCTACCGGAGAGAGAGAGAGAGACATAGAGAGAGAGAGAGAGATAGAGAGAGAGAGAGGAGGGAGGAAGAAAACATGACTTAATCAATCAGGAAGTAAATCATAATGACCAGCAGCTCCTCCCTTCCTCTTCTGATCTGATTAGAACAACGTCTCTCTGAAGAATTGATCCGTTGTGGAGCCTTTCACTTTGCAACTTCCTGTTTTTTTTTGTTTTTTTTTCCTGTTTACTTCCTGCCTTTCTGCCCCCCCACCCCTCTCTCTCTCTCTTTCCCTGCCACACCGCTGATAAAGGAGAAGCAGCAGAGTATCGGCGAGCAGCCTCCGTCACCGTCTGCCTGCTCAGACTTTATGTTTTCACTCTGATTTCAACACCAACAAACAGGAACTCTGACTGTTTCTGATTATTTATCTTTACTAATCAACACTCTACTGAAGGAAATATATTATCTCCAGTTCTCTACGACCTTTCCAGTCATTTTTATTTATCACTGAACCAGCAAACAAGAAAACAATCTGAGAGCATGATGAGATTATTTTAATATAAATAAAGAAAATAGTGTCAGCATCATGAAAGAAGAGAGTATTGAGTGTTTCAAAAAATGGAAAAATCAAATTGAGATTGAGAAACAATATTACGAGATACTTGAACTCCTAATACTCAGACCTTTAGGACACAATAATGACATCATAAGAAACATGTCTCTATTTGTGTCCTCTTTTGTCATTTTTGTTATTTGAATTTATTGAACCTTGCGAACATTGCTATAATTATATTGTGCCTCCTGTAATAAGCATTCAAACGAGTCTAGCTGTTTTTAAGAGGCACATACGAGTGATTTAAGGAAAGAATTTGTGGAATATGACTATTGATAAACATGTCTGCTGATTTCTGACATCAACGACATGAAACTCTTCTTTTTACTCTTTGTGGGAACATTTTTGTGAATGAAACTCCACACAAACAGAGCAGGAAAGGAAGGCCTTATATGGGCGTTTTAAGGGAGCGTAGATTATACTAAAGGATGAAATACATGAAACAGGTGAATCAGGCTGAAACCAGAGATTTAGTTTAGGTTATTTTAATTATAATTATTAGGGCTGTCTAACGATTAATTTTTTAAATTGAGATTAATCGCATAATTTCCATAGTTAATCGCAATTAATCGCGTTTTGAATTGCATGTTTAAAATCCTGTTATTTTACATTTGAAGGCAGTTTTAAGCCCATAATGTAAAGCATTTCTTACCAGAGTGTCTTAACTGGGAATCAATCACGGCTCTGCTGCGACTCCCACACTCCAAAATGGTCCTTTGGTGGAGCTGAGGCTGGCTTGGCTGCACCTGGGTGTTTAGCGTGGAGGTGCTAACTCAAACTCCACGTACTCCGGTGGTAGTTAAACTCCGTTTGACACAGGTTGCATTTTACTTTTGACTTGTCAACTGAAGCGTCTGGAAGTGTTTTAAAGTTAAACAAGCCGTTCAAAAGTCCAGTAGCTCTCTTACTTTCCATCAGCGCGGTAGGTTTACTGCAGGAGGCCACTTCAAAGCATAGCGCTACAGCTAGAGGAGCCGTCTACGGGGGAGTAGAAGGGACAAAAAGGCTTGCAACATTAAAATGTGAATTAAAAAAAATGTACGCGTTATGGATTGCATTAATCTAATCATGATTAACGTGTTAACGCTGACAGCCCTAATAATGTATTATTATATATAATTATTATTATTCACTACAAGTTTGTGCAGACAAGAAAGATGTTGCAAACTGTCATGGTGGTGTAGCGGATGGACCCAAAAAGCAAACAATCTTGGAAAACAGGCAATTTATTGGCCAACTCAGGAAAAAAACAACTAAATAAGTCAGAGCACATGGACAGCAAAGAAATCACAGCAGGAAGTAACAACCAGAGAAACCAAGAAGTAACTCACAGGGAACACAGACTACATGAGGCTATCAACCAACGCAGGGGAAACACAGGAAGTTAAACTGACAAGAGAATAACTTTTCAAAGTAAAACAGGATGTGACAGGAAACTATAATTTAAAAACAAATGTTCTGGAATAATCTTCCTCATCCTCTTCCTCATCATCATTCTAATATACATCTTAGTTATGCACAGTACTCTAATCTTCCTCATGTTCATATTTATCTTCATCCTCCTCTTCCTCATCATCATTCTATTATACATCTTGGTTATGCACGGCACTCTAATCTTCCTCATGTTCACATTTATCTTCATCGTCCTCCTTGTTCGTTCTCAATGTCGTCTTCCTCATCTTTGTCAACTTTCTGTCACATTTATCTTCATCGTCTTGTCATCTTAATAAGATGAACATCCTCATCTTCATCACCTCACTAATCTTCATCCTCTCCATCTTCATCTCCCCCCTCCTCCTCCTCCTCCTCCTCCTCCTGTGTTCTCAGCCCAGCAGCGTTTTACACTCTGCAGACTTCAACCATAAAGACTGTTTTTACCTCTCTGGTACTTTATATGTCTCTCTGTCTCACACACACACACACACACACACACACACACACACACACACACACACACACACACACACACACACACACACACACACACACACATACACACACACACACACACACACACACACACACACACACTCATGCACACCCTGGACGCCCTCCTCTGCCCTCGTCATGCTCTGCCCTGCAGGGTCCAGGGATTTTATGACTGGCAGAGGAGTGTGTGTGTGTGTGTGTGTGTGTGTGTGTGTGTGTGTGTGTGTGTGTGTGTGTGTGTGTGTGTGTGTGTGTGTGTGTGTGTGTGTGTGTGTGTGTTGGTTAACTGCTTCAGCGCTGAGGCAGAAAATGACGCAGCGGTCGGCTGAGCTCAGAGAGGTTTTATAGAGCAAGAGGACTTCCATCCTCCCTTCATTGCAACCTGCTTCCTTTTTTTTTTTTTTTTTTTTACTCTTTCCTTTTTTTATCTTCTTCCCTTCTTCCTATCTACTTGATTCCTTCCTTTCCTTCTTCTTTGTTTTGTCTTCTTTTTCTCCTCTCTTTCTTTCTCCTATTTCCTCCACTTTCATTCCCCCTTTCCTTCTCCTTGCTTCTTCCTTTCCTTCCCTATTTGTTTCCTTTTCTCTTTCTCTCTTCTCATTCTTCCTGTCTGTTCTTTTCTTTCCCTCCTTCCCACATCTCCTTACTCACTTTATCCTTTTCCCTCTTCTCCTTCTCTCTTTCCTTTCTCCTTTCTCTCTCTTCCCTCTTACCCTCTTTATTCCCTTTTCCTCATTTCCCCCCTTTCTTCTCCTTTCTTCTTCCTTTCCTTCCCTATTTGTTTCCTTTTCTCTTTCTCTCTTCTCATTCTTCCTGTCTGTTCTTTTCTTTCCCTCCTTCCCACATCTCTTTGCTCACTTTATCCTTTTCTCTCTCTTTCCTATTTCCTTTCTCCTTTCTCTCTCTTCCCTCTTACCCTCTTTATTCCCTTTTCCTCATTTTTCCCCCCTTTCTTCTCCTTTCCCTCCCTTCCTCTTCTGTCTCCTCTCTCTCTTTTTTTAATTTAATATGGCCGCCTCGTTCTTCACCTTGAATCACCTCTCCTTCCTCCGCTCAGACTGTGGAGAGGAGATAAGAGAGAGAGAGAGGGAAGAGGAGGAGGAGGAGGAGAGAGGGAGAGATGTTGTCGTTCTTTACGTGGCGTTTTCTCTCCGTATCATCTCAGGTGTCTGTTTGGATGGGAAACACTCGTCTCCTCTCTCCTTTCCCCCCCCTCCCTCCTCCTCCTCCTCCTCCTCCTCTTCCTCCTCCTCTCTATATCTCTCCCTCTCATCACCTCTCTGCCTTTATCTTCTCGCCATTCCTCATCCTCTCGCTCTGCCCCATACCTTCCTTTTCCTCTTCCCCCTCCTCTTCTCCTCCTCTTCCTCGTATCCGGTCACAAGAACACAGTATATATATATAAATCTGTATAAAACCACTCTACAGCTGACAGTAACGACACAAAATAATGATGATCAGTGTCAATAATCCCAATTGAGGAAGTGATTGAGTCTTTAATGTATAGAAAATCAGGAAGCAGAGGGTTACTGAACTCAAATCGCTTCCATTTTGGCTCCACAGGAAGAAATCAAGGGTGTTTGTATCTATTGATTCATTGATTGTATTTGCCCCTGCCTGTCTGCCTGTCTGTCTGTACTGATTGTGAGGCCTGTAGACTCAATATAGCGCAATGGAAAAAAGTTTGAGGCAGTAAAAGTAAACAGGATGCTTTCCAAAATAGTCAATCAATAGTTTTTATTCGTCAAAACTTCATAGAAAGTTGCATAAACCTAATTGAAATCGATATATATGCTGCTGCTGTTCTACACCAGCTGCAACACAGCTTTACAGAGTTATTCAGCAGGTCAGTTGTTGTTCCTTCATCTTGGGGAAAAATGTCTTCTTCTTCTTCTTTTGTGGGTTTTCTCTCCGTGATGTTGAGGTCAGGACTCTGGCTGCATGTTTGAGGCTGGTTGTCATGCTGCAGGAGTCAGGACACATGTGGGACCCATCAGACGCCTCCCATATGATGTGTTATTGCATTATTGGAGAAAAGTCTAAACATCCAGAGTGCCTGAGAACTTTCACACAGGGCTGTATGTGTGAGTAATAAGTCCAGAACATAAATAAACAGACGGGTATTTGTATGATTTAAGCAGCTGTTTTTAGAGGCTATACGCTTCACTGAATGTGACACAGCATCCTAGGTTTTTACACACTAAAACATAACTGGGTTAAAATTGTAGATAACCAGAATTGACCCAGTTTCTTATTGATTATTAATAACTTTTATTGCTTTTAAATGTCAAACACACATCATAGAGAAGCAATAGAAAGAAACCCAGGTCACAAAGAGTGCAGGCTTTTTATCCTAGGATAGCAAAAATCATGAACTACCTTAACTTTTTTCTTGATTGATTTATCCTGATATTCTTACCTAGGTCACAAAGAGTGCAGGTTTTCTTTCCTAGGATGGTGAAGTCATAACCCACCTGATTGATTTACCCTGGTATTCTTACCCAGGTCACAAAGAGTGCAGGTTTTGTTACCTAGGATGGTGAAGTCATGAACCACCTTACCTTTTCGCTTGATTGATTTACCTTGATATTCTTACCCAGGTCACAAAGAGTGTAGGTATTTTTTTTCCTAGGGTGGCGAAGTCATGCACTACCTTGCCTTTTCTCATGATTGATTTACCCTGATATTCTCAAAGAGTGCAGGCTCTTTTTCCTAGGATGGTAAAGTCATGAACCACCTTACCTTTTCTCTTGATTGATTTACCCTGATATTCTTACCCAGGTCACAAAGAGGGCAGTCTTTTTGTCCTAGGATGGTGAAGTCATGAACCATTTTACCTTTTCTCTGATTGATTTACGCTGATATTCTTACCCACGTCACAAAGAGTGCAGGCTCTTTTTCCTAGGATGGTGAAGTCAGTACTCACCTTACCTTTTCTCTTGATTGGGTTACCCTGATATTCTTACCCAGCTCACAAAGAGTGCAGGTATTTTTGTCCTAGGATGGTGAAGTCATGACCCACCTGATTGATTTACCCTAATATTCTTACCCAGGTCACAAAGAGTGCAGGCTTTTTGTTTTCCTAGGATGGTGAAGTCATGACCCACCTGATTGATTTACCCTGATATTCTTACCCTAACCTCAACCAATGTCACCCCTCCTACCTAAACCTAACGAACCCAACCAAATGTGTCTGAGTTCACAGGTTTTTCCAAAGTCGTGATGCCCTAACAGTAAAAACTCTGCCCCCCCTCCCCCTCCCTCCCACCCCTCTTAAGTCTTCACAGCTCGACCCGTGAACTGCCTACAAATTCCCGTCTGAGGACCTGAGATTACGTGCAGGTTGATAAGAGGTCAAATAATTCAGAATATAGTCTGGATCTCGGCCACCAAGTGCTTTAAAAGTCGAAGTAGAATCTTAAAATCAATGTGATAATAAAGTGGCCAGTGTAGAGACATTAAGAGGAGAGTAATATGATCTCTTTTCTTGTGTTTTTTGTCAGTAGTCTGGCTGCTGCTTTGTGTTTTATTCAGAAGAGGTGAAGTGTTGTGTGATTTATGGCATTTAGGAGACTAACACAGTAATGTAAAGGTGAGGAAATGAAGCTTGGTGATGGTTTATGTGTCTCTGAAGCTCAGATATGAACACATTTATAACATTGGGATCAAATAAGACACCAGATGACTTTGTGTTATTTAAAAAAGCTAAGTGAGGATTTTAAGATCTATATCCAGATCATCAGAGTCAATTATAAAGATCTCACTTTTATCTAAGGGTTCCTGCAGATCCTTAAAAACTCTTTAAAATTGGATTTTTAGAATTTAAGATCATAAAATGTCTCTTTTTAAATTGTGGTAGGTCTTAAAATTGAGGTGATGCCTAGCTGCATTAGAAATATAATATATATATCTCTATTTTTTTATATTGAGTGCAAGAACTTTTTCTTCTTTTAGAGTGTCGTCAAAGCAAATTATAATTAAAAATATAACTTAAATTAAAATGTTTATTTATTTTAACACAGCATAATAGTGTGAC
>JAJDFG010001435.1:0-36022 GCA_021039105.1 Scomber colias
CTAGTTGGATAATGAGAGTGATTTCAAGGCTCTTTCTAAATTGTTGTGGTGGGATAAATTCACTAAATATGAGGGTTGTAAATTCCATATTTTGGGCCCCCCTGTATAAAATAACTGAAGAGACAGAAACAGAGATGTATGAAAATGAGGATGAAGAGCTACGAGTAGAGCGAGTATGAAACTGATGGTTTAAATAAAAAACAAGTCCTGGAAAAAAAGAGGGAAGGATCCTTTTTACAAGAGATCCTTGATGATGATGATGATGATGATAATAAACTTTATTTCTATAGCACCTTTCAAAACCAAAGTTACAAGGTGCACCTGTCTGCGTCTTTTTGGGGCAACTACAGTCAAAGCGTGGCCTCCTTTGGTCTTAACTCTGGACCTTTTGAACCTGTAACTACAACAACAGACTGATCAGGTTTTTAGGGATCTTGGTGCTTAATAGGATGTGAGAACTTCAGAGATGTATCGAGGAGTCCAACCATGAATGGATTTTAAAATTAGTAGTCAGATTATGGATTGGATTCTGTAACGGACGGGGAGCCGGTGTAATTCTGCCAGAACCAGAGTGATATGTTCTCATGTACAGATTTCAGTGTTTCCCATTAATTTATATAATAGATCTTAATTTGTGCCTCCATAGTTTCATAGTGAGCTAAACATCTGTGCACTCCACTTCTAAAATGTTCAGTAAAGCATCTCAGCTTCTCTGCCCTACTGAACTACTTTAACTTAGATAAAACAAAACCATTAATTTAACTCTTAAACAGGCAAAATAAGATGTTAATTATTCTTTTTATATACTTTTTATTTACTCTGATGTTACAAGTTATCTCATCTGCACCTAAATAAACGTTTCCACCAGAGTATGTTGCCCCCTATTAAGGTATAATCAATGTATGTGTCTCCTGGTGCATGTTGCCTGTTTAATGGTTTATAAATGTGTGTGTGTGTGTGTGTGTGTGTGTGTGTGTGTGTGTGTGTGTGTGTGTGTGTGTGTGTGTGTGTGTGTGTGTGTGTGTGTGTGTGTGTGTGTGTGTGTCATTTTTAGTTCTTCCCACAATACCCGCCGCCGCCCTCAGTGCCGAGTATCCAGCCTGTGATTCCTCCCACCGGGCCTTTCAGCTCCCTGCAAGGAGCCTTTCAGCCAAAGGTGAGAAATGCTCTCCTCTTCCTCTTCCTCCTTCTCCTCCTTCTCTTCCTCCTCCTCCTCCTCCTCTTATCCTCTTTCTCCTCCTCTTCCTATTCCTCCTCCTCTTCCTCCTTCTCCTCCACCTCTTCCTCTTCCTCTTCTTCTTCCTCCTCTTCCTCCTCTTCTTCTTCTTCTTCTTCTTCTTCCTCCGCTGCTTCTTCTTCTCCTTCTCTTCCTCCTCCTCCTTCTCCTCCTCTTTCTCTTTCTCCTCCTCCTCCTCTTTCTCTTTCTCCTCCTCCTCCTCCTCCTCTTCCTCCTGTTCCTCCTCCTCTTCCTCTTCTTCCTCCTCCTTCCTCCTCTTCTTCCTCTTTCTCCTCTTCCTCTTCCTCCTCCTTCTCTTTCTCCTCTTTCTCCTCCTACTCTTCCTCCTCTTCCTACTCTTCTTCCTCTTCCTCCTCTTCTTCCTCCTGTCTTACTGTGTTACATTCACCTGATGTAACATCAGTCAGAGTGACGCTGATTTTTATTTTTTAAAAAAGAAAAAAAAAAGCTCTAAATACGAAGCGTGTTTCATAGCAATCACACGGACTTGGAGGGTAATTTAATTTACGGCAGGAGCGTCTCAAGGCTTCACGATGACGACGAAGTTATAAAAACTTTGTCGTCAGTCAATTTAAACTCTGAAAACATTTTTTTTTAAAGAAGTGTCGTCAATGAGCTTCTTTGTCTCACCTGCGTCACTTCCAGCCAGAACAAAGACGCTCGGTGCTTCTCTCTTTGGCTGCAGTTATTATATCTTTTATATAATTTGTCGACTAACTGATAAAAGCCACAAGTTTGATGGTAAGAAAAGCAACACGAGAATGGATAAATATAGTAGATGATATTAATGTTATAGTCAGGATTACTTTAAGTGGGTCAAATATGTAAAAAACTCTTGCAGCCAGATTTTATGAAGGTATCAAGAGACTGAATCATTTTTTTTCTTAACCCTTACATACTGTTCATATTCAGACTCTCTTAGTGTGTAGTAGTATTATTATTGTGGCCTAGCAGTCTTCTTCCTTTACTGGCTAAGGTGCCACACTGTCTAGATCAGAATTACACATAAGAGACTCAGAATAGTTGGTTTGGCTCCAGAAGTGTTAAACACATTATACTTAACCCTTAAACAGGCCTTACTAGTTATGTCATTTGCACCTAAAGTAAGGAAGGAAGGAAAGGAGGGAGGAAGGAGGAATGAGGGAGGAAGAAGGAAGGAAAGGAAGGAGGGAGAAGGAAGGAAAGGAAGGAGGGAGGAAGGAAAAGAAGGAAGGAAAGGAAGGAAAGGAGGGAGGGAGGAAGGAAAGGAAGAAGGAAGGAAGGAGGGAGAAGGAAGGAAAGGAAGAAGGAAGGAAGGAAAGGAGGGAGGAAGGAAAGGAAGGAGGAAGGGAGGGAAGGAGGAAGGAGGGAGGGAGGAGGAGGAAGGAAGGAGGGAGGAAGAAGGAAGGAAAGGAAGGAGGGAGGAAAGAGGAAGGAAGGGAGGGAGGGAGGGAGGGAGGAAGGAAGGAAAGGAAGGAGGGAGGAAAGAGGAAGGAAGGAAGGAAGGAAGGAGGGAGGGAGGAGAAGGAAGGAAAGGAGGGAGGGAGGGAGGAGGAAGGGAGGGAGGAAGGAAGGGAGGGAGGGAGGAAGGAAGGAAAGGAGGGAAGAAGGAAGGAAAGGAGGGAGGAAGAAGGAAGGAAGGAAGGAAAGGAGGGAAGAAGGAGGAGGAAGAAGGAGGGAGGAAGGAAGGAAGTTAGGAGGGAGGGAGGGAGAAAGGAAGGAAGGAAAGGAGGGAGGGAGGAGGAAGGAAGGAAGGAGGGAGGAAAGGAAGGAGGGAGGAAGAAGGAAGGAAAGGAGGGAGGGAGGAGGAAGGGAGGAAGGGAGGAGGAAGGAAAGGAGGGAGAAAGAAAGGAAGGAAGGTAGGAGGGAGGAAGAAGGAAGGAAAGGAGGGAGGAAGGAGGGAGGAAAGGAGGGAGGAGGGAGGAAAGGAGGGAGGAGGAAGGGGAGGGAGCAAGGAAGGAAGGAAGGACAGATGAAGGAAGGAAGGAAGGAAGGACCCGGGAGGATGAGAGGAAGGTTAAAGAGTGTGTATCTCCTGGTGCACGTTGTCTGTTTAAGGGTTAAAATACTTTAGTGGAAGTTTCTGACCTTCCTGTAAAAGTATAAAACAGTTCTCCTGCACTTGGGTTCAAATCTTGGTTATTGTCTTTATGAATGCAGACCTGGTCCAGGCTCGTAATAAAACATGCATTAATAAGAGAAGGAATTCTTAATTGACTTAATCTTTGCCGTATCATCAGACTCAGTTTTTTTTGCGTTTCCATGGTGATAGTAGCTGGTACCTGGTGCTTTTTTTAGTACCTGCTCTGCTGAGGTTCCAAGCGAGCCGAGCCGATACTAAAATGTGACGTCATCAGACTGCTGGCCTCTGATTCTCCATCTGTACTTCCTTCCTTCCTTCCTTCCTTCCTTCCTTCATTCCTTCCCTCCTTCTGTCCTTCCTGCCTTCCTTCCTTCCTTCTCTCCATCTGTCCGTCCTTCCTTCCTCCTTTCCTTCCACCTGCTTTCCTCCCTCCTTTCCTTCCACCTGCTTTCCTTCCTCCTTTCCTTCCGTCTTTCCTCCCTCCCTCCCTTCCTCCTTCTCTCCATCTGTCTGTCCATCCTTCCTCCCTTCCTTCCTCCTTTCCTCCCTTCCACGCTTCCTTCCTTCCTTCTCTTTCCTCCCTCCCTCCTTTCCTTCCTTCTTCCTCCCTTCCTTCCTCCTTTCCTTCCACCTGCCTTCCTCCCTCCTTCCTTCCTACCTTCCACCCTTCCTCCCTTCCTCCTTCTTTCCTCCCTCCCTCCTTTCCTCCCTTCCTTCCTCCTTTCCTCCCTTCCTTTCTCCCTTCCTTCCTCCTTCCCTTCCTTCTTTCTCCCTTCCTTCTTTCTCCCTTCCTTCCTTGACTTGAGGACAACAGGAGGGTTAAGAGAAAGAATCATCAGGCTCTTAATCAGTCATTTATAAATATTTGATTAATCTTGTGGAGAAAAGACATTCACTATCACTTCTTTTTTATAGAATATGATAAATATAACATGTTTTAATGCTGATTTTTGATAATTTTTTTTATAAACGCAGCTCATATTTGTACATTTGCATATTTTAAAAAATTTATCAGATGCACAAACATTTAAAAAAGGTGCTTTTATTCCTTTTTAATAAACTGTGGGGTCACATTGGGAAGACTCTGAGTGTCTACAGCTCTAAAATGAGCCTTCCTTCCTTACTTCCTCCCTTCCTCCTTTCCTTCTTTCCTTCCTCCCTCTGTCCTTCCTTCCTCCCTTCCTTCTTTCCTTCCCTCCCTCTGTCTGTCCTTCCTTCCTTCCTTCTTTCCTTCCTCCATCTGTCCTTCCTTCCTTTCATCTTTCCTTCCCTCCCTCTGTCCTTCCTTCTTTCCTTCCTTTCATCTTTCCTTCCCTCCCTCTGTCCTTCCTTCCTCTCTTCTTTCTTTCCTTCCCTCCCTCTATCCTTCCTTCCTTCCTCCCTTCCTTCCCTCCATCTGTCCTTCCTTCTTTCCTTCTCTCCCTCTGTCTATCCTTCCTTCCTTCCTTCCTTCCTCCCTTCCTTCCCTCATCTGTCCTTCCTTCTTTCCTTCCCTCCCTCTGTCCTTCCTTCCTTCCTCCCTTCATTCTTTCCTTCCCTCCCTCTGTCCTTCCTTCCTCTCTTCTTTCTTTCCTTCCCTCCCTCTATCCTTCCTTCCTTCCTTCCTCCCTTCCTTCCCTCCATCTGTCCTTCCTTCTTTCCTTCCCTCCCTCTGTCTATCCTTCCTTCCTTCCTCCCTTCCTTCCCTCCATCTGTCCTTCCTTCTTACCTTCCCTCCCTCTGTCCTTCCTTCCTTCCTCCCTTCCTTCTTTCCTTCCCTCCCTCTGTCCTCCCTTCCTTCTTTCCTTCCCTCCATCTGTCCTTCCTTCTTTCCTCCCTTCCCTCCCTCTGTCCTTCCTTCCTTCCTTCCCTCCCTCTGTCCTTCCTTCCTTCCTCCCTTCCTTCTTTCCTTCCCTCCCTCTGTCCTTCCTTCCTTCCTCCCTTCTTGAAAATGAGCCTGAACAGTATGTAAGGGTTAAGTTTAAATTAATTTTCTTTGAGATTTTTGGACTAAATTTCAGAAACTCATCAGCAGATTAATGGAAAACGGGTGAAAGACTTGAGCTCTCCTCTCCGCCTTCTGTTTCTAACTAAAACTTGAAATAAGAGCCAAATGAATCCAGATGTGAAGGAGAGCAGAGTAGACTTGTTTATCAGTAGGTTTGTGTGCCTGATGTTGTTGTGCTATGTGTGTGTGACAGCCTCTTGTCCCTCAGGGATCGGGTCCTGATATAACGGCTCGGCTCGGTGTTGTGCCTCACCACCTGCAGCCCAAAGACCCCCGGGTAAGAAACCACACGTTACACTTTACAACAACAAGAAGAACAAGAAGCTGCCATCATTATGAGCGTTTACACTGAAGGAAGGAAAGGAGAGAAGGGATGGAGAGAAGGTTGGGAGGAAAGGATGGAGGAAGGAAGGAAAGGATGGAGGAAGGAAGGAAAAGAGAGAAAGAAGGGAGGGAGGAAGGAAGGAAAAGAGAGAAGGGAGGGAGGGAGGAAGGAAGGAAAAGAGAGAAGGAGGGAGGGAGGAAGGAAGGAAAAGAGAAAGGAAGGAAGGGGAATGGAGGAAGGAAGGAAGGAAGGTAGGAAGGAAGGAAGGAATGAAGGAAGTTAGGAGGGAGAGAGAAAGGAAGGGAGGAAGGAAGTTAGGAGGGAGGCAGAAAGGACAAGAGGAAGGAAGGGGAATGGAGAAAGGAAAAAGGAAGGGTGTAAAGAGAGAGGAAGAAAAAAAGAGATGGTAGGAGGAAGGAAGGTAGGAAGAAAGGAAGGGAGGAAAGAAGGAACAGTCAAAACAGACAGGGTCAATTTGACCCGGGAGGACGACGGGAAGTTGTCTGAGAGGTGGAGTACTGTTAAAAAAAACAATAAATGAACACGTGTTTATGGCCCAAAGACCCCCGGGTAAGAAACCACACGTTACACCTAACCCTCCTGTTGTCCTCAGGTCAAGGAAGGAAAGGAGGAAGGAAGGAAGGAAGGAAGTAAGGTTGAAAAGAGGGAGGAATTTAGGAGAGAAGGAAGGGAGGAAGGAAGGCAGGAAGGAAAGAAAGGACTAAGGGGGAAGGAAAGGAGTAAGGAGGGAGGGAGGGAGGGAGGGAGGAAGGAGGAAGGAAAGAAGTAAGGATGAAAAGAGGGAGGAATTTAGGAGAGAAGGAAGGGAGGAAGGAAAGGAATAAGGACGAAAAGAGGAAGGAATTTAGGAGAGAAGGAAGGGAGGAAGGTACTTAGGAAGGAAGTAAGGCAGGAAGGAAAGAAAGGACTAAGGAGTGAGGAGGGAGGGAGGAAGGAAGGAAGGATGGATGGAAGGAGGAGGGAGCAAAGAAAGAGGGAAGGAAGGAACATTTTAAGAAAGAGGGAAGAAGGAAGGAAAGAAGGAACAGTCAAAACAGACGGGGTCAATTTGACCCGGGAGGACGACACGTTGCTCGCCATCATTACTGTATTTACACTGTAATAAAACTACCAATGTGGACGCTAGGTTTTTATTTTTTATTTAAATTTTTTTAAACTAGGCTGTGCTGCAAAACGTGGGCCTAGTCAGTAAAGCAGTAAAGAGTGCAAAAACAACCCCCCCCCCCACCCAATCTCCCCCCCTCCCCCCTTTTAAAAAAACCCCAAATTATTCCTGATGAAGAAGAAGAGTGAGAGATATGTTTTTATTAAAAGTGGTTTTTACGATTCTGTTCTCTTGTAGCTAACTGATCCATTTGGGACATCGTTGAAAATCAGTAATGTAAGCAAAAACAGATGTTTCTGAATCCTTTTTTTTTTTTTTATGGCTCCTCAAAACCTTCAGCCTCTTTTTAAATTTTTTTAAACTTTTTTCTCACTGCATCACTCGCTCTTTTGCACTAATCTCACTTGTAATCTCGACTGCTACTGGTCTATTCTCTGCCATTGCACATCCAGTTAGATATTCTCAGACGTAGAAATTATAGATATATGTGGTTATTGTCCCCCCCCCCCCTCCTGTGGGTTTTCTTGTATTGCTGCGCTTGCTTTTTTTTTTTTTTTTTTCTCACTTACTTTTTTAAAAATAATACCAGACTAAAATAATCTGAGCTATAACAGCCTTTTCAAGCCCTACTGAGTAACCTTATCTCCAGCTGGGAAACCCCAACCTTGTGGTGAGATTAAGACAAAGACAACAGGAAGTAGCATCTGACTCTGTGTGCAAAAGGCTTTATAAAGCTGAACATTCAAGATTCATTCAATTATAAATGTAATGATAATAATAATAATAATAATAATCATGTGGTGTGTTTTTTTTTTTTTTGTGCTCTGCAGAAACCAGGAAAATGGTGCGCTATGCATGTTTATGTGGCCTGGATGATTCTAAGCCATCAGAGAAAAGTAAAGGTAGGTGTTGGAATGTTGGGAAGGTTGCTATGGAAACGTGATAGGTTACAGGTTGCCATGGAAACGTGATAGGTTACAGATTACTAGTTACTTTAAATAAGTAATAAGTAATGTAACTTATTACATTTGATCATCTGTTAGGGTAAATGTTCCCTCCTTCTGTCCTTCCTTCCTTTCTCCCTTCCTCCCTTCCTCCTTTCCTTCTTTCCTTCCCTCCATCTGTCCTTCCTTCTTTCCTTCCTCCCTCTGTCCTTCCTTCTTTCCTTCCCTCCATCTGTCCTTCCTTCCTTCTTCCCTTCCTTCTTTCCTTCCCTCCTTCTGTCCTTCTTTCCTTCCCTCCATCTGTCCTTCCTTCCTTCTTTCCTTCCCTCCCTCTGTCCTTCCTTCCTTTCTTCCTTCTTTCCTTCCCTCCATCTGTCCTTCCTTCCTTCCTTCCTTCCTTCCTTTTCTTCCTCCCTTCCTTCTTTCCTTCTCTCCATCTGTCCTTCCGTCCTTCCTTCCTTCCTTGTGTTGTCATGGATACTGACATGATTTATAAGGGAGATCATTTCTTATAAAGCAACATTATCTCTCATTGTAAAATGTATTCATTAGTTCATGTAGATTTTTAGAATATAAAATAAGATATTTGATGAATAAAGTGAGTTTAATTGGTACTGTGACTCCATTTAAGCTCATGTGTGCTCCTAATAAGCCCACATCATGATTTATTTACTAAATATATAAAAAAATATTGATTTCAAAGAATTAAAAACAGCAATATATGTATTCAGTAACATGTTAAATATTAAAAATGAGGAAAATCTTAAAGGTGTGACTTCAGATGTAACCTCCTTTTTATAATAATCTCTCCACCCCCTCTGTCTCTGTCTCTCTCTTGCAGCTGATGCAGGCTGATCCTCACAAGTTGGACTTCCGTACTGACCTGCTGGCCCGTCTTCCCGGCGCCGGGGGACTGGGCCCGCTGGGACCCATAGGAGGAGCCATGCCTCCCACTCATGACCTGACCAGACCTCCCAGTCTGTTCTCAGCTACAGGTGCGCTGCCTCAAACAGTCCTGAAGAACAGCTGGACAGATTGTTATTAGTACTTATTGGTGTTTTGACCAACTGCAGGAAGTTGTAGGAGTAATGAAGCTACGTGACAAGATTCAAGCTGTGAATTTTATTATTATTTATTACATAGATTTGTTTTATTAGTACAACTTGGGTATTTTTAATAATAGGTTTTTTTACATTGGATAGTTAGAGATGTGTTTCTATGTGATGTGCTCTCTCTCTCTCTCTCTCTCTCTCTCTCTCTCGCTCTCTCGCTCTCTCTCTCTCTCTCTCTCTCTCTCTCGCTCTCTCGCTCTCTCTCTTTTCCTCTCTCTCTCTCTCTCTCTCTCTCTCCTTCCTTTCCTCTCT
Source organism: Scomber colias (assembly GCA_021039105.1). Lineage (NCBI taxonomy): Eukaryota > Metazoa > Chordata > Actinopteri > Scombriformes > Scombridae > Scomber > Scomber colias. Next base: position 9,046 of record JAJDFG010001435.1, read on the forward strand.
CTCGCTCTCTTTCCTTCCTCTCTCTCTTTCCTCTCTCTCTTTCTCTCTCTCTCTCTCTCTCTCTCTCTCTCTCTCTCTCTCTCTCTCTCATTATTAGCTTTTTCCACTCCATATTTGAGATCTGACAGCTTTTATATCTCATGAATCTGCTCACTTTGATTTGATTACTCATAACTTTCTCTTTGTCTTTCCTTCCTCCAGGTGCAGTCAATCCGTCCTCAGCTCCTTTCATGTCTCCATCAACGCCACACTCCTCTTTCCTGGCACCAGCTGCACACTTAGGTAAGACACACACCTGCACACACACACACCTACACACACACACACACACATGCCTGCACATACACCTGCATACTTGCACACACACACACACTCAACAGACAACAGATCTTATATTTAACTTCAGATCTTGACCTCATTTATAAGCAATGTTTTCAAACTGTCATAATATTTGTATTCTGGTATTTCGCAGCTTGAATCCAAGTTTCAACACATTTTTTCCTTTTTTTTTTGCTTGTGTGTTTTTTTAGATCCGTACGGCCGATCCCCGCCCTTCACCACCGCTGGGAGCTCTGGTTCTGGTGCCTTCGGAGGACTAGGTAGCCCTACGCTTGGTCAGTTTCTCAGTAGCCAGACTCTTAAAAACAAAAGACTCAAAGGATAAATGAAGCTCACATGCCTTCAACGTACATTTTAAAAGATTAAAAGAGAGATTAGTGGGCTTTAATTGATCCTTGACGATGAAGAGATCTCCTCCTAAAGTTGATATGAAGCTAATATGAGACAGCAGGAAGTATCTCTCTGCTATTATTCAACAAGGAAACGCTGCCTGGTGAAGACACACATTAGGGGAATTTTGATTCTTAAACAAACTTAAACACTTGAACTTGAACAACGCTCGCTCTGTCTGTTTGCTGAAGCCTCATTTTTAGCTTCAGCAGAACTTATGTGTTAATTATAGCGTGAAATACCTGGATGGACTTTGTGAGGAAGGTGTGACTTCACAGGCACCGACGAGACAGGAGGAATTATTACAGCTGCTAATGAAGCAACATATATGAGGCATGTTGAGCGTTGCTTTAAGACAGGCTTGAATAAAATAAATCCCAAATATATCCTTTGAGTCTTTTAGCTTTGGAGTTAATGGTACTGTGAAGCAAGACAGATTTCTTTATACAGCACATTTCAACAGCAAGACAATTAAACATGACACGCATCAAGACGGAATATAAAAGAAGCACACAGCAAAAAAAAAAAAGATATTTAAATACAATTTTTAAAAGTGTTAAATTGGAAGTGGATGAAGCTTAAACAGAGTAAGACAGATAAAAAGGTTACAGTACGTTGAAAAACACTCATCAGCTTCTTTTATTAGCTTTAAATGCTTTAAATTCAACTTTAATGAAGTTTATTAACTTGGTCAAAAGAGTGATTCTACCTTATATGTGTTTGTACTGAGGTGCTTTATATTATATTGACAGGTGTTCCTATTATTTTGTCCCTCTTATGTATTTTAATGAAGTGGACAAAATAGTAGGAACACCAGTCAATATAAAATGCATCCTAATACAGCTCCATCACCATCACTATGAGCTCAGTAATAAACATAAAGTAGAATTATCACCTTCCTGACGATGTTAACAAAAACTGAAAAGTAGAATTTATAGCAGAGCAGTGTGAAAGAGTATCTGGAGTCTGTTGTCCTCAGGTCAAGGAAGGACAGGAGGAAGGAAGGAAAAGAGGAAGGAAGTAAGGAGAGAAGGGAGGGAAGGGAGGAAGGAAGTAAGGAGAGAAGGAAGGAGAGAAGGAAGGGAGGAAGAAGGAAGGAAAGGAGGGGAGGGAGGAAGGAAGGAAGGATGGATTGAAGGAAGGGAGGGAGGAAGGAAGGATGGATGGAAGGAAGGAAAGGAGGAAGAAGGATTGTTTAGTTTGAACTCTGGGCTCAACTATCTGACCTGAGTCAGTAGATCTCAGAGCTCTACTGGGTTTATATTCTACTGATGAACTTTCCAATACAAATCTGACTTCTCTCTAGTGCAGGAACTGACAGTATGGCTTTAAAAGAAGTGAACTGAGGAGGAAGAGTTGAAGTCATGGTAGCCTGTAGTCAGTTTTTTATGATACAGATTTATTATAGTATCCTGATTGTCTTCCGCTCGAGACGTTATTAACTCATAGTTCATAGTGAGAAAGAAGAAAAAAAGAGGGAGGAATATAAAATGGATTTTTGTATCATGAGCGTTTCTGATGTGCTGGTTTAGTCGAAGTTTAGTCTCAAATAAACAATTTACAAAGTTTCTCTTGTTTCTCAAAATAACTGCTGACATTTAAAGTCTTATCTGAAGTCTCTCATTACGACCCTTCAAACTACACAGTGGCTCTTTAGTGTGGAGCTGAGATAGAAGCTTAAATATACATAAAGGGTCAGTGATGAATAAATAAATAAGAGTTGGAGAGATTAAATAGTTTAAAAGCAGCATCAGGTCATTTGCACCATTTTTAAACCAAAAGTAAGACTGAATGCTCCTGAAAATGTCAAATGGTGTAACCACAAAATAATGATAAATATTAACCCTCCTCCTCAAGTCAAGGAAGGAAGTTAGTTAGGAAGGGAGGAAGAAGGAGGGAATTGAGGGAGGGAGGAAGGAAGGAAGGAAGGAAGTTAGGAAGGGAGGAAGGAAGGAAGGAAGTTAGGAAGGGAGGAAGAAGGAAGGAAATGAGGACGGAAGGAAGGAAAGGGAGGAGGGAGGGAAGGAAGGGAGGAAGGAAAGGAGGGAGGGAGGGAGCTTTTTTTGCTTCCTCCTCCTTTCCTCCCTTCCTTCGCTCCCTACTTCCTTCCTCTTTTCCTCCCTCCTTACTCCTTTCCTTCCTTCCTTCCTTCCTTCCTTCCTTCCTTCCTTCCTTCCTTCTCTCCTTCCTCTTTTCCTCCCTCCCTCCCTCTTTACTCCTTTCCTTCCTCCTTCCTTCCTCCCTTCCTTCCTTCCTCCTGTCTTTCCTCGACCTGAGGACAACAGGAGGGTTAAAGGGCTTTTCTTTAATTATTGACTCAAGTTAAATAAAGGGAAATTGAAAGATGGCAACAGAACTTTTATAAAACACCTAAATGAATCAAACATGTCTCCTCTCATTAATCACTATACTGTCTTTCTTCTTATGTTTTTCAGCGGGCTCCATGTTCGGGCCTAAAGACTCACCGGTCGGAGGATTGTCCAACCCGAATCATCACGACCCCTGGAATCGTCTACACGGCGGCCCGTCCGGATTCCCTCCTGGACCCAGCTGGGCTAAAGGGGCGGACAAGAGGGACGAGAGGGACCGAGGGAAGGACGGAGAGAGGAGAGACATACCACATATTAAAGATGAGAAGGACAGGTATGACAGTAGACTGATTTTAATACTCTGTTAGGTACCTGTGAGTGGTTTTAAAAGTTTTCATTTCACAATAAAATACATAAAATAAGTTTAAATAACAGGATATAGCAGATGTGTCTCTCCTTCCTCTTTTCCTCCCTCCCTCCCTCCCTCCTTACTCCTTTCCTTCCTCATTCCTTCCTTCTTTCCTCCCTTCTTCTTGTCCTTCCTCCCTTCCCTCCTTTCCTTCCTTCTCTCCTTCTTTCCTCCCTCCTTTCTTCTTTCCTCCCTCCTTTCCTTCCTTCTTCCTTCCTTCTCTCCTTCCTCTTTTCCTCCCTCCCTCCCTCCTTACTCCTTTCCTTCCTCATTCCTTCCTTCCTTCTTTCCTCCTTTCCTTCCTTCCCTCCTTCTCTCTTTCTTTCCTTTCTTCTTTCCTCTCTCCTTTCCTTCCTCTTTTCCTCCCTCCCTTCTTCCTTCCTTCTCCCCTTCCTCTTTTCCCCCCTCCCTCTCTCCTTACTCCTTTCCTTCCTCATTCCTTCCTTCTTTCCTCCCTTCCTCTTGTCCTTCCTTCCCTCCTTCTCTCTTTCTTTTCTCCCTCCTTTCTTCTTTCCTCTCTCCTTTCCTTCCTTCCTCTCTCCTTCCCTCCTTCTCTTTCTTTCCTTCCTCCCTCCTTTCCTCCCTCCTTTCTTCTTTCCTCCCTCCTTTCCTTCCTTCTCTCCTTCCTTCCTCCTTCCCTCCTTCTCTCTTTCTTTCCTCCCTCCTTTCTTCTTTCCTCCCTCCTTTCCTTCCTTCTTTCCTTCCTCCCTCCTTTCTTCTTTCCTCCCTCCTTTCCTTCCTTCTCTCCTTCCTCTTTTCCTCCCTCCCTCCCTCCTTACTCCTTTCCTTCCTCTTTCCTTCCTTCTTTCCTCCCTCCCTTCCTTCCTTTAATAATATTTATATTTAGTCATAATGATCATTAATCAGTTTAAATCAAGTCTAATACTTCCTCACATTAATGTCTTAAATTTAGTTTTTGATATTCAAAGTCTAGAAATTGTTGGAATTAAAGCATTTGATTTGATTTGAGTGTAATTATATTTCTTCATTATTATCATTTTCCGATTATTTTACAACCAATAAACTTAATTAATTAAAGAATACTATAATTATAATGAAACTAATCATTAGAAGCTGTCCTATATAGATGACCTCATCATAACTCCACTACAACAGTAAAATCCTGCTTTTGCATTATTATTATTATCATTATATGTCTCAGCAATGTTATTATTTCTTTAAAGAAGTATTAAAAAGATGTTAAAAGTTAGTTAAATTAGTTGTTAAATAATATGCAGATTCCCCGTCAGCCTGACCTGAGCTGGTGACATCACACTGAGCAGGATTTATTGTCTGTTTGAAAACCCGACACGGGAAGTCAGCCTCTCCCATCGGCTCAGACACACGCTGGGGCCTCTCTGCTGTGTGTGTGTGTGTGTGTGTGTGTGTGTGTGTGTGTGTTGATGAGCTCCACCCTCAGTCAAACACACACACACACACACACACACACACACACACACAGAGACAGAGAGGAGAGAAGCAAACATCCCAAATCTCTCCCCACTAGCTCTCATCAGCTGCTAGAAGTGGGTGAAGTGTGTGTGTGTGTGTGTGTGTGTGTGTGTCTATAGTATAGAGATGTTTCTGTTAGGCTTTACACCATCAGGAGTTTTGGGGCCGATCACCGATCAGTGAGGTTAAATAAACCGATCACTGATCCGATCACGTCTTCTTTGTCCTCGCTCCGTTTCTTAAACTCGGCTTCTCCTCCTCGTGTTCCCTCCAGGTACATTTGTGCTGTTGAAACATTTTGCAGATGCTTCCCTACGAGGTTCTTTAGTGTTTTATCTGTCTGCCCACAAACACCCACATGTTAGTTTGAATCCCACAGCTCATGATTCAAGATTCAAAAAAACTTTATTGTCCGTCACATCGCGACAGGAATCAAAACTAACTGTTGGATTCAAACAAACATGTCGGTGGTGTGGAACTTCTTCAGAGTAAATGAGATAAAACACAAGCCATCTATAATCTATCCTTCCTCCCTTCCTTCTTCCTTCCCTCCTCCCTTCCTTCCTTCCTTCCTTCCTTCCTTCCTTCCTTCCTTCCTTCCTTACCTCCTTCCTCCCTCTGATAAAACACAAGCCATCTGCAATCTATCCTTCCTTCCTTCCTTCCTTCCTTCCTTCATCCCTTCCTTCCTTCCTTACCTCCTTCCTCCCTCTGATAAAACCCAAACCATCTGTAATCTATGCAACGGGAGCATCCACCCTGCAAAAAGTTTCAACATGACGACATTGATCGGATCGGTGAATTAAAACATTACAGCCGATCTCACTAATTACATAAAATGCTAAATATCGGCCGTTCAGATCGGTGTAAAGCCAAGTTCCTGTGATATCACGTGTGTCTCTTAAGTGTGGATCTATTTCTCATAACGTTGATGATGTAATTGTGTTTTGCAGAGACAACATGCTGTACGGCCGACAACCTGTGAGAATGTCTCCAGTCGCTCCTTCCTTCAAGCCCCGCAGTAGCACCCCGGTCTCCCACATCAACGGCCACAGCAGCTCCCTGGGGGGCAGCGGCGGGCCCATCGAGGACCTGACGCGCAGCCTAAACAGAGACAGAGACAGAGAGCGGGAGCGGGACCGAGACGGGGACAAGAGGCCGCTGCCCACAGTGTCTTCGAGGGGGCCTCCGCTTGGCCCTTCGTCTTTAGTAGCAGACAGGGACAGGCCGAGGTCTTCCTCATCCTCCGTGCTCACCACCCCCCCGCCCTCCAACCGCTCGGCCCCGTCTCCTTTGGACCTTTACCCCCGCCAAATGGCTCCGACAGCACACAGCCTCCACAGCGAACCCTCACACTCCCAAAGAGACGGCAGCGCCCCCCCATCCTCCTCCTCCTCTTCCTCCGCCGCCGCCGCCGCTACCGCCTCTTCTTCTGTCACATCTTTGTCTCAGGCCAAGAAGTCTGATCGGACCACACCCGTCTCCAAACCTCCTCTGCTCCTCCCGCCGGTGAAAGTGAAAGAGGAGCGGAAAGAGGAGCCGGAGCACATCCCCATCACGCTGCCTCCCCCCGTATCCAACCACAGCTTCGAGCGCCCCAACAGCCATCCGCACCACCACAGATCCGGTACACCTTCCTCTTCCTCTTTATCACTGACTCCTACTCCCGGCGTCCCCCACCATCCACCCACTCCGAACCCTCCGAACCCCCCGCACCCTCAGCACCCTCAGCACCCCCAGCACCATCAGCACCCTCAACACCCTCAGCACCCTCAGCATCCTCAGCATCATCAACACCATCAGCACCCTCAGCACCATCAGCACCCTCAGCACCAACACCTCGCCCTGCTGGACCGCTCAAGAGCCCTGGAGGCGTATCTGGGGAGCGCAGGTGCCGGCGGGCTGGTAGTGGGTCCGGGCGGAGAACGCTTCACCCACGGGCCGCAACAAGGGCCGTCGCAGGGTCCGCACAGCTTCACTTGGGACCCCTGGAGGGAGCTGGCGGCTCAGCAGCAACATCAGCATCGCAGGGAGGCTCTGGCGCTGCGGTCGGACCCTCACCTCGCCCTGCGGTCCGATCCGCACCTGGCCCGGCTGCTGCAGCATCAGCGCCTCCTGGATGCGGAGAGGGTCGCGGCCGTGGCGGCTGCGGCGGCGGCGGCTAACCCTCACCACCCTTCCACGTCTACCTCTTCTGCCTCCAACGTCGTCCGCCAGGAGTTCGGCCTCATGGCTCACCACTTCGACCGCCCCCCTCATCAGCTCGGACCGCCGGGAGGAGGCCTGATGGACGAGGAGCAGCGCGCCCAGATCCTGAGGGAAGACTTTGAGCGGGCTCGCATCTTCGGCATGCACCCGCACCTTCCTCACGGCGCCCACCTCTCGAGCCCCTCCCACGCTGCTACTGCCGCTCACCTGGAGCAGCTCCACTCTGGCCTTCTCTCGCACCAACTCCCCCCGGGAGCGGCGGCGGCGCATCAGCACACCGCGGGTCTCTACTCGCGGCTGGGCCAACTACACGCACACAACGGCATCCTGGCGAAGACCCCCGGGGGTTTGGTGGGACCCATGCCGGTGGGGGCGCCGCCTCCGCTCATTCCGTCCATCACCAGCCGGTCGTCCACGCCTCCCCGCGGTTCTAGACTCACGGGGCCGGGTGAGCTGGCTCTGTACAGCGCCCACAAAGACGGAGAGTCCAGATAGTACAGGGACAACACTGGAGGAGATTTAAGGGAAATGTCAGGATCACTGTGCTGCTCTCAACCTGCCCCCCCCTCACCCCTCCTTTTTTTTTTTTTTTTTCTCCCTCTCTTGCAAACTACTAAACCCTGCCCCCCCCCCCCCCCGGTTTAAAAAACCGAGTCCTAGTGACCGTAACTGGGGAGGAGATGATGGTAGAGAGGGGAAATGCAAGACTCATCAGTGTGACTTTGAATATGCCCCCCCCCCAATGGTTCTATCAGTGCAATTTAAAGGTACATGGTTTCTGTGCATCTTGGTGTACTTTGGTTTTTTTAATTTTCTAACAGCTGTTGGTTAAGTACAGTAATCTGAACGCTGTAAGAAGAAGAAGAAGAAGAAGAAGAGGCAGAGGACAGCTTTTTTTTTTTTTTTTTTTTCCTTTTCATTTAGTCAGGTGAAATATGATCCGTGCTTATAATAAGCAAAGCCTTTGACCAGGTGGATTAGAAAATGACTTCCAGGAGGGAGGGGGATGCACACTTGGTTAACTTGTGGGATTATTATTATTATTATTAATTATTATTATTATTATTATTATTGTTAAGAAAAAAGAAAGGAAAAAAAAAAACCGGTCCCTCCTCTAATCAATCAACCCCTGGTTTTTAGGTATTGTGGATGAGGGTAAAGTGGTGCTTTCTGTTCCGTTTCTGTCTTTCTTTCTTTCTTTCTTTTTTCTTTTTTTTTATTGTCGTCATTGTGAAAAAGACACAAGATTACTGATGAGACCATTTAAATAAGAATCGGTAAGCATCGTACCTCAGTTTCCTGCTTTACCCCCCCCCAAAAAAAAAAACTATTATAACACCCCCAACACCTCCACTTCCACCTCCACTTCCACTTCCACTTCCAGCGCCACCTCGAGCCCCTTCAGCCTCACTGATAATGAGATTCAACCTTTTTTTTTTTTTTTTTTTTTATGTGGCTTTTTTTTTGTTCTTGTTTTCAAAAAGGATGAATGGCGAAATGAACTGTGCTACACTGTGTGAGTGACCACAGTGTTTTAGAGCTTCCTGTAACTGTTTCCCAGTCTCCTCTTGACTATATGAGCAGGACCAGATTATAGTAGTCTAGAGAAAAATTGCCTTTGTAATTATTATTCTTAACATTAATTATCTTCTATAATAATAAATATATTCACTGTTATGTTATTTGTCATTGTTTCGGGTATCAAACCCCAGTACTCTCTCCTCCCCACCCTCCCCCTGCCCCCCCCCCCCCCACAGGTAGTAATATGTTTCAAAAATCATGCAAAAAGATAAAGCAACAAGTTTTTGCTTTACAGAAAATGCTTGTGAACATTTACGCCGTATCCATTTGCAACCTCTGGCCTCTTCAAAGGATCTCATCGGTGACTTTATAATGCTGAGAGAGGAAGAAAGAGAAAGAGAGCAAGAGAGAGAAAGAAAGGAAGAAAGAGAAAGAGAGAGAGAGGTTTGCTTGTGTGTCCTTTGGTTGTGTGTTATATCCATTCGGGACTTATGGGAGCCTTGTACATTGAACTGTCGAGTTGTTTCATCAACAAAAATAAGTTATATACATGGATTAAAAAAGTGGGACATCTGCTGAAGAACTGAAAAAAAAAAAAGAAAAGAAAAAAAGACATATAAGGACTTGTGTCAAAAGACAACTAGACAGTGGATATACTGAGAGGGGAAAGACTGGGTCGATTATTTTAATATGACCATTTTATACCTTTCAAACCCCTCCCCTAGAGACCACAAAGATTAATAATTATTAAATGAATTGTTGTTTACTCTGTTGTGTGGCTCATTTGTTCTCAAGCTTTTCAATAGCAGGGTTTTTTTTTTTTTTTTTTGGGCAATTAGTGAGTTAATTATTTCAATTAATTCACTTTAATTGACGTATTTATATGGTTGGTTTTGTCTAGAGCAGGGGTGTCAAACATGCGGCCCGTGGGCCAGATCCGGACCGCCGAGAGATCCAATCCGGCCCACTTTCCTTATTCCTCCCTTCCTTGCAAATTTCCCTTCCTTCCTTTCTGTCTTCTTTTTCTTCCTTCATTCTTTCCTTATATCTGTCCTTCCTTCCTTCCTTCCTTCCTTCCTTCCTTCCTTCCTTCCTTCCTGTCTTTCATTCCTGTCTTCTCTTCCTTCTCCTTCCTTCCTTCCTTCCTTCCTTTCTGTCTTATTTTTCTTCCTTCCTTCCTTCCTTCTTTCAGGTCCTCTTTCTTCCTTTCTGTCTTCTTTTTCTTCCTTCCTTCTTTCAAGTCCTCTTTCTTCCTTCTTTCCTTCCTTCCTGTCTTCTTTTTCTTCCTTCTTTCCTTCCTTCCTGTCTTTCATTCCTGCCTTCTCTTCCTTCTCCTTCCTTCCTTCCTTCCTTCCTTTGTGTCTTATTTTTCTTCCTTCCTGTCTTTCATTCCTGTCTTCTCTTCCTTCTCCTTCCTTCCTTCCTTTCTGTCTTATTTTTCTTCCTTCCTGTCTTTCATTCCTGTCTTCTCTTCCTTCTCCTCCTTCCTTCCTTCCTTCCTTTCTGTCTTATTTTTCTTCCTTCCTGTCTTTCATTCCTTCTCCTCCTTCCTTCCTTCCTTTCTGTCTTATTTTTCTACCTTCCTTCTTTCAAGTCTTCCCTTCCTTCCTTCTTTCTTTCCATCTGTCCTTTCTTCCTTCCTTCTTTCAAGTCTTCTCTTCCTTCCTTCCTTCCTTCCTTCCTTCCAATGATCTGGCCCACCTGAGATTAAATTAGGCAGTATGTGGCCCTTGAATGAAAATGAATTTGACACTCATGGTCCAGAGCAACAGTGCAAAGATATTAAAAGTAAGAAAACTTAACATATTTATATTTTAGAAGCTATAACCAGTGAATAAGAAATGGCAAAATACACTCACTATCCTCTTTATTAGGTTCACCTGTGCAGTCTAATTAAACCCAATGCAATAACTCTAATTTAAATTCTACATTTAACAAGTTTATATATTTTCAGTTTTTTTTAATATCAAAAAGGTGATAATTCTGCTTTATGGTTATTATTGAGCTCATAGTGATGGTGCATTATATTGACTGGTGTTCCTATTATTTTGTCCACCCCATTAACATACATGAGAGGGGCAAAATAATAGGAACACCAGTCAATATAAAGCACCTCAGTACACCTCCATCACTTAGTATGAGCTTAATAAAAAATAAAGCAAGATTTTCCCCCTTTTTTGACAATGTTAATAAAAACTGAAAATGTATAAACTTCATAAAAGTAGAATTTAAAGCAGAGCTGTTGTTATTGGATTAAATTAGATTACACAGGTGAACCTAATAAAGAGGATAGTGAGTGTATTTATTATTAATAGACAGCTTTATTACCAATAAATGACATTTTAGACTCTGAACATCTTCACACACCATGACACAAAATCTGATGACATAATCCTATATTTAAAATGAAACCGCAGAAAAGTACTCTAGACTTTAATGCAAATAAAGCGGATTGTATTCATGTGATCAAGCCTCTAAATCTATTTCTAACAGGTATTATAACAGGTATTATTAGGCCTACCTGTTGCTTCATTAATATTAATTCGTCACCGGACAATAAAACTATAATTTTACTGTGAATTATCATTTTAATGTAATTCTCTCAGTGAAGATGAAGGTAAAAACTGATAATAATAAACATTTAAACTGCAATATTTCAGAAAGCTGCTTTCTGATAATCAGTGTTACTGTAATCTGTTAGTTACTGAGAAAATATGGCATTAAATTACAGTTTATGAAAATTATGTCTGAAGTCAACCTTTAACATTTTTCTCAGGAGGGTTATTTCCTCATTTTTTAATATTTAACATGTTACTGAATACATATATTGCTGTTTTTAATTCTTTTAAATCAATATTTTTTCTATATATTTAGTAAATAAATCATGATGTGGGCTTATTAGGAGCACACATAGACTTAAATGGAGTCACAGTACCAATTAAACTCACTTTAATCATCAAATATCTTTATTTTATATTCTAAAATCTACATGAACTAATGAATACATTTTACAATGAGAGATAAATGTTGCTTTATAAGAAATGATCTCCCTTATAAATCATGTCAGTATCCATGACAACACAGCTGGACTTAGATCTAAGGAAGGAAGGAAGGAAGAAAAGGAAGGAAGGAATGAAGGAAGGACAGAGTGAAGGAAGGAAGGAAGGAAGGAAGGACAGAAGGAGGGAACATTTACCCTAACAGCTGGAAACATTGGTTAGAAAATTAGAAAAAGTCATCAAATGTAATTGCTCTGATTAAGTAACTGAAATAGTTATACTACATTTAAAATAAACTAGTAATCTATTACATTTCTAAAGTAACCTTCCCAACCCTGATAAGGAAATATATTGTATATATTTCCACTGTATTATTATATGTGAATTATATATATAGCCAATTATTATAGAAATTGTGTGCTATTAAATGACTAATGTAAAAAAGGCTCAGTATTATAATCACCTTTTCAGTCAGAAATTGCTTTATTTACTTATTTATTTGAACAATTATTACTTTTTCCTTTCGGTTTGTCACTATTTTCTAAAGGAGATAAAGGACATATGATTATTTACTTTATTTATAAATGTGTATTTGAGTTTTAACTACCAAAATAAACTTATGATTGTATAAATCATGTTAGTATCCATTAAAAAACCCAGCTGAACTTAGATTTTGGTGGGTTTAACCTGTAAGAGTTGAAAATATTGGTTATAAAATAAGAAAATTAATCAAATGTAATAAGTTACATTATTTTTATAAAGTAATTAAAATAGTTATACTACTTATTACACAGTAATCTGTAACCTATTACATTTCTAAGTAACCCCCCCAGCTGTAACTTACCAGTCTTTTAATGTAATTCTCCTAGTGTTGATTAAAGTAAAATATAATATTAAACTTCAATATTAAACACAACTTTCTGCTTTTAACGGCTTAAATGTATATTTTTAAACTCTCCTTAAAACGGTTAAATAACGGTTAAATCTGTCAATCAAAAAAACGTCAAGAAATTGTTTCAAAGTGGCGCGCTTTTGACGTGATCTCGCGAGACTTGAGCGTGTTCTGTACTTTGTGAGCAGCAGCGGTCCGCCACCATTTCGCTGCGTTTAAAGTCTCCTCCCCGCGACCGCTACATTCTGCGCCGAAACCCCAGTCTCTCCCGGTCCGTATTTTAACTTCTTCCCGCAGACCGAGTGGTACCTCGTTGGGTACCGGGAGACAGTTTGGATTACTGGCTTCACGGATTGAGTGCGATTTTACACGGATGACGACTCCTTCAGCGAGAATTTAGTAAAAGAAAATCGCTCGGAAATTTCAGGTAGGTGGGAACTTAAGATGGCGGCCCTTGAGAGGAGGGGAGGAGGGGAGGGAGGAAGGGGGGTCACAAGGAGGAAGTAATGGGGGCGCTTTGAGGGGGTGTTCAGACTAACGCAAAGGACACAATCAGACTTGGATTTGTATTTTGAGTGGATTACGTCGATTTTATCGCCATCACAACGAACTACGAGTGGATACTGAACAGAAACAACAGCAGCGTTGAAGAAAACCCATATATAGAAGGTGGCTAACGAATTAAATGACAGTCACAGCCGTTATTTTCCTCACGGTCGCTGCGATGGAGCCAACAGTTGGACATCGCGGTTCCCCCCTAAATCACCCCCCTCCCCTCCTCGCCTCTGTTTCAATCATTGCAAAAATTTATATGTAACTTTAAAACAAACAATTTTTTAACTGCTTTTTTAAAATTTATATATACACATAAATATAAAGTAACGTTTATTATCTACTTAAAACCGAATAATTTTAACCGCTTTAATTTTCACATAAAGATATTTTGACCCTACGCCATGACGTCACGAGTGATTCTTCTCCCCCCCTCCTCCTCCTCCTCTTCTGTGGTTCATGCAGAAGCAGGTTTTTAATGCGACTTTTTTTTTTGCTGGGTGTAATTTCTCCTATGGTGTCGCCGTGAATCAACTTTATCTAAATATGCCCGACATATAACAGGCTTTTGTTTTTGCAAGGTCCACAAAAACATTACATAACTGCGCCTGCGCCGTCCAAAATGAAAAATGAACGCACCCTTACTAACTAAACTCCTGCAGCTTGGAGCTAGTTAGCAGCAGCAGCAATAGCAGCAGTGCCACCCAAGCAGTGTTGTTGCAATGAGTATAGAAGCTAAACACCAAAGCTAACCAGCAGCTGCACCTTTAAAACCCCGCAAGTAATCAATCATGTGTGTTTATAATCCCACCACCTTGTAGATATATCAATAAACCAACTCTGAGCTGGTGCTATCACTGCCATGCTCACATACAAAAGAAAGAAAGTCGATACGTGTTTTTTAAAGCTTTTCATTTTCACCCCCTCCTCCTCCCCCACAATAATCTACGCAGCCTAAATGCTCACCACTTATATAAAGATGTGATTTACACTGTATAGGTTTGTAATCTGTGGTTACGAGTTGTTATAATATACAATATCCAGACATAAACGAGAGGATATAATGAATAAATGAATGGACTTGGAGGCCCCGCGCTGCTCGGTCACCGGCTTTTAGCATTAGAGAGCGCATGCATGCTGCTGCAGGATTCCCAACACCTTCCTGTGGGCGACTGCAGCAAAAAAAAAAAGAAAAGAAAAATAGCAACTTGGAAAAGCTAGAAGACGACTTCACGGAGTATTGTTTTTTATTGTTATTATAATTTAAATACTGCTGCATGAGAGCTCCATTCAAAATCTAGCAGCTACATCCAGTCCCAGCAGTAGTCGAGGGGCTAAGTCGAGCTATCTTGGATGCTGTTGCTGCTGCTTGCTTTGCTGCTGCTCATCGTGACGTGATGTTACATCCTCGTCCCAAACATTGTAATATTTATGTTTACTAACTTAACATATCTAATGAAACGTGTTCTTGCTATTTAGCTTCTTTTTTATGGCACCCCCCTTTCCTCCTCCTCTCTTCCTCTTCCTCCTCCACACACACACACACACACACACACCACAACTCATTATTTAAACCTCCTCATATATATGTAGTTGTGTAGAGTTATTTAAATAGTCAAGTGAGATTTTCTTTTTTTTGATTTCATGAATAAAAAGTTACTAACTGTTGCTGTGTTGTTGTTTTTTTTCTCCACCACTTGTTCAGAATATGTGGAGGGGACCCTAAATTTCAGCATCCTGGAAGTAGAAAGCACAGAAGATCTGTGTCTCACACCACAGACAGGTGGAGGAGTGGCTGCTTTTACTCATGCATTCACTCAATCTGAATGTAAGCGTTGTGTTCAATGTTTAAAGCTTTGCATATGGTTTGTTTTGCTCATAGATTTCAAGTTTTTCTACATTTAAATCATATTGTTTTGGTCTGAAGTTAACTTTTAAGGCATGCTTTATGTGTGTTAATCTTATGATAATGAGTGGTGGTGACTATAGTGTGATATTCTGTATTTGAAGGAGGGAAAACAAAGCTTATCTTATCTATACAATCTGTTGTTTTACTTGTTTCCTGCCTCTGTACATTAAATAACAGCGTCAGGCATGTTTCAGTAAATAACCCACTTTTGTTCAGATGCTTTTTTTTTTTGTTAACGATCTGTGTCACCCCCCCCTCCAGGTGCAGTGTGTAGTCGGGGCAGCACAGAGGAAGGAAGCTCTGGGGAGGAGGCGGTGCGGCAGCGTGCCTCTCCGGCTGTGGATGTGCTGGGTGGCAACCCCCAGGCTGCACAGAATGTGGCTGGGGAGTCACCTCGGCATGCCCCGCAGCCGGTCGCAGCTGCCCCCGCCCAGTCCCCCCTCCGTTCACCAATCCGTCCACTGTGCCACTGCCGGAGAGCAACGACTCAGCATTCCTCATCATGGAGAGCGTCCCTTCACCGACTTGCCTGAGACTCTCCCGATCAGCGGCGCCTCGGAGGAAGTTGTCGCCGCCGCCGCTACAGTGGAGAGCGCGGCCGAAGTTGCACCCCTCGCCGAGGTCTGCAGCTCCTCCGCTGAGGTGCAAAGGCTTCCCGCTCCCCTTTGTCCTCCTCTTGCCTCAGAAACACAGATTGACAGCACAGTGCAAGAGCTGCAATACGGGTCACAAACTAACACAGAGAAAAGCCACTCAAATAGTCACACAAGCCAGATTGAGCCACCTCGAGAAGGTGCTGGACTTGTTGTTATTACGGGGACAAAGGAGGAGGAGCAGCAGCAGTCCGTCACGTTGGAATATAAATCAGAGACTGGAACAAACTTGGAAGAGCACACAGGCGGAAATATCCTCTCACAGCCCCGATCTCAAATGTGTTTCTCAGCCTCATCTCCTCCAGTCCCACAATCAAGCCAAGAACACGGGGCTACGGAGCAGTCGGCAGGTGCTCACCAGGACTCAAAACCGCCTCCGCTCCCTTTATCCCTATCTGACAATATCGAGGATAGCGGACAAACTGACCTGTCAATAACAGCAACTTAAAATCGTCACGGAGATCCCAAATGATGCCGGAGATACAAAAAGCCGTCTCTGCGGAGTCGGTCGAGATGTCCGAGCACGTTAAAGAGTTTCACAAGCAACACAACCTCCCTCAGCTGAAATACTTGACATCCCAAAGGCAGGAGGAGGAGGAGGAGAGCAGGCGGAGAGCAGCACAAGGGAAGAGCAATCTGACGTGGCGTTGCAGCTGGAGACTTCCTCAAAACCTTCTCTCGCTGCCACCGCCCCCCGCCGCTTCTTCTTCTTCCTCCCCGGCTCTCTTCGACACCGGCTTAGTCGTCTCACTGCAGGCGGAGCAGGTAGTCGAAGAGGAAACGTCTCACCAAGCCCCCCGTCACCGAGACGCCGCTGATCACTCAAGAGATCGTGGTGGTGAGGGAGGGGGCTCACATCAGCGCCGGCGACTGGTCCAACATGCGCCTGAATCAGAGTTACCTCCTGCAGCGGGAGGACGGCAGCGTGTGCGAAGCCGCCATCGTCAACGAGCTGACGGCCGAGCACCAGTCCGGAGAACCCAAGCTGTACGGAGACGGCGTCCATCATCATCATCATCAGGCCCGTTTAGAGTTGAGCTCCCAGCCTGTGGAGGTGTACGAGTTTTGCAGCTTGGTCGAGGAGGTTGCCGAGGAAACCGTGTGTGCCAGCAGTAGCGTGCAGATGGCTCACTCGCCGGAGTACGAGGTGAACTTATCAACGCTTTATTAGAAAACTCCGAGGAGTACACAGTCAAAGAGGACGTAGAATCAATTCACACAATTAGTGAAAGTGGAATCATTAATTTCCCAGCAGCCCTTGCCTTTATCACACGATGCAAATCAAATACAGACTTGCTCCACTAACAGCAACTCCCAATAATCTGTCCCTGCAAAACACGAGGGTGGCAGCTGTCGGCCAGCATTTGGTATTAGACCGCTAACCAAGCTGTCGAATTGGCGAACTCCAGCGAGGTTTGCTTGGTGGAAGTGTCGTCCGTCACCGCTGACTCATTCACCGTGCAGCAGACGGACAGCGGCGCTCAAATCGTGACCCGCGGTCGGCGACTCCTCCTTAATTCAGACAGTTCCTCAGAAACAGGAAGCAGAAGCGACGCCCGGTTTGTTATCTCTCATATCACCCGTGGTTACCGCCGCCGCCGCCAGCAGCAGCGAGGACGTCGGGATGGAGTCGTCGGTTTCCGTCTCGGTGCACGTCGTTGGAAGTCAACCCTGTCGAAATCCACTCCCGGCCGTCACCGTCGTAAGTGCCACCAATCCCGACGCGCTGCGGGACCAAAGAAAAACATCAGCTTTGTCCCAGACTCCATCGCAGGCCGTCGCCACGACTACAGGAAACAAAACCAGAGGCATTCATCACCACCCTCACTTCTTCCT
Organism: Scomber colias; assembly: GCA_021039105.1. Lineage (NCBI taxonomy): Eukaryota > Metazoa > Chordata > Actinopteri > Scombriformes > Scombridae > Scomber > Scomber colias. The sequence goes on from JAJDFG010001435.1 coordinate 26,515, forward strand.
CTTCCTTCTTCTGCTATTATAAACCCAAAGCTGCTCCTCCTGAAACCGGGAGAGACTCCTCTTCTAAAACACCCGCCATCTTTTTTGGAGAAAGCGTCCAAAACAGCAGCAGCTGACTGCGGCCGGTAAGCTGGCCAACGCTCACAGCTCCTGGTCTGGATCGGGGTCCAAGGAGTGCCTTCCTCCGACTCTCAAAGACCAGACGCAGCAACTTCCTCCGCAGCCTAGCAACGTCACCCTTTGCACTCCTCACGCATCAACGACGTCATCAAGCAGATCTGACAACGAGGCCTTAACTGTAACTAAAAGTTCAGATTCAGACCCTTCGCTCCAGCAGGGAAGGAGAAGAAGAAGAAGGAGGAGGAGAAGGAGGAGGAGGGAGGAGGAGGAGGAGCGGTCAACGAAGATGAAGAGGAAGAGAGCGAGGAGATGGAGCAGGACGAGACGCAGGAGGTCGCCTCGGGTCAGGTCAGCAGTCCGGAGGAAGGCAGCGATGACGAGCAGGACGCAGACAAGACGGAGAGCGAGGCGGCCGGATCCTCACAGAAGGTATTTATTTATTTATTTATTATTTATTTATTTATTTCACACAGGAGGAGGAGAAAGAAAGAAATGAGTTTATTATAAAATCAGTTTTAATCAGACGTTCAATCAATCAATCAGAGTTTATTTATACAGCAGCTTTCATTTCAGGTTAATGGAGTTCAAAGAGTTTCACAGCTGATTGACGAGCTGATAATGAGACCAGAACCAACCCCGAGCGACAAGCACGAAGGACAGGAAGGAAAACTAATGAGGACAAATGACACAGAAATAAAAATAAAAGTTAGAGACCGAAAATATAAAAAATATAAAAAGTAAGATTTAGGAGAAATGTAAAATAAGAGAAAAGAGAAAAAAGTGTATTAAAAGTTTTAATTAAGAGTAAAAGTAAAAGTTTCCTTCCTGCCTTCCTTCTGTCCTTCCTTCCTTCCTTCCTTCCTGTCCTTCCTTCCTTCCTTCTGTCCTTCCTTCCTTCCTTCCTTCTGTCCTTCCTTCCTTCCTTCTGTCCTTCCTTCCTTCCTTCTGTCCTTCTTCCTCCCTTTCTTTCTTTCTTTTTTCCTTCTTTCCTTCCATCGCTCCTTCCATCTTTCCTTCCCATCTTCTTTTCCTTCCTTCCTCCCTTCCATCTGTCCTTCCTTCCTCCCTTCCATCTGTCCTTCCTTCCTTCGTTCCTTCCTTCCTTCCTTCCTTCCTTCTTTCCTCCCTTCCATCTGTCCTTCCTTCCTTCCTTCATTCCTTCCTTCCTCTCTTTCTTTCTTTTTTCCTTCTTTCCTTCCATCGCTCCTTCCATCTTTCCTTCCCATCTTCTTTTCTTCCTTCCTTCCTTCCGTCCTTCCTTCCTTCCTTCCTTCCTTCCTCCCTTCCTTCCTTTCTTTCTTTCTTTTTTCCTTCCTTCCTTCCTTCCTTCCATCTCTTTAATGATCCGGCCCACATGAGATCAAATAGGTCTGATGTGGCCCTTAAATGAAAATGAGTTTGACACCTCTGATCTAGACTATAGAAAGGACATCAGAAACAAAACTAGAACGGATATAAAGATAAATCTTATAGAATAATTATATTAAAATAACATAAAAATAAAGTGGAATATAATTTTTAAATCATCAAAATAAAGTCAAATAAAATTCTCAACCTTCACATACTGTTAATATTCAATAGTTATCTCTTCATAGTTAGTCTCTGAAATGATTAATGACAACAAATTACACAGAAAATAAGAATAAAAGTTAGAAAAATAAGTAAAATTTAGGAAAATGTAAAACAAAACAAAAAAGAGAGAATAAAAGAAAAAAGCTTATTAAAAGTTCATTAAGAGTAAAAACTAACGAGGTTATAAATGGATTAAAAAGACCAAACCAAGTGAAATGAAAGAGATAAAGTTTAATAAAAGCTAAGCTAAGGGTATGATACTTTGTCTTCAGCCCTGGACCTTGATATGGGTCATTGTTCAATGTTTTGTATTTTTTTATTTTACCTTCCTGTTCTTAAAAGATCTATAAATGATCTATAAATGAGAGTTTAAAAAAAGAAAAACGAAGCTAGACTAAAGAAAACACAAACAGGACTATAACGGATACAAATGACCAAACTTATAGAATAATTATATTAAAATTAATATATAAATAAAGTGGAATAACATTTAAATCATTAAATAAAATTCTTAACCTTCACCTACTGTTAATATTGACAGTATCTCTTCATAGTTAGTCTCTGAAATGATTAATAATGATTAATAAAGGCTTCCTCAGTCTTCAGGTTTAATGTGTGATTTATTCTTTAATGAAGCGTTCAGAGAGATACTTTTATATTCTGTTTTTATTTATTATATATAATCACAGGAAATAAGACGAGTTCAATTAGTCATATTAAAATGTGAAGAATGCAACAGTGGTTTATGATTTATGGATGTTTTTAACTAAATATATATTTAGGTCAAACTCACACAAATGTTGAAAAGAAGTTGAAATATTTCCATTTTTGTAAAATTCTGGGTCACATGAGGTCAAGTCGTCAAGTTTAAGACTAAAAGAAAAATAATATTTAGTGTTTTTACTTCCTCTCTCTCTCCTTTCTTTCTCTTTTCTTTCTTTCTCTGTGTCTCTCTCTCTCTTTCTTTCTCTCTTCTCTCTCTCTCCTCGCTCTCTCTCGCTCTCACGCTCTCTCTCTCGCTCTCTCTCCCGCTCTGTCTCTCTGTCTCTGTCTCTCTTTCTCTCTTCTCTCGCTCTCTCTCTCTCGCTCTTTCTCTTCTCTCTCTCTGTCTCTCTCTCTCTCTCTCTCTCTGTCTCTCTCTCTCTCGCTCGCTCGCTCTCTCTCTCTCGCTCTCTCTCTCTCTCTCTCTCTGTCTCTCTCTCTGTCTCTCGCTCTCTCTCTCTGTCTCTCTCCTCTCGCTCTCTCTCTCTCTCGCTCTCGCTCTCTCTGTCTCTCTCTCGCTCTCTCTCTCTCCTCTTTCTTTCTCTCCTTCTTTTCTCTCTCTCTCTCTCTCTCTCTCTCTCTCCTCTCTCTCTCTCTCTCCTCTCTCCTCTCCTCCTCTCTCTCTCTGTCTCTCTGTCTCTCTCTCTCTCTCTCTCTCTCTGTCTCTCTGTCTCTGTCTCTCTGTCTCTCTCTCTCTCTCTCTCTCTCTCTCTCTCTCTCTCTCTCTCTCTCTCTCTGTCTTCTGTCTCTCTCTCTCTCTCTCTCTCTCTGTCTCTCTGTCTCTGTCTCGCTCGCTCGCTCGCTCTCTCTCTCTCGCTCTCTCTCTCTGTCTCTCGCTCTCTCTCTCTGTCTCTCTCTCTCGCTCTCTCTCTCTCCTCTTTCTTTCTCTCCTTCTTTTCTCTCTCTCTCTCGCTCTCTCTCTCGCTCTCTCCTCTCGCTCTCTCTGTCTCTCTTTTTAATGGATAGAAATCTAAATATTGAGCCACATAAAACTAAAGGTTTTGTCCTTGAATAGTAACTTAAGGTTTTCTTTTCCTTCCTGTATCAAGACTCTTTCTTTTATTATTTTTTAAAACAAGGTCACGGAGAGTTAAAGGGAAACAAAACGATGAGACTTAAATTTTAATATGTGACCGTTAAAAGAAGAAGAAGAAAAGTAGATTTAGTAGATTTATATCTACTAAAAAGAAAGAAAACAAAAGTCATGAAGCATCAGATCGCTGCATGTTTTTACTCTCTCTAAATCAAGGGGTGTCAAACATGAGGCCCGTGGGCCAGAACCGGCCCCCAAGGCGTCCAATCCGGCCCACTTTCCTTCCTGTCCTTCTTTCCTTCCTCCCTTTCTTACTTCTTTCCTTCTTGTTCCTTCCCTTCCTTCCAGCTTTCCTTAATTTTCTTTTCCTTCCTTCCTTCCTTCCTTGTCTTCTTTTCATTTCTTCTTCCTTCCTTCTTTTGTCTTTCCTTTCCCTCCTTTCTTTCTTCCTATCATTTTTCCTTTCTTTCCATCCTTCCTTCCTTCCTTCCTTCCTTTCTTGTCTTCTTTTCATTTCTTCCTTCCTTCCTTCCTTCCTTTTGTCTTTCCTTCCCTCCTTTCTTTCCTTCCTATCATTTTTCCTTTCTTTCCTTCCTTCCTTCCTTCCTTTCTTGTCTTCTTTTCCTTCCTTCCTTCCTTCCCTCCATCCTTCCTTCCCTCCGTCCTTCCTTCCCTCCTTCCTTCCTTCCTTCCTTCCTTCCTTTTTGTCTTTCCTTCCCTCCTTTCTTTCCTTCCTATCATTTTTCCTTTCTTTCCATCCTTCCTTCCTTCCTTCCTTCCTTTCTTGTCTTCTTTTTCATTTCTTCCTTCCCTTCCTTCCTTCCTTTTGTCTTTCCTTCCCTCCTTTCTTTCCTTCCTATCATTTTTCCTTTCTTTCCTTCCTTCCTTCCTTCCTTTCTTGTCTTCTTTTCCTTCCTTCCTTCCTTTCCCTCCATCCTTCCTTCCCCTCCGTCCTTCCTCCCTCCTTCCTTCCTACCTTCCTTCCTTCCTTTTTGTCTTTCCTTCCCTCCTTTCTTTCCTTCCTATCATTTTTCCTTTCTTTCCTTCCTTCCTTCCTTCCTTCCTTCCTTCCTTTCTTGTCTTCTTTTCATTTCTTCCTTCCTTCTTCCTTCCTTTTGTCTTTCCTTCCCTCCTTTCTTTCCTTCCTATCATTTTCCCCTTCTTTCCATCCTTCCTTCCTTCCCTCCCTCCCATCTTTTTAATGATCCCGGCCCACATGAGATCATATTGCTCTGTATGTGGCCCTTGAATGAAAATGAGTTTGGACTCCTCTGCTCTAAATAACTAAAGCATCATTCTGCATGTTATCCATCGTGATGTTTCAGTATAATCATTATTTAGTGATTTATTATAATAATTATAATTTCTTGTTGAGTTGGCCGCATGCTAAGCCATGTGTGTTTTCCAGCATGGGACAGAGCAGGACAGACAGAAAGACGTTGTTCCTGAAGGTAAGAGGCGTCGGCTGCTGTCAGACGCTCCGATAGACTTTAACTTCCTCTCAGGAGATTATTCACACAGCACCATCATCATCATCATCATCATCATCATGCTTAGTCAGAGCGCTGCTGCTGCTGCCTGCTGCTGCTGCTGCTGCTGCTGCTGCTGCTGCTGCTGCTGCTGCTGCTGCTGCTGCTGCTGCTGCTGCTGCTGCTGCTGCTGCTGCTGCTGTCACTTCTAATGACAACCAGAGCTTTTACTTTACTGTTGTTTTAATGATGGCAGTAATGCATGAAAAGGAAAAGCTGACGAGAGGGTTATCATGTGATTTAGGGTTGGGTACCGAGGAGCTACGCAGGTTAAGGCCGATCAATTAATCGGAATTTGGGACCAAACGATCTCAAAACTAATAATATAAGATTTTCCTCAAAAAGCCGCTTATGTGTATTTGTCCGTCCTCCACAGCAGCACTGGACACGAGCCCCAACTTTGTTTAATAATAATAATAATTATAATAATGAGAAGAGCACAATAACAAAGGTTGTATTTTGAAAAGCTCAGACAGGAAGCTGTGCAGCAGCTCCGTCAAAACTAATAAAATCGAGGGGGAAACGATTTTTAATAATAATGAGACGAGAACTTTCCTACCTTCCTTCCTTTCGTCCCTTCCTTCCTTCGTCCCTTCCTTCCTCCCGTCCTTCGTTCCCTTCCTTCCTCCCTTCTTTCCTCCCTTCCTCCCTTCTTTCCTCCCTTCCTTCTCTTCCTCCCTCCCTTCCTTCCTTCCAAACGATCTCAAAACTAATAAAATCGAGGGGGAAACGATTTTTAATAATAAAGAGATAGCGCTCAATAACAAAGGTTTATTTTGAAAAGCTTAGACAGGAAGCCGCCACAGCTCCGTTAGTTTGACAGGAAGCTGAAACACACAGTGAAATGTTTCAACTGTAAATAAAGAGCAGAGTTTCCAGCCTGCGTCAGACGATGCTGAGTTTACTGACTAATTATTAAAAACCAGGAAGTGATGCGTAAAGCTGCTCAATTAATCGAAATTTGATCGTGATTATGATGTTGGCGCCAAATGATCTCAAAAACTAATAAAATCGGAGGGAAATGATTTTTTTTGTAATTTTCCTGCAAAAAGCCAACACTCCCGTTTTCCCCGGGGTTCTCCTAGTGCTGGGCGGTATGACCAAAAACTGTATTTTTCAAAATAAAAGCGGTTTCACGGTATATGACGTATTTTTTTTTTTCATGCATAATCAGATATATGGTAAATATCGGCTAAATAAACCATGTGATAGATATATTTCTATATATTTATACATATATTGGGCTTATTTAGTTTCTACAGTACTGTACTAAAGTCCGAGGCCTCCATCTTCACACAGACAATAAATACAGGAACTAAAATTTAACATGAATTATTAAATATTATTATTAATTTAAGGTTCCATTACAGTCCGGTTCCTGAATACTTACACACTTAAAGCCTATAGAAGATGTTCTCTTTTCTATTTTCTGTACTAATGGTGGCTTATCATATTTACTCTGTATATATTTTTCTCCACATTCTTCTTCTTTCTCTTCCTTCATATTTATATTTATATCTTTTATTTTTTGTTTTATTTTGTTAAATTTATCTTTTGCTGGACAGCTACCACTAACATTTGATAATTATAGTCTATTGTTATATGTTCAAATTCTCATACTTTCATATTATTTTTAAAACGTTTAAATAAAAAGTAAAAGTAAGAATTATTTGGGGCTTTTTTAGGATGGTACTTCAGGATATTACAGATTTAAAGTACTGTATCAGTTAAAATGTGAAAGGTACCCAACCCTACATCTGATGCCCAGATGATGATAATAATAATAATAATAATAATAATAATAATAATAGCTTCTTTTAACCCAGGGGTGTCAACTCATTTTCATTGAAGGGCTACATAATGCCCAAATTAATCTCACGTGGGCCGGATCATTAAAAAGATGGATGGGAGGAAGGAAAGGAAGGAGGAGAAGGAAGGGAGGAAGGAAAAGGAGGAGGAGAAGGAAGGAAAAGGAGGAGGAGAAGGAAGGGTGGAAGGAAAAGAAGGAGGGGGAGGAAGGGAGGTAGGGAGGGAGGGAGGGAGGAAGGAAAAGAAGGAGGAGAAGGAAGGAAGGAAAAGAAGGAGGAGAAGGAAGGGAGGAAGGGAGGAAGGAAAAGAAGGAGGAGAAGGAAGGGAGGAAGGGAGGTAGGGAGGGAGGGAGGGAGGAAGGAAAAGAAGGAGGAGAAGGAAGGAAGGAAAAGAAGGAGGAGAAGGAAGGGAGGAAGGAAAAGAAGGAGGAGAAGGAAGGGAGGAAGGGAAAAGAAGACAGGAAGGAAGGGAGGATGTAAGAAAAATGGCCGGATTGGACCCCTCGGCGGGCTGGATCTGGCCCGCGGGCCGCATGTTTTAAACACTTGCTGTAACTTAAATCATTCTTCTTCTTCTCTCTAAAAGCTTGCTCTGGTCTAATTCATGCATGCATGCATGCATACTTTTCATCTGTTCATTTTTTCATCCTTCTTCTTCTCTTATTTTTTTAAGGTACGCCAGTGGATAGCCGACAGAGTGACGGTGAATTCGTCCCCCGCCTCTCCCTCCACTTCCTCCTCGTATCCCGGCCCGTCGCCCGTCAGCGATTGGTCGACGCCTCGCCGGGACAAGTCGTCTCCTCTTCGCGGGCCTCACGGTAAATTCGTTTCCCCTTCCTCCGTCAGCGGCTACAACTCGTCGTCTTCGAGTCCGCCGGATCAGACGACGCCGCAGCGACCGCGCGGAGAACGGCACACCGACATGGCGGAGCTGGCAAAACATGTGAGTGTGAAAAGTCTAAATAAGTTACAGGAAGTGTTGAATTATTGTGTTTTATTTTGGAGAATATGTCTTTAAAGCTTCCTCTAGGTCAGAGGTGTCAAAGGAAGGAAGGAAGGAGGGAAGGAAGGAGGGAGAGGAAAAAGGAAGGAGAGAAGAAGGAAGGAAGAAGGAAGGGAAGAAGGAAGGAAGGAAGGAAGAAGGGAGGGAGGGAGGGAGGGAGGGAGAAAGGAAAAGAGGAAGGTAGGAGGGAAGGAAAGAAGGAGGGAGGGCGGACAGACGGAAGGAAGGAAGGAAGGAAGGAAGGAAAGGAGGATGGAAGGGAGGAAGAAGGAAGGGAAGGAAAGGAGGGGGAAGGAAGGGAGGAAGGAGGAAGGAAGGAAGGGAGGGAGAAAGGAAAAGAGGAAGAAAAGGAAGGAAGGAAGAAAGGTTGGAGGGAAGGAAAGAAGGAGGGAGGGAGGACAGACGGAAGGAAGGAAAGGAGGAAGGAAGGAAGAAACAGTCAAAACAGACGGGGTCAATTTGACCCGTGAGGACGACAGGAAGGTTAAAGAGCTCAATCATCAGCAAGCTCAGGAGAAGAGAAGAAATGTTTTTAACCTGGATTTAAAAATGATTTCAGTTCTGCTGGTAGTTTGTTCCAGTTGTGTAAAAGCTGCTTCATCATGTTTAGTTTGAACTCTGGGCTCAACTATCTGACCTGAATCAGTAGATCTCTGAACTCTGGGATCAACTATCTGACCTGAATCAGTAGATCTCAGAGCTCTACTATCTGACCTGAATCAGTAGATCTCAGAGCTCTACTATCTGACCTGAATCAGTAGATCTCAGAGCTCTGGGCTCAACTATCTGACCTGAATCAGTAGATCTCAGAGCTCTACTATCTGACCTGAATCAGTAGATCTCAGAGCTCTGGGCTCAACTATCTGACCTGAATCAGTAGATCTCAGAGCTCTGGGCTCAACTATCTGACCTGAATCAGTAGATCTCAGAGCTCTGGGCTCAACTATCTGATCTGAATCAGTAGATCTCAGAAATCTGGGCTCAACTATCTGACCTGAATCAGTAGATCTCAGAGCTCTGGGCTCAACTATCTGACCTGAATCAGTAGATCTCTGAACTCTGGGCTCTACTATCTGACCTGAATCAGTAGATCTCTGAACTCTGGGCTCTACTATCTGACCTGAATCAATAGATCTCAGAGCTCTGGGCTCAACTATCTGATCTGAATCAGTAGATCTCTGAACTCTGGGCTCAACTATCTGACCTGAATCAATAGATCTCAGAACTCTGGGCTCAACTATCTGACCTGAATCAGTAAATCTCAGAACTCTGGGCTCAACTATCTGACCTGAATCAGTAGATCTCTGAACTCTGGGCTCAACTATCTGACCTGAATCAGTAGATCTCAGAGCTGTACTGGGTTTATATTCTAAGTCTCTACCAACTTCACTCCAGCTGTAAACTCGCTTCAGCTCACTGATCATATCTTCTGTCTCTCGTTGTTTCCTCCTGCAGGAAGCGGACATCGAGCATCGAACCCAGGCGCTGAAGCGAGAAGGTTTCTGGTCCATGAAGCGTCTCACCCGCCTGACGGAGCCGCCGAGACCCAAAGTCCACTGGGACTACCTGTGTGAGGAGATGCAGTGGCTCTCTGCAGACTTCGCCCAGGAGAGGAGGTGGAAGAGAGGAGTGGCCAGAAAGGTAGGAGGAGTAGCTTCACACTGTCTCTTTTGACCCTTCA
>JAJDFG010001436.1:0-36005 GCA_021039105.1 Scomber colias
CAATGCCTTCACGGTGCTTGATTTTACACATTTTTCATTCAGGCCGCCCCTCTGGCCCCTTGTAGCAAGTTTTGGGACAATCCCCCACCCTTCCCATTTTTGACTTTTTCGACACTACCGACCCTGTCATTTTTTTCAATTTTTGCCCGCTTTGGAAAATCCTTGACAATTTTCACACAATGCCTTCACAGAGCTTGATTTTACACACTTTTAATTCAGGCCGCCCCTCTGGCCCCTTGTAGCAAGTTTTGGGACAATCCCCACCCTTCCCATTTTTGACTTTTTCGACACTACCGACCCTGTCATTTTTTTCAATTTTTGCCCGCTTTGGAAAATCCTTCACAATTTTCACACAATGCCCTCACGGTGCTTGATTTTACACATTTTTCATTCAGGCCGCCCCTCTGGCCCCTTGTAGCAAGTTTTGGGACAATCCCCCACCCTTCCCATTTTTGACTTTTTCGACACTACCGGCCCTGTCATTTTTTTCAATTTTTCCCCCTATGGAAAATCCTTCACAATTTTCACACAATGCCTTCACGGTGCTTGATTTTACACATTTTTAATTCAGGCCGCCCCTCTGGCCCCTTGTAGCAAGTTTTGGGACAATCCCCCACCCTTCCCATTTTTGACTTTTTCGACACTACCGACCCTGTCATTTTTTTCAATTTTTGCCCGCTTTGGAAAATCCTTGACAATTTTCACACAATGCCTTCACAGAGCTTGATTTTACACACTTTTAATTCAGGCCGCCCCTCTGGCCCCTTGTAGCAAGTTTTGGGACAATCCCCCACCCTTCCCATTTTTGACTTTTTCGACACTACCGACCCTGTCATTTTTTTCAATTTTTGCCCGCTTTGGAAAATCCTTGACAATTTTCACACAATGCCTTCACGGTGCTTGATTTTACACATTTTTCATTCAGGCCGCCCCTCTGGCCCCTTGTAGCAAGTTTTGGGACAATCCCCCACCCTTCCCATTTTTGACTTTTTCGACACTACCGGCCCTGTCATTTTTTTCAATTTTTCCCCCTATGGAAAATCCTTCACAATTTTCACACAATGCCTTCACGGTGCTTGATTTTACACATTTTTAATTCAGGCCGCCCCTCTGGCCCCTTGTAGCAAGTTTTGGGACAATCCCCCACCCTTCCCATTTTTGACTTTTTCAACACTACCGACCCTGTCATTTTTTTCAATTTTTGCCCGCTTTGGAAAATCCTTGACAATTTTCACACAATGCCTTCACGGTGCTTGATTTTACACATTTTTCATTCAGGCCGCCCCTCTGGCCCCTTGTAGCAAGTTTTGGGACAATCCCCCACCCTTCCCATTTTTGACTTTTTCGACACTACCGGCCCTGTCATTTTTTTCAATTTTTGCCCGCTTTGGAAAATCCTTGACAATTTTCACACAATGCCTTCACAGTGCTTGATTTTACACATTTTTCATTCAGGCCGCCCCTCTGGCCCCTTGTAGCAAGTTTTGGGACAATCCCCCACCCTTCCCATTTTTGACTTTTTCGACACTACCGGCCCTGTCATTTTTTTCAATTTTTGCCCGCTTTGGAAAATCCTTGACAATTTTCACACAATGCCTTCACGGTGCTTGATTTTACACATTTTTCATTCAGGCCGCCCCTCTGGCCCCTTGTAGCAAGTTTTGGGACAATCCCCCACCCTTCCTATTTTTGACTTTTTCGACACTACCGACCCTGTCATTTTTTTCAATTTTTCCCCCTATGGAAAATCCTTCACAATTTTCACACAATGCCTTCACGGTGCTTGATTTTACACATTTTTCATTCAGGCCGCCCCTCTGGCCCCTTGTAGCAAGTTTTGGGACAATCCCCCACCCTTCCCATTTTTGACTTTTTCGACACTACCGACCCTGTCATTTTTTTCAATTTTTGCCCGCTTTGGAAAATCCTTGACAATTTTCACACAATGCCTTCACGGTGCTTGATTTTACACACTTTTAATTCAGGCCGCCCCTCTGGCCCCTTGTAGCAAGTTTTGGGACAATCCCCCACCCTTCCTATTTTTGACTTTTTCGACACTACCGGCCCTGTCATTTTTTTCAATTTTTCCCCCTTAGGAAAATCCTTGACAATTTTCACACAATGCCTTCACGGTGCTTGATTTTACACATTTTTCATTCAGGCCGCCCCTCTGGCCCCTTGTAGCAAGTTTTGGGACAATCCCCCACCCTTCCCATTTTTGACTTTTTCGACACTACCGACCCTGTCATTTTTTTCAATTTTTGCCTGCTTTGGAAAATCCTTGACAATTTTCACACAATGCCTTCACAGTGCTTGATTTTACACACTTTTAATTCAGGCCGCCCCTCTGGCCCCTTGTAGCAAGTTTTGGGACAATCCCCCACCCTCCCCATTTTTGACTTTTTTGACACTACCGACCCTGTCATTTTTTTCAATTTTTGCCCGCTTTGGAAAATCCTTGACAATTTTCACACAATGCCTTCACGGTGCTTGATTTTACACATTTTTCATTCAGGCCGCCCCTCTGGCCCCTTGTAGCAAGTTTTGGGACAATCCCCCACCCTTCCCATTTTTGACTTTTTCGACACTACCGGCCCTGTCATTTTTTTCAATTTTTGCCCGCTTTGGAAAATCCTTGACAATTTTCACACAATGCCTTCACGGTGCTTGATTTTACACATTTTTCATTCAGGCCGCCCCTCTGGCCCCTTGTAGCAAGTTTTGGGACAATCCCCCACCCTTCCTATTTTTGACTTTTTCGACACTACCGGCCCTGTCATTTTTTTCAATTTTTCCCCCTATGGAAAATCCTTGACAATTTTCACACAATGCCTTCACGGTGCTTGATTTTACACATTTTTCATTCAGGCCGCCCCTCTGGCCCCTTGTAGCAAGTTTTGGGACAATCCCCCACCCTTCCCATTTTTGACTTTTTCGACACTACCGGCCCTGTCATTTTTTTCAATTTTTGCCCGCTTTGGAAAATCCTTGACAATTTTCACACAATGCCTTCACAGAGCTTGATTTTACACACTTTTAATTCAGGCCGCCCCTCTGGCCCCTTGTAGCAAGTTTTGGGACAATCCCCCACCCTTCCCATTTTTGACTTTTTCGACACTACCGACCCTGTCATTTTTTTCAATTTTTGCCCGCTTTGGAAAATCCTTCACAATTTTCACACAATGCCCTCACGGTGCTTGATTTTACACATTTTTCATTCAGGCCGCCCCTCTGGCCCCTTGTAGCAAGTTTTGGGACAATCCCCCACCCTTCCCATTTTTGACTTTTTCGACACTACCGGCCCTGTCATTTTTTTCAATTTTTCCCCCTATGGAAAATCCTTCACAATTTTCACACAATGCCTTCACGGTGCTTGATTTTACACATTTTTAATTCAGGCCGCCCCTCTGGCCCCTTGTAGCAAGTTTTGGGACAATCCCCCACCCTTCCCATTTTTGACTTTTTCGACACTACCGACCCTGTCATTTTTTTCAATTTTTGCCCGCTTTGGAAAATCCTTGACAATTTTCACACAATGCCTTCACAGAGCTTGATTTTACACACTTTTAATTCAGGCCGCCCCTCTGGCCCCTTGTAGCAAGTTTTGGGACAATCCCCCACCCTTCCCATTTTTGACTTTTTCGACACTACCGACCCTGTCATTTTTTTCAATTTTTGCCCGCTTTGGAAAATCCTTGACAATTTTCACACAATGCCTTCACGGTGCTTGATTTTACACATTTTTCATTCAGGCCGCCCCTCTGGCCCCTTGTAGCAAGTTTTGGGACAATCCCCCACCCTTCCCATTTTTGACTTTTTCGACACTACCGGCCCTGTCATTTTTTTCAATTTTTCCCCCTATGGAAAATCCTTCACAATTTTCACACAATGCCTTCACGGTGCTTGATTTTACACATTTTTAATTCAGGCCGCCCCTCTGGCCCCTTGTAGCAAGTTTTGGGACAATCCCCCACCCTTCCCATTTTTGACTTTTTCAACACTACCGACCCTGTCATTTTTTTCAATTTTTGCCCGCTTTGGAAAATCCTTGACAATTTTCACACAATGCCTTCACGGTGCTTGATTTTACACATTTTTCATTCAGGCCGCCCCTCTGGCCCCTTGTAGCAAGTTTTGGGACAATCCCCCACCCTTCCCATTTTTGACTTTTTCGACACTACCGGCCCTGTCATTTTTTTCAATTTTTGCCCGCTTTGGAAAATCCTTGACAATTTTCACACAATGCCTTCACAGTGCTTGATTTTACACATTTTTCATTCAGGCCGCCCCTCTGGCCCCTTGTAGCAAGTTTTGGGACAATCCCCCACCCTTCCCATTTTTGACTTTTTCGACACTACCGGCCCTGTCATTTTTTTCAATTTTTGCCCGCTTTGGAAAATCCTTGACAATTTTCACACAATGCCTTCACGGTGCTTGATTTTACACATTTTTCATTCAGGCCGCCCCTCTGGCCCCTTGTAGCAAGTTTTGGGACAATCCCCCACCCTTCCTATTTTTGACTTTTTCGACACTACCGGCCCTGTCATTTTTTTCAATTTTTCCCCCTATGGAAAATCCTTCACAATTTTCACACAATGCCTTCACGGTGCTTGATTTTACACATTTTTCATTCAGGCCGCCCCTCTGGCCCCTTGTAGCAAGTTTTGGGACAATCCCCCACCCTTCCCATTTTTGACTTTTTCGACACTACCGACCCTGTCATTTTTTTCAATTTTTGCCCGCTTTGGAAAATCCTTGACAATTTTCACACAATGCCTTCACGGTGCTTGATTTTACACACTTTTAATTCAGGCCGCCCCTCTGGCCCCTTGTAGCAAGTTTTGGGACAATCCCCCACCCTTCCTATTTTTGACTTTTTCGACACTACCGGCCCTGTCATTTTTTTCAATTTTTGCCCGCTTTGGAAAATCCTTGACAATTTTCACACAATGCCTTCACGGTGCTTGATTTTACACATTTTTCATTCAGGCCGCCCCTCTGGCCCCTTGTAGCAAGTTTTGGGACAATCCCCCACCCTTCCCATTTTTGACTTTTTCGACACTACCGGCCCTGTCATTTTTTTCAATTTTTGGCCGCTTTGGAAAATCCTTGACAATTTTCACACAATGCCCTCACGGTGCTTGATTTTACACATTTTTAATTCAGGCCGCCCCTCTGGCCCCTTGTAGCAAGTTTTGGGACAATCCCCCACCCTTCCCATTTTTGACTTTTTCGACACTACCGGCCCTGTCATTTTTTTCAATTTTTGCCCGCTTTGGAAAATCCTTGACAATTTTCACACAATGCCTTCACGGTGCTTGATTTTACACATTTTTCATTCAGGCCGCCCCTCTGGCCCCTTGTAGCAAGTTTTGGGACAATCCCCCACCCTTCCTATTTTTGACTTTTTCGACACTACCGGCCCTGTCATTTTTTTCAATTTTTCCACCTATGGAAAATCCTTGACAATTTTCACACAATGCCTTCACGGTGCTTGATTTTACACATTTTTCATTCAGGCCGCCCCTCTGGCCCCTTGTAGCAAGTTTTGGGACAATCCCCCACCCTTCCCATTTTTGACTTTTTCGACACTACCGACCCTGTCATTTTTTTCAATTTTTGCCCGCTTTGGAAAATCCTTGACAATTTTCACACAATGCCTTCACAGAGCTTGATTTTACACACTTTTAATTCAGGCCGCCCCTCTGGCCCCTTGTAGCAAGTTTTGGGACAATCCCCCACCCTTCCCATTTTTGACTTTTTCGACACTACCGACCCTGTCATTTTTTTCAATTTTTGCCCGCTTTGGAAAATCCTTGACAATTTTCACACAATGCCTTCACGGTGCTTGATTTTACACATTTTTCATTCAGGCCGCCCCTCTGGCCCCTTGTAGCAAGTTTTGGGACAATCCCCCACCCTTCCCATTTTTGACTTTTTCGACACTACCGGCCCTGTCATTTTTTTCAATTTTTCCCCCTATGGAAAATCCTTCACAATTTTCACACAATGCCTTCACGGTGCTTGATTTTACACATTTTTAATTCAGGCCGCCCCTCTGGCCCCTTGTAGCAAGTTTTGGGACAATCCCCCACCCTTCCCATTTTTGACTTTTTCGACACTACCGACCCTGTCATTTTTTTCAATTTTTGCCCGCTTTGGAAAATCCTTGACAATTTTCACACAATGCCTTCACAGAGCTTGATTTTACACACTTTTAATTCAGGCCGCCCCTCTGGCCCCTTGTAGCAAGTTTTGGGACAATCCCCCACCCTTCCCATTTTTGACTTTTTCGACACTACCGACCCTGTCATTTTTTTCAATTTTTGCCCGCTTTGGAAAATCCTTGACAATTTTCACACAATGCCTTCACGGTGCTTGATTTTACACATTTTTCATTCAGGCCGCCCCTCTGGCCCCTTGTAGCAAGTTTTGGGACAATCCCCCACCCTTCCCATTTTTGACTTTTTCGACACTACCGGCCCTGTCATTTTTTTCAATTTTTCCCCCTATGGAAAATCCTTCACAATTTTCACACAATGCCTTCACGGTGCTTGATTTTACACATTTTTAATTCAGGCCGCCCCTCTGGCCCCTTGTAGCAAGTTTTGGGACAATCCCCCACCCTTCCCATTTTTGACTTTTTCAACACTACCGACCCTGTCATTTTTTTCAATTTTTGCCCGCTTTGGAAAATCCTTGACAATTTTCACACAATGCCTTCACGGTGCTTGATTTTACACATTTTTCATTCAGGCCGCCCCTCTGGCCCCTTGTAGCAAGTTTTGGGACAATCCCCCACCCTTCCCATTTTTGACTTTTTCGACACTACCGGCCCTGTCATTTTTTTCAATTTTTGCCCGCTTTGGAAAATCCTTGACAATTTTCACACAATGCCTTCACAGTGCTTGATTTTACACATTTTTCATTCAGGCCGCCCCTCTGGCCCCTTGTAGCAAGTTTTGGGACAATCCCCCACCCTTCCCATTTTTGACTTTTTCGACACTACCGGCCCTGTCATTTTTTTCAATTTTTGCCCGCTTTGGAAAATCCTTGACAATTTTCACACAATGCCTTCACGGTGCTTGATTTTACACATTTTTCATTCAGGCCGCCCCTCTGGCCCCTTGTAGCAAGTTTTGGGACAATCCCCCACCCTTCCTATTTTTGACTTTTTCGACACTACCGGCCCTGTCATTTTTTTTCAATTTTTCCCCCTATGGAAAATCCTTCACAATTTTCACACAATGCCTTCACGGTGCTTGATTTTACACATTTTTCATTCAGGCCGCCCCTCTGGCCCCTTGTAGCAAGTTTTGGGACAATCCCCCACCCTTCCCATTTTTGACGTTTTCGACACTACCGGCCCTGTCATTTTTTTTCAATTTCTCCCCCTATGGAAAATCCTTCACAATTTTCACACAATGCCTTCACAGTGCTTGATTTTAGACACTTTTAATTCAGGCCGCCCCTCTGGCCCCTTGTAGCAAGTTTTGGGACAATCCCCCACCCTTCCTATTTTTGACTTTTTCGACACTACCGGCCCTGTCATTTTTTTCAATTTTTCCCCCTTTGGAAAATCCTTGACAATTTTCACACAATGCCTTCACGGTGCTTGATTTTACACATTTTTCATTCAGGCCGCCCCTCTGGCCCCTTGTAGCAAGTTTTGGGACAATCCCCCACCCTTCCCATTTTTGACTTTTTCGACACTACCGGCCCTGTCATTTTTTTCAATTTTTGCCCGCTTTGGAAAATCCTTGACAATTTTCACACAATGCCCTCACGGTGCTTGATTTTACACATTTTTAATTCAGGCCGCCCCTCTGGCCCCTTGTAGCAAGTTTTGGGACAATCCCCCACCCTTCCCATTTTTGACTTTTTCGACACTACCGACCCTGTCATTTTTTTCAATTTTTGGCCGCTTAGGAAAATCCTTGACAATTTTCACACAATGCCTTCACGGTGCTTGATTTTACACATTTTTCATTCAGGCCGCCCCTCTGGCCCCTTGTAGCAAGTTTTGGGACAATCCCCCACCCTTCCCATTTTTGACTTTTTCAACACTACCGGCCCTGTCATTTTTTTCAATTTTTGCCCGCTTTCGAAAATCCTTGACAATTTTCACACAATGCCTTGACGGTGCTTGATTTTACACATTTTTCATTCAGGCCGCCCCTCTGGCCCCTTGTAGCAAGTTTTGGGACAATCCCCCACCCTTCCCATTTTTGACTTTTTCGACACTACCGACCCTGTCAGTTTTTTCAATTTTTGCCCGTTTTGGAAAATCCTTGACAATTTTCACACAATGCCTTCACGGTGCTTGATTTTACACATTTTTCATTCAGGCCGCCCCTCTGGCCCCTTGTAGCAAGTTTTGGGACAATCCCCCACCCTTCCCATTTTTGACTTTTTCGACACTACCGGCCCTGTCATTTTTTTCAATTTTTGCCCGCTTTGGAAAATCCTTGACAATTTTCACACAATGCCTTCACTGTGCTTGATTTTACACATTTTTCATTCAGGCCGCCCCTCTGGCCCCTTGTAGCAAGTTTTGGGACAATCCCCCACCCTTCCCATTTATTACTTTTTCGACACTACCGGTCCTGTCATTTTTTTCAATTTTTGGCCGCTTTGGAAAATCCTTGACAATTTTCACACAATGCCTTCACGGTGCTTGATTTTACACATTTTTCATTCAGGCCGCCCCTCTGGCCCCTTGTAGCAAGTTTTGGGACAATCCCCCACCCTTCCCATTTTTGACTTTTTCAACACTACCGGCCCTGTCATTTTTTTCAATTTTTGCCCGCTTTGGAAAATCCTTGACAATTTTCACACAATGCCTTCACGGTGCTTGATTTTACACATTTTTCATTCAGGCCGCCCCTCTGGCCCCTTGTAGCAAGTTTTGGGACAATCCCCCACCCTTCCCATTTTTGACTTTTTCGACACTACCGGCCCTGTCATTTTTTTCAATTTTTGGCCGCTTTTGAAAATCCTTGACAATTTTCACACAATGCCCTCACGGTGCTTGATTTTACACATTTTTAATTCAGGCCGCCCCTCTGGCCCCTTGTAGCAAGTTTTGGGACAATCCCCCACCCTTCCCATTTTTGACTTTTTCGACACTACCGACCCTGTCATTTTTTTCAATTTTTGCCCGCTTTGGAAAATCCTTGACAATTTTCACAAAATGCCTTCACGGTGCTTGATTTTACACATTTTTCATTCAGGCCGCCCCTCTGGCCCCTTGTAGCAAGTTTTGGGACAATCCCCCACCCTTCCCATTTTTGACTTTTTCGACACTACCGGCCCTGTCATTCTTTTCAATTTTTGCCCACTTTGGAAAATCCTTGACAATTTTCACACAATGCCCTCACGGTGCTTGATTTTACAGATCTTTAATTCAGGCCGCCCATCTGGCCCCTTGTAGCAAGTTTTGGGACAATCCCCCACCCTTCCCATTTTTGACTTTTTCGACACTACCGACCCTGTCATTTTTTTCAATTTTTCCCGCTTTGGAAAAACCTTCACAATTTTCACACAATGCCCTCACGGTGCTTGATTTTACACATTTTTCATTCAGGCCGCCCCTCTGGCCCCTTGTAGCAAGTTTTGGGACAATCCCCCACCCTTCCCATTTTTGACTTTTTCAACACTACCGACCCTGTCATTTTTTTCAATTTTTGCCCGCTTTGGAAAATCCTTGACAATTTTCACACAATGCCCTCACGGTGCTTGATTTTACAGATCTTTAATTCAGGCCGCCCCTCTGGCCCCTTGTAGCAAGTTTTGGGACAATCCCCCACCCTTCCCATTTTTGACTTTTTCGACACTACCGGCCCTGTCATTCTTTTCAATTTTTGCCCACTTTGGAAAATCCTTGACAATTTTCACACAATGCCCTCACGGTGCTTGATTTTACAGATCTTTAATTCAGGCCGCCCCTCTGGCCCCTTGTAGCAAGTTTTGGGACAATCCCCCACCCTTCCCATTTTTGACTTTTTCGACACTACCGGTCCTGTCATTCTTTTCAATTTTTGCCCACTTTGAAAAATCCTTGACAATTTTCACACAATGCCTTCACGGTGCTTGATTTTACACATCTTTAATTCAGGCCGCCCCTCTGGCACCTTGTAGCAAGTTTTGGGACAATCCCCCACCCTTCCCATTTTTGACTTTTTCGACACTACCGGCCCTGTCATTTTTTTCAATTTTTGCCCGCTTTGGAAAATCCTTCACAATTTTCACACAATGCCCTCACGGTGCTTGATTTTACACATTTTTAATTCAGGCCGCCCCTCTGGCCCCTTGTAGCAAGTTTTGGGACAATCCCCCACCCTTCCCATTTTTGACTTTTTCGACACTACCGGCCCTGTCATTTTTTTCAATTTTTGCCCGCTTTGGAAAATCCTTGACAATTTTCACACAATGCCTTCACGGTGCTTGATTTTACACATTTTTCATTCAGGCCGCCCCTCTGGCCCCTTGTAGCAAGTTTTGGGACAATCCCCCACCCTTCCTATTTTTGACTTTTTCGACACTACCGGCCCTGTCATTTTTTTCAATTTTTCCCCCTATGGAAAATCCTTCACAATTTTCACACAATGCCTTCACGGTGCTTGATTTTACACATTTTTCATTCAGGCCGCCCCTCTGGCCCCTTGTAGCAAGTTTTGGGACAATCCCCCACCCTTCCCATTTTTGACTTTTTCGACACTACCGGCCCTGTGATTTTTTTCAATTTTTGGCCGCTTTGGAAAATCCTTGACAATTTTCACACAATGCCCTCACGGTGCTTGATTTTACACATTTTTAATTCAGGCCGCCCCTCTGGCCCCTTGTAGCAAGTTTTGGGACAATCCCCCACCCTTCCCATTTTTGACTTTTTCAACACTACCGACCCTGTCATTTTTTTCAATTTTTGCCCGCTTTGTAAAATCCTTGACAATTTTCACACAATGCCTTCACGGTGCTTGATTTTACACATTTTTCATTCAGGCCGCCCCTCTGGCCCCTTGTAGCAAGTTTTGGGACAATCCCCCACCCTTCCCATTTTTTACTTTTTCGACACTACCGGTCCTGTCATTTTTTTCAATTTTTGCCCGCTTTGGAAAATCCTTCACAATTTTCACACAATGCCCTCACGGTGCTTGATTTTACACATTTTTCATTCAGGCCGCCCCTCTGGCCCCTTGTAGCAAGTTTTGGGACAATCCCCCACCCTTCCCATTTTTGACTTTTTCGACACTACCGGCCCTGTCATTTTTTTCAATTTTTGCCCGCTTTGGAAAATCCTTGACAATTTTCACACAATGCCTTCACGGTGCTTGATTTTACACATTTTTCATTCAGGCCGCCCCTCTGGCCCCTTGTAGCAAGTTTTGGGACAATCCCCCACCCTTCCCATTTTTGACTTTTTCGACACTACCGGCCCTGTCATTTTTTTCAATTTTTGCCCGCTTTGGAAAATCCTTGACAATTTTCACACAATGCCTTCACGGTGCTTGATTTTACACATTTTTCATTCAGGCCGCCCCTCTGGCCCCTTGTAGCAAGTTTTGGGACAATCCCCCACCCTTCCCATTTTTGACTTTTTCGACACTACCGGCATTGTCATTTTTTTCAATTTTTGCCCGCTTTGGAAAATCCTTGACAATTTTCACACAATGCCTTCACGGTGCTTGATTTTACACATTTTTCATTCAGGCCGCCCCTCTGGCCCCTTGTAGCAAGTTTTGGGACAATCCCCCACCCTTCCCATTTTTGACTTTTTCGACACTACCGGTCCTGTCATTTTTTTCAATTTTTGCCTGCTTTGGAAAATCCTTGACAATTTTCACACAATGCCCTCACGGTGCTTGATTTTACACATTTTTCATTCAGGCCGCCCCTCTGGCCCCTTGTAGCAAGTTTTGGGACAATCCCCCACCCTTCCCATTTTTGACTTTTTCGACACTACCGGCCCTGTCATTTTTTTCAATTTTTGCCCGCTTTGGAAAATCCTTGAAAATTTTCACACAATGCCTTCACGGTGCTTGATTTTACACATTTTTCATTCAGGCCGCCCCTCTGGCCCCTTGTAGCAAGTTTTGGGACAATCCCCCACCCTTCCCATTTTTGACTTTTTCGACACTACCGGCCCTGTCATTTTTTTCAATTTTTGCCCGCTTTGGAAAATCCTTGACAATTTTCACACAATGCCCTCACGGTGCTTGATTTTACACATTTTTAATTCAGGCCGCCCCTCTGGCCCCTTGTAGCAAGTTTTGGGACAATCCCCCACCCTTCCCATTTTTGACTTTTTCAACACTACCGACCCTGTCATTTTTTTCAATTTTTGCCCGCTTTGGAAAATCCTTGACAATTTTCACACAATGCCTTCACGGTGCTTGATTTTACACATTTTTCATTCAGGCCGCCCCTCTGGCCCCTTGTAGCAAGTTTTGGGACAATCCCCCACCCTTCCCATTTTTGACTTTTTCGACACTACCGGCCCTGTCATTTTTTTCAATTTTTGCCCGCTTTGTAAAATCCTTCACAATTTTCACACAATGTCTTCACAGTGCTTGATTTTACACATTTTTCATTCAGGCCGCCCCTCTGGCCCCTTGTAGCAAGTTTTGGGACAATCCCCCACCCTTCCCATTTTTGACTTTTTCGACACTACCGGCCCTGTCATTTTTTTCAATTTTTGCCCGCTTTGGAAAATCCTTGACAATTTTCACACAATGCCTTCACGGTGCTTGATTTTACACATTTTTCATTCAGGCCGCCCCTCTGGCCCCTTGTAGCAAGTTTTGGGACAATCCCCCACCCTTCCTATTTTTGACTTTTTCGACACTACCGGCCCTGTCATTTTTTTCAATTTTTCCCCCTATGGAAAATCCTTCACAATTTTCACACAATGCCTTCACGGTGCTTGATTTCACACATTTTTCATTCAGGCCGCCCCTCTGGCCCCTTGTAGCAAGTTTTGGGACAATCCCCCACCCTTCCCATTTTTGACTTTTTCGACACTACCGACCCTGTCATTTTTTTCAATTTTTGCCCGCTTTGGAAAATCCTTGACAATTTTCACACAATGCCTTCACGGTGCTTGATTTTACACACTTTTAATTCAGGCCGCCCCTCTGGCCCCTTGTAGCAAGTTTTGGGACAATCCCCCACCCTTCCCATTTTTGACTTTTTCGACACTACCGGCCCTGTCATTTTTTTCAATTTTTGCCCGCTTTGGAAAATCCTTGACAATTTTCACACAATGCCTTCACGGTGCTTGATTTTACACATTTTTCATTCAGGCCGCCCCTCTGGCCCCTTGTAGCAAGTTTTGGGACAATCCCCCACCCTTCCCATTTTTGACTTTTTCGACACTACCGGTCCTGTCATTTTTTTCAATTTTTGCCCGCTTTGGAAAATCCTTGACAATTTTCACACAATGCCTTCACGGTGCTTGATTTTACACATTTTTCATTCAGGCCGCCCCTCTGGCCCCTTGTAGCAAGTTTTGGGACAATCCCCCACCCTTCCTATTTTTGACTTTTTCGACACTACCGGCCCTGTCATTTTTTTCAATTTTTCCCCCTATGGAAAATCCTTCACAATTTTCACACAATGCCTTCACGGTGCTTGATTTTACACATTTTTCATTCAGGCCGCCCCTCTGGCCCCTTGTAGCAAGTTTTGGGACAATCCCCCACCCTTCCCATTTTTGACTTTTTCGACACTACCGGCCCTGTCATTTTTTTCAATTTTTGGCCGCTTTGGAAAATCCTTGACAATTTTCACACAATGCCCTCACGGTGCTTGATTTTACACATTTTTAATTCAGGCCGCCCCTCTGGCCCCTTGTAGCAAGTTTTGGGACAATCCCCCACCCTTCCCATTTTTGACTTTTTCAACACTACCGACCCTGTCATTTTTTTCAATTTTTGCCCGCTTTGGAAAATCCTTGACAATTTTCACACAATGCCTTCACGGTGCTTGATTTTACACATTTTTCATTCAGGCCGCCCCTCTGGCCCCTTGTAGCAAGTTTTGGGACAATCCCCCACCCTTCCTATTTTTGACTTTTTCGACACTACCGGCCCTGTCATTTTTTTCAATTTTTCCCCCTATGGAAAATCCTTCACAATTTTCACACAATGCCTTCACGGTGCTTGATTTCACACATTTTTCATTCAGGCCGCCCCTCTGGCCCCTTGTAGCAAGTTTTGGGACAATCCCCCACCCTTCCCATTTTTGACTTTTTCGACACTACCGACCCTGTCATTTTTTTCAATTTTTGCCCGCTTTGGAAAATCCTTGACAATTTTCACACAATGCCTTCACGGTGCTTGATTTTACACACTTTTAATTCAGGCCGCCCCTCTGGCCCCTTGTAGCAAGTTTTGGGACAATCCCCCACCCTTCCCATTTTTGACTTTTTCGACACTACCGGCCCTGTCATTTTTTTCAATTTTTGGCCGCTTTGGAAAATCCTTGACAATTTTCACACAATGCCCTCACGGTGCTTGATTTTACACATTTTTAATTCAGGCCGCCCCTCTGGCCCCTTGTAGCAAGTTTTGGGACAATCCCCCACCCTTCCCATTTTTGACTTTTTCAACACTACCGACCCTGTCATTTTTTTCAATTTTTGCCCGCTTTGGAAAATCCTTGACAATTTTCACACAATGCCTTCACGGTGCTTGATTTTACACATTTTTCATTCAGGCCGCCCCTCTGGCCCCTTGTAGCAAGTTTTGGGACAATCCCCCACCCTTCCTATTTTTGACTTTTTCGACACTACCGGCCCTGTCATTTTTTTCAATTTTTCCCCCTATGGAAAATCCTTCACAATTTTCACACAATGCCTTCACGGTGCTTGATTTCACACATTTTTCATTCAGGCCGCCCCTCTGGCCCCTTGTAGCAAGTTTTGGGACAATCCCCCACCCTTCCCATTTTTGACTTTTTCGACACTACCGACCCTGTCATTTTTTTCAATTTTTGCCCGCTTTGGAAAATCCTTGACAATTTTCACACAATGCCTTCACGGTGCTTGATTTTACACACTTTTAATTCAGGCCGCCCCTCTGGCCCCTTGTAGCAAGTTTTGGGACAATCCCCCACCCTTCCCATTTTTGACTTTTTCGACACTACCGGCCCTGTCATTTTTTTCAATTTTTGCCCGCTTTGGAAAATCCTTGACAATTTTCACACAATGCCTTCACGGTGCTTGATTTTACACATTTTTCATTCAGGCCGCCCCTCTGGCCCCTTGTAGCAAGTTTTGGGACAATCCCCCACCCTTCCCATTTTTGACTTTTTCGACACTACCGGTCCTGTCATTTTTTTCAATTTTTGCCCGCTTTGGAAAATCCTTGACAATTTTCACACAATGCCTTCACGGTGCTTGATTTTACACATTTTTCATTCAGGCCGCCCCTCTGGCCCCTTGTAGCAAGTTTTGGGACAATCCCCCACCCTTCCTATTTTTGACTTTTTCGACACTACCGGCCCTGTCATTTTTTTCAATTTTTCCCCCTATGGAAAATCCTTCACAATTTTCACACAATGCCTTCACGGTGCTTGATTTTACACATTTTTCATTCAGGCCGCCCCTCTGGCCCCTTGTAGCAAGTTTTGGGACAATCCCCCACCCTTCCCATTTTTGACTTTTTCGACACTACCGGCCCTGTCATTTTTTTCAATTTTTGCCCGCTTTGGAAAATCCTTGACAATTTTCACACAATGCCCTCACGGTGCTTGATTTTACACATTTTTAATTCAGGCCGCCCCTCTGGCCCCTTGTAGCAAGTTTTGGGACAATCCCCCACCCTTCCCATTTTTGACTTTTTCAACACTACCGACCCTGTCATTTTTTTCAATTTTTGCCCGCTTTGGAAAATCCTTGACAATTTTCACACAATGCCTTCACGGTGCTTGATTTTACACATTTTTCATTCAGGCCGCCCCTCTGGCCCCTTGTAGCAAGTTTTGGGACAATCCCCCACCCTTCCCATTTTTGACTTTTTCGACACTACCGGTACTGTCATTTTTTTCAACTTTTGCCTGCTTTGGAAAATCCTTGACAATTTTCACACAATGCCCTCACGGTGCTTGATTTTACACATTTTTCATTCAGGCCGCCCCTCTGGCCCCTTGTAGCAAGTTTTGGGACAATCCCCCACCCTTCCCATTTTTGACTTTTTCGACACTACCGGCCCTGTCATTTTTTTCAATTTTTGCCCGCTTTGGAAAATCCTTGACAATTTTCACACAATGCCCTCACGGTGCTTGATTTTACACATTTTTCATTCAGGCCGCCCCTCTGGCCCCTTGTAGCAAGTTTTGAGACAATCCCCCACCCTTCCCATTTTTGACTTTTTCGACACTACCGGCCCTGTCATTTTTTTCAATTTTTGCCCGCTTTGGAAAATCCTTGACAATTTTCACACAATGCCTTCACGGTGCTTGATTTTACACATTTTTCATTCAGGCCGCCCCTCTGGCCCCTTGTAGCAAGTTTTGGGACAATCCCCCACCCTTCCCATTTTTGACTTTTTCGACACTACCGACCCTGTCATTTTTTTCAATTTTTGCCCGCTTTGGAAAATCCTTGACAATTTTCACACAATGCCTTCACGGTGCTTGATTTTACACATTTTTCATTCAGGCCGCCCCTCTGGCCCCTTGTAGCAAGTTTTGGGACAATCCCCCACCCTTCCCATTTTTGACTTTTTCGACACTACCGGTCCTGTCATTTTTTTCAATTTTTGCCTGCTTTGGAAAATCCTTGACAATTTTCACACAATGCCCTCACGGTGCTTGATTTTACACATTTTTCATTCAGGCCGCCCCTCTGGCCCCTTGTAGCAAGTTTTGGGACAATCCCCCACCCTTCCCATTTTTGACTTTTTCGACACTACCGGCCCTGTCATTTTTTTCAATTTTTGCCCGCTTTGGAAAATCCTTGAAAATTTTCACACAATGCCTTCACGGTGCTTGATTTTACACATTTTTCATTCAGGCCGCCCCTCTGGCCCCTTGTAGCAAGTTTTGGGACAATCCCCCACCCTTCCCATTTTTGACTTTTTCGACACTACCGGCCCTGTCATTTTTTTCAATTTTTGCCCGCTTTGGAAAATCCTTGACAATTTTCACACAATGCCTTCACGGTGCTTGATTTTACACATTTTTCATTCAGGCCGCCCCTCTGGCCCCTTGTAGCAAGTTTTGGGACAATCCCCCACCCTTCCCATTTTTGACTTTTTCGACACTACCGGCCCTGTCATTTTTTTAAATTTTTGCCCGCTTAGGAAAATCCTTGACAATTTTCACACAATGCCTTCACGGTGCTTGATTTTACACATTTTTCATTCAGGCCGCCCCTCTGGCCCCTTGTAGCAAGTTTTGGGACAATCCCCCACCCTTCCTATTTTTGACTTTTTCGACACTACCGGCCCTGTCATTTTTTTCAATTTTTCCCCCTATGGAAAATCCTTCACAATTTTCACACAATGCCTTCACGGTGCTTGATTTTACACATTTTTCATTCAGGCCGCCCCTCTGGCCCCTTGTAGCAAGTTTTGGGACAATCCCCCACCCTTCCCATTTTTGACTTTTTCGACACTACCGGCCCTGTCATTTTTTTCAATTTTTGCCCGCTTTGGAAAATCCTTGAAAATTTTCACACAATGCCTTCACGGTGCTTGATTTTACACATTTTTCATTCAGGCCGCCCCTCTGGCCCCTTGTAGCAAGTTTTGGGACAATCCCCCACCCTTCCCATTTTTGACTTTTTCGACACTACCGGCCCTGTCATTTTTTTCAATTTTTGCCCGCTTTGGAAAATCCTTGAAAATTTTCACACAATGCCTTCACGGTGCTTGATTTTACACATTTTTCATTCAGGCCGCCCCTCTGGCCCCTTGTAGCAAGTTTTGGGACAATCCCCCACCCTTCCCATTTTTGACTTTTTCGACACTACCGGCCCTGTCATTTTTTTCAATTTTTGCCCGCTTTGGAAAATCCTTGACAATTTTCACACAATGCCTTCACGGTGCTTGATTTTACACATTTTTCATTCAGGCCGCCCCTCTGGCCCCTTGTAGCAAGTTTTGGGACAATCCCCCACCCTTCCTATTTTTGACTTTTTCGACACTACCGGCCCTGTCATTTTTTTCAATTTTTCCCCCTATGGAAAATCCTTCACAATTTTCACACAATGCCTTCACGGTGCTTGATTTTACACATTTTTAATTCAGGCCGCCCCTCTGGCCCCTTGTAGCAAGTTTTGGGACAATCCCCCACCCTTCCCATTTTTGACTTTTTCAACACTACCGACCCTGTCATTTTTTTCAATTTTTGCCCGCTTTGGAAAATCCTTGACAATTTTCACACAATGCCTTCACGGTGCTTGATTTTACACATTTTTCATTCAGGCCGCCCCTCTGGCCCCTTGTAGCAAGTTTTGGGACAATCCCCCACCCTTCCCATTTTTGACTTTTTCGACACTACCGGCCCTGTCATTTTTTTCAATTTTTGCCCGCTTTGGAAAATCCTTGACAATTTTCACACAATGCCTTCACAGTGCTTGATTTTACACATTTTTCATTCAGGCCGCCCCTCTGGCCCCTTGTAGCAAGTTTTGGGACAATCCCCCACCCTTCCCATTTTTGACTTTTTCGACACTACCGGCCCTGTCATTTTTTTCAATTTTTCCCCCTATGGAAAATCCTTGACAATTTTCACACAATGCCTTCACAGTGCTTGATTTTACACATTTTTCATTCAGGCCGCCCCTCTGGCCCCTTGTAGCAAGTTTTGGGACAATCCCCCACCCTTCCCATTTTTGACTTTTTCGACACTACCGGCCCTGTCATTCTTTTCAATTTTTGCCCACTTTGGAAAATCCTTCACAATTTTCACACAATGCCCTCACGGTGCTTGATTTTACACATTTTTAATTCAGGCCGCCCCTCTGGCCCCTTGTAGCAAGTTTTGGGACAATCCCCCACCCTTCCCATTTTTGACTTTTTCGACACTACCGACCCTGTCATTTTTTTCAATTTTTGCCCGCTTTGGAAAATCCTTGACAATTTTCACACAATGCCTTCACGGTGCTTGATTTTACACATTTTTCATTCAGGCCGCCCCTCTGGCCCCTTGTAGCAAGTTTTGGGACAATCCCCCACCCTTCCCATTTTTTACTTTTTCGACACTACCGGTCCTGTCATTTTTTTCAATTTTTGCCCGCTTTGGAAAATCCTTGACAATTTTCACACAATGCCTTCACGGTGCTTGATTTTACACATTTTTCATTCAGGCCGCCCCTCTGGCCCCTTGTAGCAAGTTTTGGGACAATCCCCCACCCTTCCTATTTTTGACTTTTTCGACACTACCGGCCCTGTCATTTTTTTCAATTTTTCCCCCTATGGAAAATCCTTCACAATTTTCACACAATGCCTTCACGGTGCTTGATTTTACACATTTTTCATTCAGGCCGCCCCTCTGGCCCCTTGTAGCAAGTTTTGGGACAATCCCCCACCCTTCCCATTTTTGACTTTTTCGACACTACCGGCGCTGTCATTTTTTTCAATTTTTGCCCGCTTTGGAAAATCCTTGACAATTTTCACACAATGCCTTCACGGTGCTTGATTTTACACATTTTTCATTCAGGCCGCCCCTCTGGCCCCTTGTAGCAAGTTTTGGGACAATCCCCCACCCTTCCCATTTTTGACTTTTTCAACACTACCGACCCTGTCATTTTTTTCAATTTTTGCCCGCTTTGGAAAATCCTTGACAATTTTCACACAATGCCTTCACAGTGCTTGATTTTACACATTTTTCATTCAGGCCGCCCCTCTGGCCCCTTGTAGCAAGTTTTGGGACAATCCCCCACCCTTCCCATTTTTGACTTTTTCGACACTACCGACCCTGTCATTTTTTTCAATTTTTGCCCGCTTTGGAAAATCCTTGACAATTTTCACACAATGCCTTCACGGTGCTTGATTTTACACATTTTTCATTCAGGCCGCCCCTCTGGCCCCTTGTAGCAAGTTTTGGGACAATCCCCCACCCTTCCCATTTTTGACTTTTTCGACACTACCGGTCCTGTCATTTTTTTCAATTTTTGCCCGCTTTGGAAAATCCTTGACAATTTTCACACAATGCCTTCACGGTGCTTGATTTTACACATTTTTCATTCAGGCCGCCCCTCTGGCCCCTTGTAGCAAGTTTTGGGACAATCCCCCACCCTTCCTATTTTTGACTTTTTCGACACTACCGGCCCTGTCATTTTTTTCAATTTTTCCCCCTATGGAAAATCCTTCACAATTTTCACACAATGCCTTCACGGTGCTTGATTTTACACATTTTTCATTCAGGCCGCCCCTCTGGCCCCTTGTAGCAAGTTTTGGGACAATCCCCCACCCTTCCCATTTTTGACTTTTTCGACACTACCGGCCCTGTCATTTTTTTTCAATTTCTCCCCCTATGGAAAATCCTTCACAATTTTCACACAATGCCTTCACAGTGCTTGATTTTACACACTTTTAATTCAGGCCGCCCCTCTGGCCCCTTGTAGCACAGTACGTGTTAATACATTTTGTTAGCAGGTCACCACTTCCTAAACAGCACTGGCTATTTATCTTCATGTTCTCTTAAATTCGCCTATTTGTGTCATTGTGTGTTGTCATATCGACTGTTTTAATGCAGGCTAATTACAGTCTTAATATATTTTGGTTGTAAGAAATCTGATAGTGTATGACTCAACTTTTTAATGTAATGTTATTTTAATATGTCAGAAACTAGAGATGAAAACTGGCTTTAAGTCTTAATTAGGCATGGGTCGGTATGAGATTATTAAGGTATAATAACCTTAAGCAAAAAATCACGGTTTCGTAGTGTTATGATTACAGCTCTAAAATGTGATATTTTGAGAATGTCAGTATTTAAAAACTAGAAAAAAACCTTTTCCATTGAACAGTCTTTTATTTTTAAACATATATAGAACATGATGGAACATCATAACATAATTATGTATTTAAAATAAATAATAAAAAATAATTCTTACTAAAAAAAATAACACTAAAATAAGTGCAGTCCTTTAACTGAGGCTAAAGGGCTAAACCTGCAATTCCAGTCACGACAAATGAATTATTTTTAGTGAAAAAAACAACAATTATATTCAATTCAGTCAGAGATAGTTTAGTTAAAATACCAATTTTGCTTGGATATTCTCAGTTTCATAGTAAATGTACAGTACATTGCAGATGTGGTGTCTTGTTAGTGTAAACTGTTAATGCACACATCTTTTTGGAATTTTGAGTGAATTCACAATAGTAACCACTTTTCGCCACCAAACAGATTTCCTTTAGGTGATCACGCCAGGCTGAGGCAATGGGTAACCAACATCAGGAGACAGTACTGGACCCCCAACACGTCTTCACGTCTGTGCAGTGTGCACTTTACGGAGGACCAGTTCTTCACATGTCAGGTGGACATATACTCTACTCTCTACTCTACTTTGTGACCTAATTTCAAACTACATTTTCAGAAATGTGAGAACACTTGATGAAAATACTTAGGGCCTGATTTACTAAGTAATTGAAATACCTTATCTATTATGGAGTAACTTTTCAGTAAAAAAAACTTATCCAAATGTGTGGACAGCAACATTGAATAGAGTTAGGCCTTTTGTGCTCATAACACCCCGTAGTGGCATGCACAAACACTACGGGTGAGTTTAGTCTTTTTTTTTTGGGAAGGTAGATAAACTCAACTCCAAGTCCAGTTGAGGATTATTCTCTATGTGCGCACAGTTGCCTGTCTGGTCCAGTTGTGTGCATAAAAGTTGATTAGCTCAGTTGGTGTGTGAGATTTATATTAAATATGTTTTCTGGATATAACATTAGGGCAAGAGGAGGCTGATGAAAACCGCTGTTCTTACCATTTTCAACTTTCCACCACATCTGTTGAAGAGGAACACTGCCAGGGCCATGCGGACCAAGTTGGTAAGTATGACTATGGAGGTAAGTGACAGTATGGTTTGTACATCTGTCCCTTCATGCAGCTATCTTGCACAGCCTCACAACAGGCCAGGACCTGTTACACCTTCATGTTCTGTGTTAGATGATGAGGCTGTTGCAGATTTTGACAATGGAGATAGTGGTAGTAATGCTGATCATAACAATGCCATTGTGGAGGAAAACACTGCTGAGAAGACCAATGTTGTTGACAGTGTTCTTCATGATGACATTGTGATGATTGATGTCCATGCTGATTTAGAGGAGGCTGTCACCGATAACATAACTGAGTGTACCACAAGTGGAGACTCACAATCAATTTTACCTGATCATAGCTACATTTGCACAACACAAGAGCACAATGTTCCTGTGTTTGGTGATCACAACTACATTGTTTCTGAGTCTCCCAGAACACTTAAACGTCAAGCAAATGCAGTACGGGATCAGCTTGTTGTGGCTCGCAAAAAACTTAAATTGACGCATCAGCAGACAAGGAGATTGAAGTCAAAACTGTCGTCCTTGAAAGACCTGACCAAGGTTCTTCAGAAGAAATTGCTGATTTCCAGTGAATGTGCAGCTCTTCTGGATTCTATAAAAGAAATCTGCAACATTTTGTGAAGAACTAAAACAGTTTGCGACTACTCTCCATTTCTACTCTCCAAAAGCATTTGACTATGTCAGAGAGAACTTCAATTTCGCTTTGCCACATCCCAAAACTATTTGCAGATGGTACAGCAGTGTCTCGGCAGATCCTGGATTTACTGTTGCATCTTTCACAGCTCTAGAAAGTCATGTCTCTGAGAAGAGGAAGGAGGGAAAGGACACCATCTGCTCGTTGATGGTGGATGAAATGTACATTCACCAACAAACAGAGTTTGCGGGGGGCCAAATTCATGGCTACGTTGACATTGGTGCAGGTGAAATGGAAAACACAGTAGCCTCACAGGCATTTGTCATCATGGTTGTGGCCATCAATGAGTCATGGAAGATCCCCATTGCATACTTCATGATCAGCAGCTTGACTGGGGCAGAGAGAGCGAACATAATCCGGGAGAGCCTTTCTCGCCTTCATGCAATTGGAGTCAAGGTCGTGTCACTGACATGTGATGGACCATCACAAAACTTCACCATGATCCAAGATCTTGGTGCCAAAATTAACATCGCAAACATGAGACCTCATTTTCTCCATCCAGAGGACCAAACTCAAAAGGTACATGTGCTCTTGGATCCATGTCACATGTTAAAACTTATAAGAAATGCATTTTCTACAGCTGAAGTTTTGGAAACAGAAGATGGAAAACAGATCAGATGGCAGTACATTGAAGAACTCCACAAACTTCAAGAAAAGGAAGGTCTTCGGCTAGGCAACAAGCTGAGAATGGCACATATCCATTGGCGACAGCAAAAAATGAAGGTCCACCTTGCAGCCCAACTGTTCAGCAGCAGTGTGGCTGATGCCCTAGAGTACTGTGAGCAAGGACTGAAGTATCTACAGTTCAGAGGATGCCTGGCCACAGCTCAGTTCTTGCGAACAATTGATGCAGCTTTCGACGTCCTCAATAGCCGCAATCCATTCGGGAAAGGACTCAAAGCACCACTTAAGGCATCAACTAAAGATCGTGCCAGGGCTATTTTGGAACAGGCAGAGACATGTCTCCGTGGGCTCAAGGTTAAAAACAAGAGCAACAATTGGGTCTACATGCACGCCACTCAGAAGAAGACTCCCATTTTGGGCTTCATTGCTTGTTGTAGGAGTGTGATGAACATCTATGAAGACCTTGTGGAGAGACCAAGTGCACCATGCAGGTACCTTCTGACATACAAGCTTAGTCAAGATCACCTGGAGCTGTTCTTCTCAGCAATCAGAGCACGGGGGGGATTTAACAACAACCCCAATGCAAGGCAGTTCCGTGGAGCCTACAAGCGCCTCCTTGTAAGGCACCAGGTGAAGAAGGGCACGGGCAACTGCCTTCTGCGTGACAACACAGACATTCTGGATTCAACCCCAGCAAATGTCAACATTGCACGCAGGGTGGGTGTGGAGCCTGTGGAAGTCCTTTTGACAGAAGAAGACAACATCACTGACCTGCCAGATGTGGACAACCTCTCTGAATACAAAGAGGCTGCCATCAGCTACATCACAGGCTTTGTTGTGAAGAAGATGATGCAGAAGGTTTCCTGCATGCAGTGTTCACAGGCACTGACATCGAAAGACTCCACACATCCTTTTCTGGCTATGAAGAACAGAGGTGGCCTACAAAAACCATCAGCTGGCATCATTGCTGTTTGCCAGGCCACTGAGAAGTGCTTTGAAAGGCTGTTAAAAACCAACGGGGGAAAGGCTCCACAAGGACGGGGAACAACGTCAGCAGTTGTTAACCAAGTCCTTGCTGATTGTTTGGGGAAAAACCTATTCCCAAATTTGCAAAGCCACATGTTTGATATGTGTGTTGAAGCAAACCATGTCCATGTTCTGGTCAAGATGGCGTCTGCCTGGTTCTGTAAAATTCGTATGAATCATTTGGCAAGAAGGCAGACGGAACAAATTAAAGAGGGCAGGCTTGTACGCAGGCGGCTCACCAAATTAATTCATTTTTATGGTGATTAAAGAGTGCAATGCACTGTGTGTGTGTGTGTGTACATGAACAATGTCTGTTTCTTCTTTTCTAATGTTTTATAAATGTCAGTGGCCTTTTATTTACATGTGTGTGCTTGTTGTAATTGTGACTGTGCATCTGTTTCCTGTTGTGTTGTATTTGTGCATATGCACTTTTTTATCATTGGCCAGATAGCAAATGATCATGGACAAACAATCGAACCCTGGTTTAGCCTCTTTTGTAATATTTTCTTAGAGCCTGCATCAACGGGGCCTAAGAATTAATATACGCACAGCACTTTAATTTCTAAACAGAAGCCAGATACTGCCCATCACATCTGATTTTCACATTCATTCTACACTCAGTCGTTGAAAATGTTAACAATTCGGACCTCAATTGCATGTAGTTTACTTAGAGCCTGCATATACGGGGCCTAAGTTTCAGATTCTGCATGGATCCCCAAACCATATATTTCAATATGTCTTGGAGTCCGCATCAACGGGGCACAAGTAGTTATTGAAATATTTGTAGCATGGGATTATCATGACACCTCCATATCTTGAATATGTTTGAAGATGACCTTAAAAATTCAGACCTCAATTGCATGTAGTTTACTTAGAGCCTGCATGTACGGGGCCTAAGTTTCAGATTCTGCATGGATCCCCAAACCATATATTTCAATATGTCTTGGAGTCCGCATCAACGGGGCACAAGTAGTTATTGAAATATTTGTAGCATGGGATTATAATGCCGCCTCCATTTCCTGACTATTGTACATAGTTTCCATATATTGTTTTGTATTATTGCAAGTTCACTAAAAGTTAGTCTGGTATTTTGTTTGTTTAGCTTTTCTTCTGATTTGTGTTTCTATAAAAGGTAATTGAAATAGTTATTGTTTTGTATCATTGCAAGTTCACTAAATAAAGTTAAATTAAAAGAAAAGGGGGAAAATTATTAAAAAAATGTATTAAAAAATTATTAAAAAATGTATTAAAAAATATTTAAAAATTGTTAAATGTTTATGAAAAAAGCAGTTGTCAGGCTCATTTAAGAGCATTGTTAAAGGCAAATTTGTTATTCTGGTATTTTGTTTGTTTAGCTTTTCTAACTTGACATAATTTGTCTGACTATTGTACATAGTTTCCTTATATTGTTTTGTATTATTTAAAGTTAAATTAAAAAAACAAAACAAAGCTTTAAAATAAATTGAAAAATGTTAATGAAAAAAAAGTTGTCAGGCTCATTTGTCATTCTTGTAAAAATATTTGGTATCCTTTTATTTACAACTATATTTTGTTTAGATTTTCTTCTGATTTATGTTTCTATAACAGGTCATCTTTGAATGGTATTTGTACCACGCAAAATGCTTTTGTTTCAGTTTCTCAAGATGACAATAAAATTCAGTTTATGTAGTGTGTTGTTAATGTGTGTATGTGTTTTTGATGTGTATACATATAACTGTACTATATGTATATATTGTATATATGTATATATTGTATATATTGTGTGTGTATATATATATTGTATATATGTGTGTGTGTGTGTGTGTGTCATCTCAAGTCCTGTCCTGTTTTGTGTTCCCACTCTTGGCTTGCACCTTGGCGTGGTGAGTGGGCTTTAAACTAAGACAGGCCTTGAATAACTGTTTGGAAACGTGTACAAATGACCTCAGCTTTTAAATTCTTTCACTTAACATGACTACAGTCCTTTCTTGAAATACATGGAAAACACAAGACAGGAAATCTTTAAGTTACCTTGACATTAAGCATATTTGTTGATTTACACCTATCCTGACAAGCTGTTATACTGTATGTATATAATTCATTGTAATCCACCATTTCCCAACTAAAGTGTTTGTCTTTGTCTTTAATTCGAAAGGTATCCACATTGAAATGACAGAGAAGGAAGACCTCATGCATGGAGCAGTGTTATTTGGTGCCATTCATCTGGTTGTGGAGAACGGAGACTGCATGGACAACATCCTTGGTTCTCAAATGGGTTGTGATGATGATTCCAGAAAACCAATTCCAGTTCAGCTTAATCAGATGAAACCATAGACCAACTATTGTAGCAGTGTATTCTGTCCTTAATATTCTGAGGTTCAATTTCTTGAATCTGAATTAATTTCTGCAGTTGTTAGACAGGCAATGATAGGATTGGCACATTTAATAAATGTTGCTATAATGTGTTGAATAAAGCTCTTGTAATTACATATTCAACAAACCTCAATGTATTTGCATAATTACAATACTGTACATGTAGCTATTGTAACAATTCATACCAGATATACGCCATTAAAAAAAAAGTTCCACAAACTAAGGGCATGATCGTCATAAATTCTTTATTGCATTTACATTTTGTGACAGCTACGTCTGGCATGGGGAGAGAGAGTGTCAGAGACCATGGGGTGATTCGACTGGGGTGGTTAGGGGAGAAAAAAAGAGTGAGAATAGGAGTATGGTAGGGGACAAGGAAGAGCAGAGCCGGTAAAACTGAACAGTGTTATGGCCACAATTGTTAAAATAAGGAAAAATAATACTTTATCAAAAATAACACTCATCACATGAGGCATGACACTGTGGGATATTGGTCAGGGCTGAAAAAAAAAATCCATTAAGGCTCAACTTCAACAGCAAAGAAACTGTACAACATTTCACTGTTGCTGAAGTTGGGCTTTAATGGACTCAGCAAAGCCGTTTAAAAAAATATCATTTCCCCTAGGGGTTAAATGAACTCCATCACGCACAAATAACCCAGGAGTGTCAAACCTGATGTGAGGGTGATGAACAAAAACACCATTTAAACAAGGAACAAATGTAGCCATAACACTGTTCACAAACCTGCGAGCCTTGTCAAGTTTCGCAGGTTTGTCACCAGCCCTCCACCTGCACCTCTGGGTGAGTTCAGAGAAGATGATCCTCATATCCGGGTACTGCAGGTGGAGGCGGCGCAGGTCCTCCTTCATGGCTGCGACGAGGCCGACACTCTTCACACTCCCCAGGTCATTCCCGCCGCAGTGGATGAGGAGGACGTCCGGCACTGCTCTTCCTTGTAGGGACCTGTGGAAAAAAGGGACAAGGCTTTTCCACCTCAGGCCACCCCAGCCGAACCACTGGACGAGCAGGTTGTCATGACCAAGGTTGCCCCCCATGGTCTCTGCAGCTCTCTCAGCCCCACGCCGGACGTAGCTGTCACCGATGATCCAAACATTGACTGGATGGAGAAAAAACATTATAAAGAGAAATGTATCAGATTATAAGCTATAAAGACAAAGAGGAAATAACACTTTTAATACATTAGCTCCACACAGTTAATTTATCTATAAATACATTATTCCCTTGAATTATATATAAGTAGTTGAGTTAAGTTATTGTTAGTTAGTTAGTTAGTTATATAACAAGTAATTAACTAACAAGTAAATAATACTCACTTCGCCTTCCTTTATCAGGTCCACATGCCATAGTGGTAGCAGTGATATTTTTTTCCTGAATAAAGAAATAATTCCAATAGATCTGTTGTTTTTGACAATGAAATGAACAACACTTGCAAAAAATATCCTTACTGAAGTAATGTTACTTGGTGTGTACCAACTGCCCTTAACAGTATATGATAACAGTTAAAAACACCGAATGATAACGTTAGTTCAATAAGCTATTTTCTA
The DNA here is from genome assembly GCA_021039105.1 of Scomber colias. Classification (NCBI taxonomy): domain Eukaryota; kingdom Metazoa; phylum Chordata; class Actinopteri; order Scombriformes; family Scombridae; genus Scomber; species Scomber colias. Next base: position 28,272 of record JAJDFG010001436.1, read on the forward strand.
CGTGTGCTAACCATGGTGCTTACGTTAGCTCTAACAGCCAGCACATCAATACAGGCAACAGTTAACATTAGCATTACACACGTAACTAACGTTACTCCTCTCTTAATATTTGATGATTATATACATGCATGCAATTAGGTATGTCACATTACTAAGCTACTTTAACACTTGGCTGTAAAGTTTACGAGTTTACCTCGAATTGTTCTTTTTCCTCCATTTTCAGTGTGTGGGTTGCGGTGGGTCGGGTAGGCAGCATAGACATCATAGATATGTGCGTGCTGAGTTGAATGGATCTCTATCAGTGAACTGTATAGAGATCCAGCCCTCACAGCCATAGGCTCGTAAACCTCCCCGTCCCGCCTATTGTCCCGCCCACACTTCTTGCCATGGCCCCGCCTCATGCCCATATAAGTAGAATCCGTGTTCTTTTTTTCCCAGCATGCACCTGGAATTTTCAAGATGGCGCTGCCCAGATTTGATACTATTGGCAGTCTATGGACTGTATATAAGAAATGGACGTAACATCCGTGACGTCACCCATTGGTTTTTGGACTGCTGCTCGGAAGCCAATAGTATCAAATCTGGGCAGCGCCATCTTGAAAATTCCAGGTGCATGCTGGGAAAAAAAGAACACGGATTCTACTTATATGGGCATGAGGCGGGGCCATGGCAAGAAGTGTGGGCGGGACAATAGGCGGGACGGGGAGGTTTACGAGCCTATGGCTGTGAGGGCTGGATCTCTATACAGTTCACTGATAGAGATCCATTCAACTCAGCACGCACATATCTATGATGTCTATGCTGCCTACCCGACCCACCGCAACCCACACACCGAAAATGGAGGAAAAAGAACAATTCGAGGTAAACTCGTAAACTTTACAGCCAAGTGTTAAAGTAGCTTAGTAATGTGACATACCTAATTGCATGCATGTATATAATCATCAAATATTAAGAGAGGAGTAACGTTAGTTACGTGTGTAATGCTAATGTTAACTGTTGCCTGTATTGATGTGCTGGCTGTTAGAGCTAACGTAAGCACCATGGTTAGCACACGTAGAAAATAGCTTATTGAACTAACGTTATCATTCGGTGTTTTTAACTGTTATCATATACTGTTAAGGGCAGTTGGTACACACCAAGTAACATTACTTCAGTAAGGATATTTTTTGCAAGTGTTGTTCATTTCATTGTCAAAAACAACAGATCTATTGGAATTATTTCTTTATTCAGGAAAAAAATATCACTGCTACCACTATGGCATGTGGACCTGATAAAGGAAGGCGAAGTGAGTATTATTTACTTGTTAGTTAATTACTTGTTATATAACTAACTAACTAACTAACAATAACTTAACTCAACTACTTATATATAATTCAAGGGAATAATGTATTTATAGATAAATTAACTGTGTGGAGCTAATGTATTAAAAGTGTTATTTCCTCTTTGTCTTTATAGCTTATAATCTGATACATTTCTCTTTATAATGTTTTTTCTCCATCCAGTCAATGTTTGGATCATCGGTGACAGCTACGTCCGGCGTGGGGCTGAGAGAGCTGCAGAGACCATGGGGGGCAACCTTGGTCATGACAACCTGCTCGTCCAGTGGTTCGGCTGGGGTGGCCTGAGGTGGAAAAGCCTTGTCCCTTTTTTCCACAGGTCCCTACAAGGAAGAGCAGTGCCGGACGTCCTCCTCATCCACTGCGGCGGGAATGACCTGGGGAGTGTGAAGAGTGTCGGCCTCGTCGCAGCCATGAAGGAGGACCTGCGCCGCCTCCACCTGCAGTACCCGGATATGAGGATCATCTTCTCTGAACTCACCCAGAGGTGCAGGTGGAGGGCTGGTGACAAACCTGCGAAACTTGACAAGGCTCGCAGGTTTGTGAACAGTGTTATGGCTACATTTGTTCCTTGTTTAAATGGTGTTTTTGTTCATCACCCTCACATCAGGTTTGACACTCCTGGGTTATTTGTGCGTGATGGAGTTCATTTAACCCCTAGGGGAAATGATATTTTTTTAAACGGCTTTGCTGAGTCCATTAAAGCCCAACTTCAGCAACAGTGAAATGTTGTACAGTTTCTTTGCTGTTGAAGTTGAGCCTTAATGGATTTTTTTTTTCAGCCCTGACCAATATCCCACAGTGTCATGCCTCATGTGATGAGTGTTATTTTTGATAAAGTATTATTTTTCCTTATTTTAACAATTGTGGCCATAACACTGTTCAGTTTTACCGGCTCTGCTCTTCCTTGTCCCCTACCATACTCCTATTCTCACTCTTTTTTTCTCCCCTAACCACCCCAGTCGAATCACCCCATGGTCTCTGACACTCTCTCTCCCCATGCCAGACGTAGCTGTCACAAAATGTAAATGCAATAAAGAATTTATGACGATCATGCCCTTAGTTTGTGGAACTTTTTTTTTAATGGCGTATATCTGGTATGAATTGTTACAATAGCTACATGTACAGTATTGTAATTATGCAAATACATTGAGGTTTGTTGAATATGTAATTACAAGAGCTTTATTCAACACATTATAGCAACATTTATTAAATGTGCCAATCCTATCATTGCCTGTCTAACAACTGCAGAAATTAATTCAGATTCAAGAAATTGAACCTCAGAATATTAAGGACAGAATACACTGCTACAATAGTTGGTCTATGGTTTCATCTGATTAAGCTGAACTGGAATTGGTTTTCTGGAATCATCATCACAACCCATTTGAGAACCAAGGATGTTGTCCATGCAGTCTCCGTTCTCCACAACCAGATGAATGGCACCAAATAACACTGCTCCATGCATGAGGTCTTCCTTCTCTGTCATTTCAATGTGGATACCTTTCGAATTAAAGACAAAGACAAACACTTTAGTTGGGAAATGGTGGATTACAATGAATTATATACATACAGTATAACAGCTTGTCAGGATAGGTGTAAATCAACAAATATGCTTAATGTCAAGGTAACTTAAAGATTTCCTGTCTTGTGTTTTCCATGTATTTCAAGAAAGGACTGTAGTCATGTTAAGTGAAAGAATTTAAAAGCTGAGGTCATTTGTACACGTTTCCAAACAGTTATTCAAGGCCTGTCTTAGTTTAAAGCCCACTCACCACGCCAAGGTGCAAGCCAAGAGTGGGAACACAAAACAGGACAGGACTTGAGATGACACACACACACACACATATATACAATATATATATATACACACACAATATATACAATATATACATATATACAATATATACATATAGTACAGTTATATGTATACACATCAAAAACACATACACACATTAACAACACACTACATAAACTGAATTTTATTGTCATCTTGAGAAACTGAAACAAAAGCATTTTGCGTGGTACAAATACCATTCAAAGATGACCTGTTATAGAAACATAAATCAGAAGAAAATCTAAACAAAATATAGTTGTAAATAAAAGGATACCAAATATTTTTACAAGAATGACAAATGAGCCTGACAACTTTTTTTTCATTAACATTTTTCAATTTATTTTAAAGCTTTGTTTTGTTTTTTTAATTTAACTTTAAATAATACAAAACAATATAAGGAAACTATGTACAATAGTCAGACAAATTATGTCAAGTTAGAAAAGCTAAACAAACAAAATACCAGAATAACAAATTTGCCTTTAACAATGCTCTTAAATGAGCCTGACAACTGCTTTTTTCATAAACATTTAACAATTTTTAAATATTTTTTAATACATTTTTTAATAATTTTTTAATACATTTTTTTAATAATTTTCCCCCTTTTCTTTTAATTTAACTTTATTTAGTGAACTTGCAATGATACAAAACAATAACTATTTCAATTACCTTTTATAGAAACACAAATCAGAAGAAAAGCTAAACAAACAAAATACCAGACTAACTTTTAGTGAACTTGCAATAATACAAAACAATATATGGAAACTATGTACAATAGTCAGGAAATGGAGGCGGCATTATAATCCCATGCTACAAATATTTCAATAACTACTTGTGCCCCGTTGATGCGGACTCCAAGACATATTGAAATATATGGTTTGGGGATCCATGCAGAATCTGAAACTTAGGCCCCGTACATGCAGGCTCTAAGTAAACTACATGCAATTGAGGTCTGAATTTTTAAGGTCATCTTCAAACATATTCAAGATATGGAGGTGTCATGATAATCCCATGCTACAAATATTTCAATAACTACTTGTGCCCCGTTGATGCGGACTCCAAGACATATTGAAATATATGGTTTGGGGATCCATGCAGAATCTGAAACTTAGGCCCCGTATATGCAGGCTCTAAGTAAACTACATGCAATTGAGGTCCGAATTGTTAACATTTTCAACGACTGAGTGTAGAATGAATGTGAAAATCAGATGTGATGGGCAGTATCTGGCTTCTGTTTAGAAATTAAAGTGCTGTGCGTATATTAATTCTTAGGCCCCGTTGATGCAGGCTCTAAGAAAATATTACAAAAGAGGCTAAACCAGGGTTCGATTGTTTGTCCATGATCATTTGCTATCTGGCCAATGATAAAAAAGTGCATATGCACAAATACAACACAACAGGAAACAGATGCACAGTCACAATTACAACAAGCACACACATGTAAATAAAAGGCCACTGACATTTATAAAACATTAGAAAAGAAGAAACAGACATTGTTCATGTACACACACACACACACAGTGCATTGCACTCTTTAATCACCATAAAAATGAATTAATTTGGTGAGCCGCCTGCGTACAAGCCTGCCCTCTTTAATTTGTTCCGTCTGCCTTCTTGCCAAATGATTCATACGAATTTTACAGAACCAGGCAGACGCCATCTTGACCAGAACATGGACATGGTTTGCTTCAACACACATATCAAACATGTGGCTTTGCAAATTTGGGAATAGGTTTTTCCCCAAACAATCAGCAAGGACTTGGTTAACAACTGCTGACGTTGTTCCCCGTCCTTGTGGAGCCTTTCCCCCGTTGGTTTTTAACAGCCTTTCAAAGCACTTCTCAGTGGCCTGGCAAACAGCAATGATGCCAGCTGATGGTTTTTGTAGGCCACCTCTGTTCTTCATAGCCAGAAAAGGATGTGTGGAGTCTTTCGATGTCAGTGCCTGTGAACACTGCATGCAGGAAACCTTCTGCATCATCTTCTTCACAACAAAGCCTGTGATGTAGCTGATGGCAGCCTCTTTGTATTCAGAGAGGTTGTCCACATCTGGCAGGTCAGTGATGTTGTCTTCTTCTGTCAAAAGGACTTCCACAGGCTCCACACCCACCCTGCGTGCAATGTTGACATTTGCTGGGGTTGAATCCAGAATGTCTGTGTTGTCACGCAGAAGGCAGTTGCCCGTGCCCTTCTTCACCTGGTGCCTTACAAGGAGGCGCTTGTAGGCTCCACGGAACTGCCTTGCATTGGGGTTGTTGTTAAATCCCCCCCGTGCTCTGATTGCTGAGAAGAACAGCTCCAGGTGATCTTGACTAAGCTTGTATGTCAGAAGGTACCTGCATGGTGCACTTGGTCTCTCCACAAGGTCTTCATAGATGTTCATCACACTCCTACAACAAGCAATGAAGCCCAAAATGGGAGTCTTCTTCTGAGTGGCGTGCATGTAGACCCAATTGTTGCTCTTGTTTTTAACCTTGAGCCCACGGAGACATGTCTCTGCCTGTTCCAAAATAGCCCTGGCACGATCTTTAGTTGATGCCTTAAGTGGTGCTTTGAGTCCTTTCCCGAATGGATTGCGGCTATTGAGGACGTCGAAAGCTGCATCAATTGTTCGCAAGAACTGAGCTGTGGCCAGGCATCCTCTGAACTGTAGATACTTCAGTCCTTGCTCACAGTACTCTAGGGCATCAGCCACACTGCTGCTGAACAGTTGGGCTGCAAGGTGGACCTTCATTTTTTGCTGTCGCCAATGGATATGTGCCATTCTCAGCTTGTTGCCTAGCCGAAGACCTTCCTTTTCTTGAAGTTTGTGGAGTTCTTCAATGTACTGCCATCTGATCTGTTTTCCATCTTCTGTTTCCAAAACTTCAGCTGTAGAAAATGCATTTCTTATAAGTTTTAACATGTGACATGGATCCAAGAGCACATGTACCTTTTGAGTTTGGTCCTCTGGATGGAGAAAATGAGGTCTCATGTTTGCGATGTTAATTTTGGCACCAAGCTCTTGGATCATGGTGAAGTTTTGTGATGGTCCATCACATGTCAGTGACACGACCTTGACTCCAATTGCATGAAGGCGAGAAAGGCTCTCCCGGATTATGTTCGCTCTCTCTGCCCCAGTCAAGCTGCTGATCATGAAGTATGCAATGGGGATCTTCCATGACTCATTGATGGCCACAACCATGATGACAAATGCCTGTGAGGCTACTGTGTTTTCCATTTCACCTGCACCAATGTCAACGTAGCCATGAATTTGGCCCCCCGCAAACTCTGTTTGTTGGTGAATGTACATTTCATCCACCATCAACGAGCAGATGGTGTCCTTTCCCTCCTTCCTCTTCTCAGAGACATGACTTTCTAGAGCTGTGAAAGATGCAACAGTAAATCCAGGATCTGCCGAGACACTGCTGTACCATCTGCAAATAGTTTTGGGATGTGGCAAAGCGAAATTGAAGTTCTCTCTGACATAGTCAAATGCTTTTGGAGAGTAGAAATGGAGAGTAGTCGCAAACTGTTTTAGTTCTTCACAAAATGTTGCAGATTTCTTCTTCAACTGAATTCTCCTCAGAAGTTCTCTTGGAACATCATTTATAGAATCCAGAAGAGCTGCACATTCACTGGAAATCAGCAATTTCTTCTGAAGAACCTTGGTCAGGTCTTTCAAGGACGACAGTTTTGACTTCAATCTCCTTGTCTGCTGATGCGTCAATTTAAGTTTTTTGCGAGCCACAACAAGCTGATCCCGTACTGCATTTGCTTGACGTTTAAGTGTTCTGGGAGACTCAGAAACAATGTAGTTGTGATCACCAAACACAGGAACATTGTGCTCTTGTGTTGTGCAAATGTAGCTATGATCAGGTAAAATTGATTGTGAGTCTCCACTTGTGGTACACTCAGTTATGTTATCGGTGACAGCCTCCTCTAAATCAGCATGGACATCAATCATCACAATGTCATCATGAAGAACACTGTCAACAACATTGGTCTTCTCAGCAGTGTTTTCCTCCACAATGGCATTGTTATGATCAGCATTACTACCACTATCTCCATTGTCAAAATCTGCAACAGCCTCATCATCTAACACAGAACATGAAGGTGTAACAGGTCCTGGCCTGTTGTGAGGCTGTGCAAGATAGCTGCATGAAGGGACAGATGTACAAACCATACTGTCACTTACCTCCATAGTCATACTTACCAACTTGGTCCGCATGGCCCTGGCAGTGTTCCTCTTCAACAGATGTGGTGGAAAGTTGAAAATGGTAGGAACAGCGGTTTTCATCAGCCTCCTCTTGCCCTAATGTTATATCCAGAAAACATATTTAATATAAATCTCACACACCAACTGAGCTAATCAACTTTTATGCACACAACTGGACCAGACAGGCAACTGTGCGCACATAGAGAATAATCCTCAACTGGACTTGGAGTTGAGTTTATCTACCTTCCCAAAAAAAAAAGACTAAACTCACCCGTAGTGTTTGTGCATGCCACTACGGGGTGTTATGAGCACAAAAGGCCTAACTCTATTCAATGTTGCTGTCCACACATTTGGATAAGTTTTTTTTA
>JAJDFG010001437.1:0-35984 GCA_021039105.1 Scomber colias
CTTCCTTCCTTCCTTGAAATGTCAAACAGCGTTATCCTCCCGATTCCTAATTGCGTCGCCGGAGGCTCCGAGAGTGTTTTCTTTAATTCTAATGAGATCTCGACCCATGTTTTAACTCATCCAGTATTTATTTCAACACTTTTATATTTACAGACTCTCCAGTTACTTTTAAACATTGTTTATCCTGCAAAGAGTAAAGAGTTGAAATCTGTCAGCCTTCCTGCATGTTAAATACTCAGCGGAGAGTTGACGGTAAATACTAAGAGAGCGTCTTAGTTAATGCACTTTATTTTTTTTCACAGCAGACATGATGACTTAGGTCTTCTAATGACGATGATTAACGATGAGTCCCAGTGAAACAGCTAAATGGGATTCAGCCGTCATACGTTTATTATTATCTGCTGTCATAACATTTCCATTGTAAAAGGCTTAGTTTTAAATCTTTAGTCTTAAATCGATGGATTCATTCTCCAGCTTACAATACTCAAAATACACAATTATAATGCAGATTTTTTTTAAAAGGTGATCTGTGTACCACCATATTATTTTCCTAAATATTTGATCCATGTAAACAGAATTATTGCATAAAGACTTAACAGCACATAAACGTCATATGATGTCAAAACACCCACATACGTGAGCATGAATGCCGGTAGCATCTGTGCACCTGAAATTTTCAAGATGGCGCTGCCCAGATTCGAAATTATTGGCTTCCGAGCAGCAGTCCACAAACCAATGGGTAACGTCACGGATGTTACGTCCATTTCTTTTATACAGTCTACTGTATGTTGCAAACCAATGTGTTGGGTATAGTCTGCTGGGTTTAGACATCACAAATGTGTTTATACCACCAGTTTTTTGTTGTTATTTGTGTCAGCACTGATTTTTAATGTCGCTTCCTCAACTTCATGGATATTTGAAAATGTTATATTAAGGATTTTGACTTGACTAAAATCTAAAAACTGGTGGTTAATATCAGTGTGAGAGTATCATTAAACATTCCTTCCCTCCCTCCTTTCATTCCTTCTTCCTCCATACCTCCTTTCCTTCCTTCCTCCCTCCCTCCTTTCCTTCCTTCCTCCTTTCCTTCCTTCCTTGACTCGAGGAGATTTAGATACTTTAAAACATGCAGGACAGTAGCTCTACAACAATATAAAACCTAACCAAACATCATCTTCTAGCTAAGTCCTGTTTAAACTGTTGACATATTAACAACTGTAAAGCTGTCTGAGAGCATTTCCCACTACACTACGTAATGATGATGGGAAAAACTTCACCAAACTCCAACGTGCAATAATTACATCTCATTTCCAGCGAGGTAGTTACTGTTTTTCCTGTGTTTTGTGTTCACCTGTTAGGCGACACAAACACCTGCGTTATCCCCGCTTGTTTTGACACGCTGACCTAAAACAGCCCGATGTGACGATGTGACGATGTGAGTCCCTTCTCTCTGTTATTACAGCGACTTTAATGCTCACCACACTGAGAGGATTTAAAAAGCTGGTTCCCACCTCCTGACTCCCACTGAGCTCATGATAATGGAAAACCATGTTGCGCAATCACATCAAGGGGCTTTTCACAGATAGATGCCCGAAGCGAGGGAGGGGAGGTGGGAGGAGGGAGGGGGGGGGGGGGGGGGGGGGAGGGGGTGATGATGGTCGTATTTCAGGGGGGTTTTGTTGGGTCTTTGTTAAAGAATATATTTCTCAAAATGAACTGCACCTGACAAACAGCAGTGTTTTATCTTTAGTGAATAATTCATTGTCGTTACCACCTGCAGTCGATGGGATGAAAGAGATTTTGGCACAAAAATATATCAACCAAACCTTTAAAAAAAAAAAAAAAAAAACAACCTTTTAGTAGTTTAACCTGTTGATAAACACATTGCGTTTGCCTGCTACTATAAAAAGCGACAGCATATTGACTCCTTGTAGTAGCCAATAATGTAATAATGGCTGATAATGTAATAATATTGCTGTTTTTTAACCCTTATATACCATTCAGGGTCAAATTTACCCATTTTTTACCTTTGAAAGCTGTAAAAATCTCCTATACACATTTATTTTATAGCTGGACTTGTCCTCATGTGACCCACTGTTTAAAACATTGGAAATTAAATGCATCTTTTTAAAAATTTTGTGCAGCTAATACACATTTTTATATATGCAAATGTCCCAATTTAACCTACGTTTATTAAAAAACAAAAGTTGTATTCATTATATTCTATAAAATCGTCTCCTGGATCATAAAATAGTGATTATGAATGGGTTTTTTTCACAAGTTTAATCAAACTTTTATTAATAACTGATGGGGGATTGTGAATTGGTGTAGAGAGTCAGTATATGAACAGCATGTAAGTATGTATTGTAGCAGCCAACAATGTAATAATGGCTGATAATGATCTTGCCTGTTTTTAAACCCTGATATACTATCCAGGGACCAATTTAACCCTTTTTTTTACCTTTGAATGCTGAGTACATACAGAGTAAAAAAAACAAGATACAACAGAGTAGTTTTTAGCTTTAAACATGTTTGGTAGGTGTATTTTTGAGCTTTGGACAAGCTAGTGACATATTAGCCTTTATGCTAGGCGAGGCTAAGCTAATCATCTCCCTGCTAAATACTTACCTCAACTGTTAAGCTAGCAGTGAAGAAACAGCCACAACTTCCTGTAAAACCACTAAACTTGTTATTAGAACATTTTTGATTGTGCACCGAGTAAAGAAACAAGAAACAACATAGTAGTTTTTTTTAGCTTTAAACATGTTTGGTTGGTGTATTTTTGAGCTTTGGACAAGCTAGTGACATATTAGCCTTTATGCTAGGCGAGGCTAAGCTAATCACCTCCTGGCTAAATACTTAGCTCAGACACATGAGAGAGGTATCAACTATCTTCAGTTTCTGATTTTAGATGGACTTACAGCAGTGAAGAAACAACACACAACTTCCTGTAAAAGAGCTCTGGACAAGCTAGTGACATATTAGCCTTTATGCTAGGCGAGGCTAAGCAAATCACTTCCTGGCACTAATTTGACCCATATTAGAGTGGTATTGATTTTCTCATTTACTGCAACTATTAAGTCAACTAAAATGTCAAACTGTTGGTCAAAAGCACCAAATTAAAGCCTGCAAGTACAACAACTTTGAGCACAGCGTTGTCTTTTTGGATTCCTGCCAACATTCAGCAGCACATAAATACAAATGGACCCAAACCAGTATTTAAAACCTTTCATCTGTTGCACACACAGCCTTTGAATACTTTCTGAATCCACGTTTAAAAATAGAAATATATACACGATTGACTGATGAACAATATACGGTCAAAAGTTTGTGGACTCTTGTGTGTTTCCAGCTTTGTGGCAGCAGTTTGGAGAAGGACCTTAAATTTTTACTACTTCTACAATGTGACACCGTCCGAAAAGCCTTCCTCCCTTCCTTCCTTCTGTCCTTTCTTCATTCTGTCCTTCCTCCCTTCCTTCTTTCTGTCCTTCCTTCCTTCATTCTGTCCTTCCTTCCTTCCTTTCTTCTGTCCTTCCTTCCATCATTCTGTCCTTCCTTCCTGCCTCCCCTCATTCCTTCCTTCTGTCCTTCCTTCCTTTCTTCCTTCATTCTGTCCTTCCTCCCTTCCTTCCTTCATTCCTTCCTTCCTTCCTTGACTCATTTAAATGCCTCATTTCTGAGTTAAAGCCTAGAGTTCATCTATAATTTGCAGCTATTTTCATAATCAAATAATTTTTCATGCAATAATGTCAAACATTAAGTGGTTTAAGGTGTTAAACTTTGAGAATTTGTTGCTTTTCTTGATCATTTGATAATCCAGAGATAAGTGCGGAGGAACAGCAGCCATCTAATCAGTTCTGTGTATCAGACTTCTTTACTAAAACAACATTCAGCGTCTCAGCCGCATGTTTTACAGCCGAAGTCCTTCCTGAGTAAAATCTCCTCCTGGTTCGTCTGGACTTCAGTGGATCCAGCCGTACGAAAACTGACAGAAATCCAGAAGTCGTCGTCGTCTTCCTTCCTTCCTTCCTCCCTTCCTTCCTTCCTTCTTTCTGTCCTTCCTCCCTTCTTTCTGTCCTTCCTCCCTTCCTTCCTTCCTTCCTTCCTTCCTTCCTTCCTTCCTTCCTTCCTTCCTTCCTTCCAAATTATCACCATATTCTGTGTTAGACCTTTTACTTCATTCCAAATTATTCCGACAGACATCCAGAAGTCTTCGTCAGTCTCCGGCAGCAGGCCTGTATGTGTGTGACAGCGGACGCTCAGCAGGAGGAATGTCAACCCCCCACCTTCAGATAAGCTTTGACAGCTGAGAGAGAGAGAGAGGGAGAGAGAGAGAGGAGGGAGGTGAACTTCTATTTATATCATTTCTTTTTAACCAGGCTCTTTCTCTTCCTCCTCTTTCCTGAAGGCGACTGCCCCTTCTGGATCGTTCTCTCTCTCTCCTCCAGAAGTTTCTGGAGATACAAACCTGCAGCAATAAGACCAGGAGAGAAACCCGCCAAGGTAGACCGTGAAGAAGAAGAAGAAGAAGAAGAAGCAATCACTCAAACCAACAGGCCAACATGGCGCTGATGTGCTACAACAAAGGCTGTGGGCAGAAGTTTGACGCCGACAAGAACAATGACGGTGAGATCCTGACTGGTGCTTCTAAATAAAGTCTGGGTTTAAAGTTCCTTATTAAGAAGAAGAAGGAGGTTCAGTCAATGGCCGCCAGTTAAAAGCATGAAAGAAGCATGTTGCCTTGTTTTAATGGTGTGTGCAGTGCTTTGAAATTACACATTTGCTTTGTTTTTCAGGTTTAATTCATAATTTTTGTGTCTTAAGTTAAAAAAAGCACAATTTAAACCAACAAAAATCTAATATATATCTGATATTGGAGAAACTGGAGCAAACTTCAAGCTGACTTGTGCTTCTAAATAAAGTCTGGTTTAGTCAGTCTGGTTTTAAAGTTCCTTATTAAGAAGAAGAAGAAGCTTCAGTCAATGGCCACCAGTTAAAAGCATGAAAAGAAGCATGTTGGCTTGTTTTAATGGTGTGAACTGTTTGCTTTGTTTTTCAGGTTTAATTTCAATTTAAACCAAATAAACTATAATATTTCATAAATCTATCACCAGCAGTCTGATATTGGAGAAACTGGAGCAACATTAAAGCTAGTTTCAGTGACATTGTCAGTCTGGTTTGCTGGTTTTAATGTTCCTTATTAAGAAGAAGAAGAAGCTTCAGTCAATGGCCGCCAGTTAAAAGCATGAAAAGAAGCATGTTGGCTTGTTTTAATGGTGTGTGAACAGTGCTTTGACATTACACATTTGATTTAATTCATAATTTTTGTATCTTAAGTTAATAAAAGCACAATTTAAACCAACTATAGCATTTCACCAGCAGTCTGATATGGGAGGGGTTGCCTTAATAAAGCAAAAGAATACATTTTTAAAAATAGACAAAGAAGAAGAAGAAGAAGAAGAAGATTCAGTCAATGGCCGCCAGTTAGAAGCATGAAAAGAAGCATGTTGGCTTGTTTTAATGGTGTGGTGTGTTTTTAAAGGGGGAGGAGGGGGGCACTCTATTTAAGTATGCATTTATGTTATATTGTAATTGTAATTGGTTGTATTGATTTTAACATGGACCCCAGGAAGAGTAGCTGTTGCCTGGGTAACAGCTAATGGGGATCCAAATAAACTAAACTAAAACTGGTTGCTTTGTTTTTAAGGTTTCATTTAAACTTAAACCAAATAAACTATAATATTTCATAAATCTATTACCAGCAATCTGATATGGGAGAAACTGGAGTAACATTAAAGCTAGTTTCAGTGACATTGACAAACTGCAGCCTTAATAAGCAAAATAATACATTTAAAAAAAAACAGGCAAATTAATACATCATGTAGAGTATAAGTGAGCATAAATCAACTTGGATGCTTAAAGTGAAGAAAAAAAGGAAATAGAGGAAAGTCTGCACGCTGTTAAGTTACCGATAAATAATTTGAATTTCATGGATGTGCAGTTTGAGGCCTACAGGCGGCATCAAACTGTAAGATCAAGTTTTTTTTGTCATCATTGTGTCTTCGAGTCGAGCATGAAACAGTCGAGCCACGTGTCTCTGGACGGACGGCTGACTGCTTGCCAGCTTCCTTATAAGGGACACACACACACACACATACACACACACACACACACACACACACACACACACATACACACACACACACACACACACACACACACGAATACCTACATACCTCTGAACTCCAGTGAACCCAAAATGAACAGCTGGTACATCCTGCTGACTCTATACTGTGTGTGTGTGTGTGTGTGTGTGTGTGTGTGTGTGTGTGTGTGTGTGTCTATAAGCAGACTGACGCTGACTGTCTTCTTCCCTCCCGGTAGATTCGTGCCTCTTCCATGCAGGAGTTCCCATCTTCCACGATGCTCTGAAGGTACAACGATTAACCTCTTCAACACCTTTTTAATTCTTCTAATATAAAACTTAATGCAGCTGAATTTATTTATCATATTTAATAAAAGTCTTAACTTCTCTCCGCAGGGTTGGTCGTGCTGTAAGAAAAGGACGACAGACTTCTCCGAGTTTCTCTCCATCCAGGTAACGACTGAGGGTCCAACAGGTGGTCGCAGTGAGGGAATAATTAGAGTTTCTGTTTCAGTAGAGCTGAAAATATTCACTTCCTTGGGTGTAAAACAACGATTTCCTCTTTATAAAGCATAAAGTGTGCTATCTGTCCTTCCTTTCTTCCATCTTTCCTTTCTTCCTTCTGTCCTTCCTTCCTTCCTTCCATCTTTCCTTTCTTCCTTCCATTGGTCCTTCCTTCCTTCCTTCCTTTCTTCCTTCCATTGGTCCTTCCTCCCTTCCTTCCTTTTTTCTTTTCTTCGTTTGTTTGTTTGTTCCTTCCTTCTTTCTTTCTGTCCTTACTTCCGTCTGTCTTTCCTTCCTTCCTTCCTTCCTTCCTTCCTTCCTTACTTCTTTCCTTCCTTCCTACTTTCCTTTCTTCCTTCTGTCCTTCCTTCCTTCATTCATTCCTTCCTACCATCATCTTTCCTTTCTTCCTTTTGTCCTTCCTTCCTTCCTTTCTTCCTTCTGTCCTTCATTCTTTTCTTCCTTTCTTCCTTCCTCCCTTCCTTCTGTCCTTCCTTCCTTCCTTCCTTCCTTCCTTCCTTCGTTCCTTCCTTCCTTCAAGACTTGCAAAACCCTTAAATCACGCCTTTTGGGTTAATTTGGATTTGACAGATTAACTTCAGATATAAACTATTTTTAATCTTTGCATCATGAATGGTCAGCGCTCATTTAAACGGTTATTGTAAGACACTTGAATGCAACACAGTTCTGCATCCTGTCTTAGAGCCAGTAACACTGAGCTCTGAGTAGTTGTTGTGTTTATAGTAGAAAGTTAAACAGTTAAGCAGTTTGACTTTTTAAGAGGTTTGAACGGTATCCTAGCAACAAGCCGACAGACTTTAACACCAAGAATCAAAATCTATTGTTACTATTTATAAAAACCGTCGTGACTCAACGCTGTCGTTCCTCCTACTGACTACAAACACTAAGTTTATTCTTTCCTTCCTTCCTTCCTTCCTTCCTTATGTCCTTTCTTCCTCCCTCCCTTCCTTCTTTCCTTTCTTCCTTCCTTCCTTCTTTCTTTCTGTCCTTCCTTCCTTCCTTTCTTCCTTCTTTTCTTTCTTTCCTTCTTTCCTTACTTCTGTCCCTCCTTCCTTCCTTCTGTCTATCTTCCTTCGTTCTTTCTTTCCTTCCCCCTTCCTACCTACTGTCCTTCCTTCCTACCTTCCTTCCTTCTATCCTTCCTTCCTTCCTTCCTTCCTACCTTCCTTCTGTCTATCTTCCTTCATTCTGTCTGTCCTTCCCCCTTCTTTCCTTCCTTCCTTCCTACCTTCCTTCTGTCTATCTTCCTTCGTTCTTTTTGTCCTTCCCCCTTCCTACCTACCTTCCTTCCTTTCTTCCTTCCTTCCTTAATTTCTTCCTACCTACCTTCCTACCTTCCTTCTGTCTATCTTCCTTCGTTCTTTCTGTCCCCCCTTCCTTCCTTCCTTCCTTCCTTCCTTCCTACCTACCTTTCTTCCTTCCTTCCTACCTTCCTTCATTCCTTCCTTCCTACCTACCTTCCTTCCTTTCTTCCTTCCTTCCTTAATTTCTTCCTACCTACCTTCCTTCCTTTCTTCCTTCCTTCCTACCTTCCTTCCTTCCTTCCTACCTACCTTCCTTCCTTTCTTCCTTCCTTCCTTAATTTCTTCCTACCTACCTTCCTTCCTTCCTTCCTTTCTTCCTTCCTTCCTTCCTTTTTGGAATATAAAATAAAGATATGTGATGAATAAAGTGAGTTTAATTGGTACTGTGACTCCAAACAACTCACGTCATGATTTATTTATAAAATATTGATTTCAAAGAATTAAAAACTGTATTCAGCAACATGTTGAATATTAAAAACCTGAAATACAGAAAAAAACTTTCTTCTAAACATTGACCCCGTTTGTTTTGACTGTTCCTTTCTTCCTTCCATCTGTACTTCCTCCATCCCCCTTTCTTCCCTCCTTCCTTTCCTTCCCTCCTTCTTTTTTTCTTTCCTCTGTCCTTCTTTCCTTCCTTCCGTCTGAACTTCCTCCCTTCCTTCTTCCCTCCTTCTTTCCCCCTCCCTCCCTCCTTCCTTTCCTCCCTCCTTCCTCCCTTCCTTTTCCTTCCTTCTTCCTTCCTTCCTCCCTACCTCCTTTCCTTCCTCCCTTCTCTCATTCCCTCCTTCCTTTCCTTCCTTATTCCTCCCTTCCTTCCTTCCCTCCCTCCTTTCTTGCTCCCTCCTTTCCTTGCTCCCCCCTTTCCCTCCTTCATTTCCTTTCCTTCCTTCCTCCTTTTCTTCCTTCTTTCCTTCCTCCCTCCTTTCGTTTCTTTTCCTTCCTCCTTTCCTTCCTTCTTCCTCCCTCCCTCCCTTCCTTCCTTCCCTTTCCTTCTTCCTCCCCTTCCTTCGTTGACTCAAGGACATTCATGTATTTAAATCTGTGAAGGATTATGAGGTTTTTTCTTTGAGTTAATTTTTATAAACACTATCTGGAGCTTTAGATGCTGTGTGTAGAAACTGAGGTGACCCCCCCCCGCTCTCTCTCTCTCTTTTTTATAAAACAGGGCTGCACCCGCGGGCGCCACAGCAACGAGAAGCCCCATGAGCCTTTGCTGCCGGAGGTGTCATCAGATAAGGGCAGGATTAAACACACCAACAACGGCCAAGAAATAATCTACCAGGGACCCAAATCTGCTGAGAAGCTGCAGAAAGAGAGACCCAGGTGATTCACAGTCGCCTCTCGTTTACCTCAAGGTCCACTTTTCCTTTCTCCTCCCTCTCCCTCTCTCTCTCTACCTCTCTCTCTCTCCCTCTCCCTCTCTCCTCTCTCTCTCTCATCTACATACGATAACTGAAATGTGTCTCTTTGCATTTACACGCTTGTTACTCACACACCTTCCTTATTTCCTTCTGTCCTTCCTTATTTCCTTTTGTCATTCCTTCTTTCCTTCCTCCCTTCCATCTTTCCTTCCTCCCTTCCATATTTCTTTTCTGTCCTTCCTAACTTCTTTCCTATCTTCCCTCCTTCCTTCCATCTTTCCTTTCTTCGTTCGTTCGTTCCTTCTTTCCTTCCTTCCTCCCTTCTTTCTTCCTGTCCTTCCATCTTTCCTTTTGTCCTTCCTTCCTTCCTTCCTTATTTCCGCCTCTCGTTTATGTCAAGATTCCACTTTTCCTTTCTCCTCTCTCTTTCTCATCTACATACGATAACTGAAATGTGTCTCTTTACATTTACACGCCTGTTACTCACACACACACACACACACACACACACACACACACACACACACACAAACACACACACACACACACACACACACACACACACACACACACACACACACACACACACACACACACACACACACGTGCATGTATTGATTCTCAGAGCTCAGAGAGAGGTCGTGCACTCCTGGAATAAATAATGTATAGTTTAACCCTCCTGTTGTCCTCGAGTCAAGGAAGGAAGGGAGGAAGAAGGGAGGAAGGAAAGGAGTGAGGGAGTGAGGAAGGAAAGAAGGAAGAAGGAAGGAAAGGAAGGAGGGAGGGAGAAAGGAAAAGAGGAAGGAAGGAAAGAAAGAGAGAAGGAGGGAGGGAGGAAAGTAGGAAGGGAGGAAGGAAAGGATGGAGGAAGGAAGGAGGGAAGAAAGGTGGGAAGGAAGAAAGGGAGGAAAAGAGGAAGGGAGGGAGTAAATAAGGAAGGAAGGAAGGAAGGAAGAAGGAAGGAAAGAAGGAAGGAGGGAGGAAAGAATTTGACCCGGGAGGACGACATGAATGTTAACACTATGTGTGTCAGTCTGAAGGTCTGGTGTTAATTTAGGTGTTAATGTGGATGTTGTGTGTGTGTGTGTGTGTGTGTGTGTGTGTGTGTGTGTGTGTGTGTGTGTGTGTGTGTGTGTGTGTGTGTGTGTGTGTTCAGTTCAGACGAGCCGATGACAAAGCTTCCTCACAAAGTCTCTGCATCGTTGGCTAAAGAGCTGGAGAAGCTGGACATCAGCAAGAAGGCCAAAGACAAGGAGAACGGTCAGTGTGAGAGTGTGTGTGTGATGCCTTCAGGCGTAATAGTTCATCCTAAAATCTAATTGTAGGGATAGTTTTCTGTTTCTTCTCACACTTTTTTTTGCCTTTTTTCTAATTAAAATGAATTCCTAAGATGCCATTTTCTTAATAAGATGTGAGAAAGTGCAGTAAGAAGATGTTTTATAGAAGTTTTTATCATATTTTGCCCTCGAGAATCTTTAAAAACCAAAGAAATAAAGACACTTGATAGTAGAAAATGATTTTTTTACACTTCTTTTCAAACTAAATGAGGACAGAAAAAAGATGAAAGGTCAGTGTGAGTGTGTTTGATGCTGTCAAGTGTAAATTTTCATCCTAAAATCAAATTATAATGACATTTTTCTGTTTTTTCCTCACATTTTTTGCTGTTCTTGAACACATCACTGGCCTTTTTTTCTAATTAAAATGAATTCCTAAAATGCAATTTTCTTCTCAGTACAGTAAGAAGATGTTTTTGTCATACTTTGCACTCAAGAATCTTTAAAAAACAAAGAAAATGAAGTAAATTGAATCACTAGGACAAAGAAATAGACACTTAATAGTAGAAAACACGTGAAATATGAAGATTCTTTCACTTCTTTTCAAACTAAATGAGGACAGAAAAAAAGATGAAAGCTCAATGTGAGTGTTTGATGCCTTCAAGTGTAATTTTTCATCCTAAAATCAAATTATAATGACATTTTTGTAATATATTTACACTCAAGAATCTTTAGAAAACCAAATATGAAGCGGATGGACTCTCTAGGATGAAGAAATCAAATAACTTCATAGTAGAAAACACTTGAAATATGAAGATTTTTGAGATTCTTTTCATAAAATAGAGACAGAAAACAATTATTTGACCTTTATTTATACATTATATTTGTTTGAATTTCTGCTTAATTGTGTTTTCTTAATGTAAATTTGATGCAATAATAACAAAAGTTCAGCTTTTTTCTGAAAATGTGGCACAAAAAACTTCTTTCCAGCAGAAATCAAAAGAACAAAGTTTATAAAGTCTTACTGTAATGTTAGATTTACAGTTATGTGACAGATATTTTAACACAAACCTGCTTTTCTCACATCTCTCGTCTCTTTTATGTCTCCCTTTCTTTCTCGTCTCACAGAGAGTCAGACAGTCATGGCCGGGACGCGATGCAAGAACGCAGGATGCAAAACAGTAAGTGTATCTTTGAGTTTACAGTATGCGTATGCAAGGCCCGAAATAGTCGACTATAAAACATCAGCAATGACGGCATCCAACTAATGTATCATCACGTAGACTTACATTCATTTCCTGGACACTTACCTGAACCACTGACCCAAAAATCAGCTTTTCCCCAATTGAGAACATAACTTTTGTCCCCAAAAGTCACCTATAACAAAGACACACACACACACATTCATGTTTTCATCACTTCAGAGGACCTTAGCTTTTTCCCCCAATTAACTGTTCCTAAGTATGAAATTTGACCCCAAAAGTCACCTATAACCGATACACACACACACACACACATTCATGTTTTCATCACTTCAGAGGACCGTAACTTTAAGCCAAGTGTTCATCCTGAAATTAATGATTTACGTCAAGGAGATTTGATTTTTTTGTTCCCATAAGAGAGGCGAGTCCCCATAACATGAGTGTGTGTAAACAGATTTAAGTCCCCATAACATGAGGAATACCTGGACCACACACACACACACACAGACACACACACACACACACACACACACACCTACCTACCTGAACAGCACTGCTTTCATATTGATTTATGTCCTGTACTCTTGTAAAGTTTAGTAAGCGCTCCATCTAGTGGACAAAGTGGGTAACAACATTTTTTACACATATTCCACCTTTTCTGGTCCTGTTTACATTTAAAGTACATTTTACTCTTAATACTTTAATTTTGAGGTACTTTACTTGACATTTCTACTCTACTACATTCACCTGACAACTGTAGTTACCTTCAAATTCATGCAACATATAATAACTGTTTTTAAAATATAAATTATGATTCATTTTTATAGCTTAAAATACCTTTTCATAGTTTATTTTATTTCTGCTCACGTTAATACTTTAGTAATAATAATCTGTTATATATTATATCTGATAATATACTGACACAAGTGCTTTAACATTTGATACTTACCTGTACTTTTCCTTAAGCAATATCTTTAATAGAGGACTTTTACTTGAAGAAATGTAGTATTTTTAAATTATAATATATTTTTACATGACCTCATTGACATGTGAATTAAGCAAAATATACTTTAAAAATACACTTTATGTTTTAAATACTGTTTAGAAGAGCGTAGCGGAAGGTGCAGGTTGAAGTTTAGTCAATTTTTTATTTTTAAAATCAAGAAAATCAACCATTAAAAATCTTCTCTGTCCTCCTCTGCGCATGAAAAAGACCTCACTTTGGCCCCCAACCCTAATGTTGAGAAACCCACCGTGCAAACAATCACACATCGACTCGGTGACCTTTATCATGGAGGCGTGAGGACAATCTGTAAGCAGTCACACGCCACTCGATGAGCTGATTTATTACACAGTGATAATTGGAGTTGATTTTGTGTGTTTAGGTGTATCAGAGTCCAGAGACGGACCTGGAGATCTGCACCCATCATCCTGGAGGACCCGTCTTCCACGAAGGGTAAGAAACACTAAAATCACTGCAGCAAAGGCTTTTTCATGCATAATCATAATTACAATCTTTATTTTTGCATAAATCTTTTCAAACCATAATTAGACGACTTCTACAAAGGAAGGGAGTGTCAAGCAAAACAAAACTGAAGGCCACGAGAGCGAGGCGAGAAAACATGAAAAGGGGTTTGAATGTAACAAGAATCATCAGACACTTAATTAAAGATCGGTAATTAATCACAAATCTGCCTCCACGCTAGAAAAAGGGACTGAATCTAACACATTTAAAGGAGTTTAAATGTAAGCTTCATGCAAATTAACCACAGACTGTATAAAAGAAATGGACGTAACATCCGTGACGTCACCCATTGGTTTGTTTGCTGCTCGGAAGCCAATAGTTTAGAATCTTGAAAATTTCAGGTGCATGCTGGGAAAAATAAAAACACGGATTCTACTTATATGGGCATGAGGCACCATGGGCGGAGCGGGGAGGTTGCTATGGTTGCGAGGGCTGGATCTCGAGGACATTGTTCAATCAACCTGTCAATCAGGACGTAGCCACGCCCTAATGCATACCCTGCTTTATCGTCACATATAAAATCAGGGAGGCCAAAATGTCCCAAATGAACATCATACTGCATTGAAGAAGGCTTTAAACTAGCGATTGAGACCATAAACACATTTTGAAAACGTTTACTGAGGTTAGAAATCAAGTGAGAAGTTGGTGAATTCTCGTTTGACTTGTATAGAGACGGTCGCCCCCTGGTGGCCTTTTGATAGAATGCAGCTCTAAGTTACTTCCACGTTGGCCTCATTTCAGAGGACTGGAACTCCCCGCCTGAAATTAACGGACTTTTTTATAACAATGTTGATCCATTCAGGTACAAGTACTGGAGCTGCTGCTGTATTAAAACCATAGACTTCAACGCTTTCCTCGACCAGAAGGGCTGCACAGCAGGAAAACATCGCTGGGTCCCGAAACAGGTAAACAAACACACAGCATGAGTTATATACAAACAATATTTACAGTTTAACTGGCTGGAAAGTTAAAAAAAGTCCCCTGATTTTATACAAATTCCCTGGAAATCCTCTGAGTAATTTGCAGGTATTTAAAGGACCAGTGTGCAGGATTTAGTGCCATCTAGTGGTGAGATTACATATTGAATTCAAGATCAATAACCCGAACTGATGTTGGCCGCCAAACATGCAAATAACTGTTCTGACTGTTCCTTCCTTCCTCTCTCTCTTTCTTCCCTCCCTTCCTCTTTTCCTTTCCTTCCAACCAAGCATTTAACCTTCGTGTCGTTCCCCCGGGTTAAATTGACCCCGTCTGTTTTGACTTTTCCTTCCTTCTCTCTTTCCTCCCTTCCTCCCTCCTACCTTCCTTCCTTTGTCCTCCTCTCCTTTCCATCCTCCCTCCCTCCTACCTTGCTTCCTTCCTTCTTTCCTTTCTTCTTTCCTTCCTTCCTTCCTCCCTCCTTCCTCCTTTCCTTCCTTGACTCGAGGTCAACAGGAGGGTTAATCAACTGATCTCAGTCTTCAGACAGTAGATTAGTCGAATCATGTGCTCTTATAATTTATATGAAATGGCAGATTACACAGAAATCTTCCATGTCCGTTAGTATAAAATTGAAGGGCCTAAACCTTTTTTTGTGTTTGCAGCTTGTTCTTCCTATTTTTGTGTGTTTGGTAGGAAATATTTCTGTGATTTTTGAAGCTCAAAGAGAGAAAATATCTCTTTTAGAGGCTGTAGTTAGTGGTGTTGTTGAACTGTGTTGCCTTATGCTGAGAGGTGTTTACTGCATTTTCTACCAGAGAGGAGATTAATTATAGCACAAACCCAAACCCTCACTGGTACATGTTTTTCTCTTACCCTGGAAGTACTATATAGATAAATTGTCACTACTTCATATTCAGTACAACACAAGTTTCTGGATGTTACTTGTCAGCAGTAATGTTTCTAATAAGTAATACGTGTCAAAGAAAACACGATCCTTGCTCCCACTTTCAATCCATCTGCTAGAAAATCATCTCCTACCAGTCAGATATGAAGGTCTATGTCTTTGTGACTGAACGTCTGAGTGTCTTCATGTGTGTTTACAGGACAAGAAGAAAGTGGCATGTCGATTCGATTGGCACCAGACGGGAAAAAATGTTGTCGTAACGATCTACGCCAAAAACACAAACCCAGAGATTTCCTTTGTTGAAGCCAATCGGACAGTGGTGAGTGGATAAACTGCATATTAGAAAAAACCCATAGAGATTTAAATTTAACTTGAACCTAAACTGTAATGAGTTGGAGAAAGAGTTAAATTAACAAAGTTTTAAAAGAAATATCTGAAACATGATCTCTGAGGCTCTAAAAAGCTTGCTAATGTAACTAAACAACCCTGATGATGTCATTATGATGATGTCATTAGGGTCATCTCAGATTTGACTTCAGATTTTTAACAGAAAGTCTTTGTTACAAACTTTAGCCACAGCTTTTACGATCAGGATCTAATTAAAGATGCTATCAAGTGGCATTATGGGAAGTGTAGTTTAAGATCCAGTGTGTTTGATGCTTGACCAAAACTAGGCACTAAAACTTGGAATATCTCGGCCTCCGATTCATCAATTTTCACCATTGTTTTTCAAATTTGTCTCTTATGAGTCTGTCAACTTTACGAAAACACAAAATGAAATCAAAGTAGTGCCCCTTTACGCTTAAGCCAATACCAATAACTCCTACTGGTTTCAGTTAAAAGCACCTAACAGTATACTTTCTTTAATTTATGACAATATTAATGCAACATTGCTCTGTTTTTCTTCCTCTCTTCAGCTTTCATGTCAACTCCAGTTTGAGAACGATAAGATTTTCAAGAAAGAATTCCACCTTTGGGGCGTAAGTACCTGCTAAACATCTAACATCTGTCTAAATACCTACAACATTTGTCTAGAAGGTGTAGTTTTTGTCTTCAAACAACAGAAACTACTTTAGATTTTTTTCGTTGATCTCTTGCATCCTTTTCGTTCCCGTCCTTCCTCAGGTAATCGATGTCAAGCAGAGCTCGATCAACATGGTCCCATCCAAAGTGGAGATCTACCTCCGCAAGGCCGACCCGGTTTCTTGGGGCAAACTAGAGGACCCCAACTACAAACCGCCGCCCGAACCCGCAGATGACCCCTTCCAGGAATCCGTCAACGATTTTTACAACAACCCCGACTACGACATCGACGACGACGACATCAGCGAGTCGGACGAGGAGTGGGGTAACGAAATGGCGCCGCAAAAGACAGAGGAGCAAGAGGCGCAGAAGAAGAAAGAGGAAGCAATAACGGCCTTTCACACGAAGGAGCTGGAAGAGGAGATGAAGAGAGTTTCAGAGCAGCAGAAGAAGGAAGAGGAGGACAGGAAGAGGAAAGAGGAGCTAAGGAAGCAGGATGAAGAGGAAGGGTTCGACGAAATGCCTGATCTAGAGTAACTCTCACAGCTCTGGTTAAACAACACTGGATCCTTTCTATTTAATTTAATTTAATGATAAATAGCTCTGTTTTCATCTTCAAATGTGGATATACACTCAACACTCCTGGCTCCATCTTCAATACATCAAATAAAGACTTTTCTATGTCTTTTTCTGTGTCTGTCAAATCTGAATTAACTAAAATAAACGGGACACGTCATTGATATACAGAGATGTTCCCCTGAGTTTTTTCTTTTTTTTTTAGCAGCAGGATTAAGATTAATGATTCATTTAAAAGCCTAATGACTAGGTGGTGTTAAAGGCCACTGCTGGCAAGAAAACAGTGGAGGCTGATTAGCCTTTAGCTCGTGAGTCATGCTGCATTTGTGTTTTCACTCATTGTTTTCATCAATATACATAAAAACACAACCTACTCTACGTATTACTCACCGTCTGGCTTCACTATAGGCACAAATAGATTGATAAAATGTTTGGGAGATGCAGTAATAGTATGTTACAGATACATGTGGTAACCAAGGATGGAGATTGAGTTCTTAAAAAGGCCTCAGTATGCTTCAAAATAAAGTGTTTAACTTCAGGGATTAACAGGAGTTTTGCCGTGTGTGTCTGCATGAGTCAGATGTTATTGTGCTTTCACAACAGATAACGACACTGACATTGGTAAGGCTGTAGAGCTCAATCAGTGGGTTAGGTTGAAGTGTTTTTGGCAAAGACTTCACCTTGCTATTGATCTATTTTTTAACAGTGTGAATTAACTTGCTTTCTCTTAAGAAACTCAGCTATTAATTAGAGAAATATAACATTAAGAAAACAGTGGTGATATAACCAATGTAATATTAATTAACAGGGCTAATTGTTATATAAGCATGGTTATAACACCACTGTTTTCTTAATGTGTGCAAATTAAACCTACGTTGATACCATTTTGATACCATTATATTGCAATCTTGTCCACAATATGACTTTTCAACCAAATCGTGCAGCCCAATCACCAAGTTAGTGCAACACCAAGAAAGCCTTAAAGGAGTAGAGTATCTAAATATTTGGCTATTGAAACGATTCACAATGTCGAAACTTCAACAGTGGCCATTCGAGAACAGCTCTGAACACTTTTAGATGTTGTCCAATTACCTTAAGTACTGTATGATGTAGTTCGTTTGAAGGTAGTAGACCTAACCAACATCGTTTAATGAGACACGAAAAGGTAAAAAATGTACAAAAAGGTTAAAAATTAGATCTGAAAAGGTTAGAAATGGCTTAAAATGTACCCTGATATACATTTACATTATGTTGAGTTACATTTTTGAGAAGGTCTCTCCCAGAATTGCGATGAAAGTGTGAAAGTGGGCAGAACCTAAACTTCCCTCTCAAGCATTTTATAATCATTATTCACACAAATTCAGTCAGTTTTCACCAAGAAAGTAGAGTGACCAAAAAGTGCCGAAAGTACAAGAGTGTGACGAGCTCTAAACACTTTTACCTTTTCGACGTTATCGGACGATCTTTAGTACTGTACGATGTACTTTGTTTGAGCCTTTACTCTCCACCTGCAAGACAAACAATCACTGAATCCTAAAGGTTGGATTTTATTCATGAAAACATCAAACAGACACACGTTTCACACTTCAATAAATCATTTAATCTCCAAAGGTTTGCGCTGACTTTAGTCTTTGTTACACACTGCACACGATAACACAATAAAACACCTCGCAACGTACAGAGTCGTGCAACATCTAGTCTGGCTTCCAGCATTGCGCACACAGTCTCGATATATGTAGGCTGTTCAGATCAAAAAAGGGGGGGTGCGTTCACAAATGTCGTCTATGGAATACTGTTGCACAAACATGGTGGCGTGTCGGTAATCTGTGGGTTCATTACAGTTTCTCAGCTCCATGTGGTGACTCCTTGGAAGAGTTTGAGTCCCAAAAAAAAAAGAGCAAAATATCACAAAAAGCTGTGAAAAAAATGAAAAAAATAAAATAAAATTGGGCAATACAGAGTTTTTCCCCAAATAAAGGATTCCCCAAATGTGATACATCTTTCTTTTTTAGCACACAAATGCTAATTAAAGCAAAAAAAAAGAGAAAAAAATTGCAATAAAAAAAAAAAAAAAAAAAAAAAAATTTACCCAAATATTGGCTTACACATTTTTTTTTTGCATTTGTTTTTTTGTGTAAACTATTCATTAGTCCGTATAACACTGGAGAATTTCAACAACTTTGGCTTAAAGTCAGAATAACTTTAACATTGATTACATTTTTTATCATTTTATTTTTTTTAATACTACTTCAATACCAATTTGGCGTAACATTGGAATGACACGTGATCACATGTAATAACATTGGCATTAAATGGGAGGAGGAGGTCTTCAAGCTGCTGTGGGAGTAATCGTACAACCACGGATGTAATAAACATTTGTGTATGCATCTCTATATATTTATCATTCTTTTTAAAGTTTGGTTAGATATATTACATTTTTTTTTTATATCAACACACTTTTTTTGTCCGTTATACATTTGTCATAAATAAAAAGATTCTCATCATCAAATCAATTCTTTAAAAAAAATAAAAACACTCGTAAATCGTAAACGCTCATATAATCTTTAGCACACACACACACACACACACACACATTTACACATACACACAAATGTCTTTTTTTTCCCCCGTTAAGTTTGCTTCTTCGTAAAGTGCAAGGCAAGATACAGTAAACTTTGAAATGTACGACATACGACAAAACTTTCGCATCCGAAGTAAAAGCATGTAAAAGCTCACGCACTCTCACACGCAAACCTGTATGTCTCATAAACCGACCGAACTCAAGTACAAACTTGGCACGACACCACTAAAGCCTCTAAAAGGTGTAGAGCGTATTAGCCGGCACACTATGGATACAGTAGCACAATCCTTCCAGAGTTGATCTACATCGTCTACGTCGCCTCGACAGTGACGCCTTGTTTGTTTGTCCCGTGAAGGGTCGGCTCTGCGGTTTAAAAATCGGATAAACGTGTAAATAACTGAGAAAGTCAAGAGCCGACCGTTTACAGGAATAGTGAGGAGAAAGGGAGAGGAGGAGGAGAGGAGGGAGGAGGTAAAGCACAGAAATGATCCTTTAAAAGATTTACAGCCTTGTTCATGAATGTCACAAAAGCTTGAAACACATAATTCATCCATCTTACTCAGACCTGAGTCAAAGTGGATTTCCGTTAGCTAACGTCTTTTTTTTTTTTTTAGTTTGAAGATGTTGAAGTGGAGTTACATTACAACAAATCAGAAATGATCATTTAAAAGGTTTACAAGCCTTGTTCATAAATCTTACAACCAGGTTAAAAGCTGTCACGAAAGCTTGAAACACGCAATTCGTCCATATCAGACCTGAGTCAAAGTGTTTTCCCGTTAGCTAACATTTTTTTGTTTTGGTAGTTTGAAGATGTTGAAGTGG
This sequence comes from Scomber colias, assembly GCA_021039105.1. Taxonomy (NCBI): domain Eukaryota; kingdom Metazoa; phylum Chordata; class Actinopteri; order Scombriformes; family Scombridae; genus Scomber; species Scomber colias. The sequence continues at coordinate 20,164 of JAJDFG010001437.1, forward strand.
AGTTACATTACAACAAATCAGCTTCAGGTAAATGTAAATATGAATCTCTGATATGTTTATACTTATAATTTACCTTTTCACTGTGTCACTAGCTCCATTTTACAGTATGGTGCATCAAAACAGCTAACGAGACCTTTTGCTAACGTTCTTTTTTTGTACTTTTTGTAGTTTGAAGATGTTGTGGAGTTACATTACAACAAATCAGCTTCAGGTAAATGTGAATCTCCGATGTGTTTATACTTAATTTACCTTTTCGCTGTGTTGCTAGCTCCATTTTACAGTATGGTGCATCGAAACGGCTAACGAAACTTTTCGCTAACGAACATTCGTACCACTAGTTAAGCTAAGCCAGTATTTGACTCAGGTCTGCTCTCGATTAGCAAACAATACTTCTACATTAAATCCTGCTTTATTACAATCTTTAAAATAATACTCTGACTCCGTTTACACCTGGTTTTTAAAATGCGGACAGCGCTAAATACAAATGTAAACGACCATGTCTTTTTTTGTTTTAATGCTAATGAGTCCGAGATGTGACCTAGACGAGTACGTAACAGGTTAGCATCAACAATGTAAGACATGATGTTAGTTTTGGTGACAGCACCTGCCGATCGAAACACCTGGAATAGCCTGTACATGTCTATTAACTCTTGAGGCATTTTTTTGTTTCGTTAGCTTTCCTTTACGAAATAAATCTGATGTAGTAACTGTGCGCAGGGCTCTTTGATCTTCTAGCAGAAATGTCGTAGGTAGTAACATGATAGACGCAGATGTTGAACGGCAGTGTGTCTTGGCTGTCCACTCGTGTCCAGATCAACGAAACGCAAAGAAATGTGTGTTTTTGCTTCGATAAGAAATAAAATATACTTTTCTCTTCAGTGCGGAGTTAGCTTTGTGAAGTGTTGACTTGAAACAGCTAGCCTAGCTCTGTCAAAAGTACCTTCCTATAAATAAAAAGCTGTCATATTTATTGTAAATGAGTATATTTAACATGCAGAAATCATAAATATGGTTAAAACGAGCAGTTTGCTTACACAGTGGAGGTATTTCCTGACAACCTAAAAGCCTCTACGAAGTCCAGTCGGCATATTCAAGTTGCGAGCTTCTAACACTAAAATAAAGAAACAACAAAACTTTCTGACCCTCAAATCAGATAAGTAGTTTGATAGCTAACATGATAAATGTAAGTAACACATATTTGGCCGTGGCTGGAAGACTTATTTTACTTCTGATTGGTAAAATGTTTCCTGCTTCTTCCAGTTTTTGTGCTAAGCTAGGCTAGGCTAGGCTAAGCTAAGCTAAGCGTTTACTGATCACACGGCAATAAAATACATGTTAAACTACTTTATCTATCTCACAGTATCTCAGCAAATTTTCCTAAAACATTCCTTAAAAAGGATCATTACTGTACAACCTGGATAGAAATTGCCTCAAGTTTACGATTTTTCAATATTTTAGCCGTTTTTTTTCCACTCAGCAGCACGTGTATCAAAGATCTTTTTACTAGCTTATTTTGGCCGTATAAATGAATCAAATAATAGATCTTGCTGCTAGTCATTGAACCACATTTGGGCAACACAATAAAGCAAAAATTACACTTTTTTTAAAAGCAGCGAAACCTCAACCAACTAAAGAAATATCTGCAAATGCTGCTGGTTGGAAGAAATAAGCTAATATTCGCAAATTATGAGGCAACTTTAGCTCCGCTCCCTTTACTGCGAGGCGAAGGAAGGCTAAGTTTGCATGCAGGGACACACAACAGCATTAAATTGGCTTAATCGATATATGCACAGTGGCCAAGGAGTTTGTCAAAGGGGGAAGCAGCAAAGCCAGGACAGCTTCACAGATTACCATTGGGAAAATAAAATGTACAAAATATATATATATATATGTGTGTATTTGTAATAATATTAATAATAATAATTATAATATTATAATAATAGCTTTTAACCACAGACAAGGCAAAAAAATCATAACAAGTCTTATTGTTATATTACATATACAATCATGAGTATGGCAAAGTAGGAGTATTATACTTTTACTTATTTATAGTTTTTAAGGTTTTGCTAACACATCCTTGATGCTTCCTCCTTTTTCGAAACACCTTCACCTCACTCTGCCGAAAATATCAGGCTTTATTGAGTCATTTCATCTGGTACTGTACCTTTAAAACAAGTCTTAAAATAAGTGAAAAAAACATAAGTATATAGCTTTTAACTTATTTCTTATGTAAATCAGTCTGCAGATATTGATAATAAATGAGTCGTGTCACTTTTTTTAAAAATCCTGCAGTCTGATTTTTTTAAATTACAGATGAAATGACTCATCGATAAAAACGTTTTTTTTTTTTTTGTTTTTTGCAGCACGGCCGCGTAGCCTCGGACCACACAAGTCACACAACAGCCTATTTTTTTTTTTTTTATATAAGAACCACTTTGAGAACCACAACAGTAGAACCTTTGTGAAATCATTACATTATTATCATTATTCACAGGTTAATACAAGTCCACACAAATACATTCCTCAGTATTATTTTTTTTAGTTTTTAGTTTTTTTGCAACATTTAAAGATATTCTCCAGTTCAGTAGACGATAAGGTTGAGATGTTTTTCAGTTTGTTCATTTTTGTTTGATTTGTTGCCGGTGGAAAGGAGAAGGAGGGAGGGAGGGGGGGTTGGGGGGAGGGGGGTTGGTTGTCATGGCAGTAGCAACAAGAAATAAATACTCTTACAAAGTCTCTGAGAAAGAAACCGAAGTCTAAAAAGGCTATTCCGAGAAATTCACAAATAAAATAATTAAAGTTAAAAGAGAGAGAGAGAGAGAACAACAACTAATAATAATGATAATAGATATATAAAATAAGATGGCTGCGCTCGTCATGCAAAGAAGGAGAGCGCTGCGTAAACACATTTCTTTGTCATTAAAAAAAAGAAAGAAGAAAGAAAAGAAGGAAAAGAGAAAAAGAGAGAAAACGTCGTCTTTTCACAACTTCTTTTTTTTTGGCTAGCTGCGCCAAAAAAACTGCTGAGCTCAAGCGAGTAAACGAACCAAAAGCGAGGAGAAAACGCCAATGGTGAAACAACGCGATGCAAAGCCAGGCCCCTTCGATTTAAAAGAAAACAATTTAAATAAAAAAAAAAAAACGTAAGAAGAAAAGACAAGAAAGAAAAATTCCTCCCGTTTGAACACAAACACAAAAAAAAAGGAGGATAAAGAAGTAAAAACAGGATCGCATGGTTTTCCTCGTCTTCCTCGCACCTCTTTTGTTTTGGCCGCTGGGCGTCTCGGGTTTTTAGAGGGGAGGAGGACAGGAAGGGTGCGCTCCTCACCCTTTTCAGTTGGTTGTCACGGTAACACGGAGGGGTAGGGCGTTACGTAGAAATAAAAGGACCTCAACGCAATGGGTCTTCAATTGCCTGAGGAGTCCGCCTCACCTGCTCCGCCTTTCACATCCCAGTTTCCTGTGAGGAGAAACAGAAAAAGTTATTACTACGTTTTTTTGTCATTGATAGAAATAAATAACGATGCTAAAGATGCCAAAAATATTATTATTATTATTATCCGGGACGCTCTCCTCCTGATCTCCTACCTGAGAGAGAGCTGTTGGACTTCTGCTTGTGGAGCTTCTCTCTCTCCTTCTTCACCTTCGGGATGATCTTCAACTTCATGCTGCTGCTGCTGCTGCTGCTCTTACTGCTGCTCCTCACCGAGTCCTGAGAGAAGACCAAGAGTTAGGAAGGTTGTTTTAGAAATGTAATAGATTACAGATTACTAGTTACTGTGTTTATAATGTAATAAGTAATGTAACTATTTCAATGATTTCATCAAAGTAATGTAACTAACATAAACCCTAACCAATGTTTTCATCTGTTAGGGTTAGTGTTCCCTCCATCTGTCCTTCCTTCCTTCCTCCCTCCCTTCTTTCCTTCCTTCCTTCCTCTCTCCCTCCTTTCCTTCCTTCCTTCCTTCCTACCTCCTTCCTTCTTCTCTCCCTCCCTTCCTTCCTGTCTTCCTCCCTCTCTCCCTTCTTTCCTTCCTTCCTTCCTTCCTCTCTCCCTCCCTTCCTTCCTTCCTTCCTTCCTTCCATCCTACCTCCCTTCCTTCCCAAGGTCTAAGTCCAGCTGTTAGGGTAAATGTTCCCATTAAGCACCAGAATCTAAGCTCAGCTGTGTTGTCATGGATACTGACATGATTTATAAAGGGAGATCATTTCTTATAAAGCAACATTTATCTCTCATTGTAAAATGTATTCATTAGTTCATGTAGATTTAGGAATATAAAATAAAGTATTTAATATTTGATGAATAAAATGGGTTTAATTGGTACTGTGACTCCATTTAAGCCCACGTCATGATTTATTTACTAAATATAAAAGAAAATATTGATTTCAAAGAATTAAAAACAGTAATATATGTATTCACTAACATGTTAAATACTGTAACATATTACAGTTACATTTATTTTGTAATTAAGTGACACAAACCTCCTCGGAGCATTGCATGAGCGGACAGATCCAGTGGATGTCGTCCAGTTTGTGGAGTTCGGCGCTGAGGCTGTTCAGAGTCGACTGGAGCTCCTCTTCCTCGGGACACTCCGACTGATGAAGAGGAAGGAAGAGGAGGAGGAGGAGGAGGAAGATGAAGAGGAGAGTTAAATCATGTGAAAACTCCTTAAAGCATTCATTTCTCTAAACTGCAGTTTAAAGTCGTAATGTGCCGTCTGCTCTGCTTTCCTACTTCTCTCTATATTTATGACACTTTGTGCAAATTCACATATTTAAACATCTGTTAACCCTCCTGTTGTCCTCGAGTCAAGGAAGGAAGGGAGGGAGGAAGGAAGGAAGGAAAGAAGAGAAAGGAAGGGAGGAAAGGAAGGAAGGAGAGGAGGGAGGAAGGGAGGAAAGGAGGGAGAAAGGAAGGGAGAAAAGGAATGGAGGAAAGGAAGGAAGGAAGGAAGGAAGGAAAGGAGGGAGCAAGCAAGGAAGGAAAGGAGTGAGAAAGGAAGGGAGAAAAGGAAGGGAGCAGCCTAGGAATAAAGGAAGGAAGGAAGGAATGAAGGAAGGAAGGGAGGATGAAAGGTAGGAAGGAAGAAGGAAGGAAAGGAGGGAGAAAAGAAAGGAAGGAAGGAATGAATGAAAGGGAGGAAAGGAAGGAAGGAAGGAAGGAAGGAAAGCAGGAAGGGAGGAAGGAAGGAGCAATTTGACCCGGGAGGATGACAGTTTGAGGCTTAAAGATAATTATTTCAAACTTAGTGTGAAAAGTAATTTACATATTTTACTTATATAATGTTTATTTGTGTCCAATTTAATCAAAGTTTCATTTCATCTTCATCAAGAGTTAAAGAAGATAAAACAAGTGAACAGCAGGTGAGAAAAGGAGGATTAATGTTGGGGTAAATTAGAAGAGACGTGAGAGGAAGAGGTGGAACGAAGAAGAAGAAGAAGAAGAAGAAGAGGATGAAAGTGAAGAAGAAGAAGAGGATGAGGATGAAAGTGAAGAAGAAGAGGATGAAAGTGAAGAAGAAGAAGAAGAGGATGAAAGTGAAGAAGAAGAGGAGGAGGAGGAGGATGAAAGTGAAGAAGAAGAGGATGAAAGTGAAGAAGAAGAAGAGGAAGAGGATAAAAGTGAAGAAGAAGAAGAAGAGGATGAAGAAGGATGAAAGTGAAGAAGAAGAGGAAGAAGAAGAAGAGGATGAAAGTGAAGAAGAGGATGAAAGTGAAGAAGAAGAGGATGAAAGTGAAGAAGAAGAAGAGGATGAAAGTGAAGAGGAAGAGGATAAAAGTGAAGAAGAAGAAGAAGAGGAGGAGGATAAAGTGAAGAAGAAGAAGAAGAGGATGAAAGTGAAGAAGAAGAGGATGAGGATGAAAGTGAAGAAGAGGATGAAAGTGAAGAAGAAGAAGAAGAAGAGGATGAAAGTGAAGAAGAAGAAGAGGATGAAAGTGAAGGAGTAGAAGAAGAAGAAGAGGATGAAAGTGAAGAAGAAGAAGAGGATGAAAGTGAAGAAGAAGAAGAAGAAGAGGATGAAAGTGAAGAAGAAGAAGAGGATGAAAGTGAAGAAGAAGAAGAGGATGAAAGTGAAGAAGAGGAAGAGGATGAAAGTGAAGAAGAAGAGGAAGAGGATGAAAGTGAAGAAGAGGAAGAGGATAAAAGTGAAGAAGAAGAAGAAGAAGAGGAGGAGGATAAAGAGGATGAAAGTGAAGAAGAAGAAGAAGAAGAGGATAACAGTGAAGAAGAAGAGGATGAGGATGAAAGTGAAGAAGAGGAAGAGGATAAAAGTGAAGAAGAAGAAGAGGAGGAGGATGAAAGTGAAGAAGAAGAAGAGGAGGAGGATGAAAGTGAAGGAGAAGAAGAGGATGAGGATGAAAGTGAAGAAGAAGAAGAAGAAGAAGAGGATAAAAGTGAAGAAGAGGATGAAAGTGCAGAAGAAGAGGATGAAAGTGAAGAAGAAGAGGATAAAAGTGAAGAAGAAGAAGAAGAAGAAGAAGAAGAAGAAGAGGATAACAGTGAAGAAGAAGAGGATGAGGATGAAAGTGAAGAAGAGGAAGAGGATAAAAGTGAAGAAGAAGAAGAAGAAGAAGAAGAGGATGAGGATAAAAGTGAAGAAGAAGAAGAAGAGGATGAGGATAAAAGTGAAGAAGTAGAAGAAGAAAGTGAAGAAGAGGAAGAGGATAAAAGTGAAGAAGAAGAAGAAGAGGATGAAAGTGAAGAAGAAGAGGAAGAGGAGGATGAAGAGAATGAAGGTGAAGAGGCGTACCAGTATTTTAGCGTCCAGCATCATTCTGGTTTCAGCCTGAAGAACTTTACTGCTGTTCACGATCTCTACGGCCGTGCTGCGACTCAGACACTGAAACACACAAACACACAAACCTTTATTACAGTTATACAGATAAACATAAACTCTGTTAATGTTTAATAAAATGTTTACAGATTAACTTAAGTATAATATCATTTAATTAATTTAACTTCACTTATTATCTCTTTTGTCTGGGGAAGGAAAGGAAACAAATCAAAGGAAAGGAGAAAAAAAAGGAAAGAAGGAAAGAAGGAGGAAAGGAAATGAAAGTTATAAAAGGAAAGGGAAGACAGGAAAGGAAAGGAATCAAAGGAAAGGAAAGGATACTCAGGAAAGGAAAGGAAAGGAAAGGAAAGGAGGGAAGGAAAGGAAAGGAAACAAATCAAAGGAAAGGAAAGGAACATAAAGAAAAGAAAGGAAAGGAAAGAAAGCAAGGAAACAAATCGAAGGAAAGGAAAGAAGGGAACGAAAAAACGGGAAAGGAAATGAAAGTTTGAAAAGGAAAGGAGGGATGTAAAGGAAAAGAACCAAAGGAAAGAAAAGGAAATGAAAGAAGGAAAGAAAAAGGAAAGGTACAATAAAAGGAAATAAAGGAAAGGAAAGGAAATCAAGTGAAGGAAAGGAAACGGAAAGGAACATAAAAGAAAATAAAGAAAAGGAAAAAGGAAAGGAAGGAAAGGAGAAGAAGTAAAAAAACGAGCTTCGAGCATATTGTTAAAAATCTGAATGAACCATATATCCCTCTCTCTACCCCCCCTCCTCCTCCTCTTCCTCCTCTTCCTCTTCCTCTCTTACCTCGGGGCTGGACAGTTTGGCCTCGGTGAGGACGAGCGCGGTGGCGTTGACAGCGTGAGCCAACTCCTGCTCCACCAGCTTGTGGGTCTTTGCTGCATCACGGATCCTAGAGGAGGAAGAGGAAGAGGATGAGGAGGAGAAGGAAGAAAAGGAGGAGGAGGAGGAGGAGGAGGAGTAGGTTGAAGAGGAGGAAGAGGAGGAGAGAGGAAGAGGAGTAAGAGGAGGAGGAGAAGAGGAAGAGAGAAAGGAGGAAGAGGATGAGGAGTAAGAGGAAGAAAAGGAGGAGGATGAGGAGTAAGAGGAAGAAAAGGAGGAAGAGGAGGAGAGAGGAAGAGGAGCAGAGAGGAGAGGAGAGAGGAGGAGGAAGAGGAGAGAGGAGGAGCAGGAGGAGGAAGAGGAGGAGGAGAAAGAGGAGAAAGGAGGAGGAAGAGAAAGAGCGGGAGGAGTAAGAGGAGGAGAGAGGAGGAGGAGGAAGAGTGGAAGAGGAGGAAGAAGAAGAGGAGAAAGAGGAGAGAGGAGGAGGAAGAGGAGGAGAGGAGGAAGAGGAGGAGAGGAGGAAGAGAGAGAGGAGGAAGAGGATGAGTAGTAAGAGGAGGAGAGGAGGAAGAGGAGGAGAGAGGAGGAAGAAGAGGAGAGAGGAGGAAGTGGAGAGAGGAGGAAGATGAGGACGAGGAAGAGAAGGAGAGAGGAGGAAGAGAAAGAGCGGGAAGAGAAAGAGGAGAGAGGAGGAAGAGGAGGAGAGAGGAGGAGGAGGAAGAGAGAGGAGGAAAAAGGGGAAGAGGAGGAGGAAGAGAAGGAAGAGGAGAGGAGGAGAGAGGAGGAGGAGAGGAGGAAGAGGATGAAGAAAGGAGGAGAAAGAGGAGGAAGAGGAGAAAGAGAAGAGAGGAGGAAGAGGAGGAGAGAGAGGAGGAGAGAGGAAGAGGAGGAGAGAGGAAATCATAGGCTTGTGAAAGAGCTGTGATTATTACAGTATCTCACAAAAGTGAGTACACCCCTCACCTTTTTGCTAATATTTTATTATTATATCTTTTCATGGGACAACATTATAGAAATGAAACTTTGATACAACTTAAAGTAGTGAGTGTACAGCTTGTATACTGTAGTAGTATAGATTGAGGCTAGCTTTACACGACAACGATCTGAACACAATCCGCAAAAGTGGCGTTGCGTTCCCACTTTTTATTTCGCGTTTAGACGTTTCGCGTCTTTGGGTGGAAATCTGCATGCACACGGTGACGCAAAAGTGTGTGAAATTTGATGTAGTATGCATGCCAGGTGGCCCAGAGCACACTTTTGCGTTTTCAACCCTTTAGACGGGAACGCGACGGTGGAGCGTCTTTAAGATTTCCACTCTGGAGGGTGGGTTCATTTTTTTGCGTTTTTAAGCCCCAAAAACGCTGTCGCCGTCTAAACCAAAGGCACATCTGATAAAATATTTTGTCGGTTTCACCCGGGAGCGTTGTCGTGTAAAGCCAGCCTCACTGTCCTCTGAAAATAACTCAACACACATCCATTAATGTCTAAACAGCTGGCAACACAAGTGAGTACACCTCACAGTGAAGGAAGGAAGGAGGAAAGGAAGGAAGGAATGAAGTTTTTCTTGTTTTTAATTGTATATTTTTATGTTTCCAGTTCTTACTGTTACTGAATTATAAAAGTGTATAATATTTATTCTACATGTAAGTCCTCATGTTTTCTCCTTTAAATATAAAATCAGATTTTTATGAATAAAAACTGAATTACATCCTTTATGAGTCTCCTTCCTTCCTTTTATTTCTCTCCTTCCTTCCTTTTATTCCTCCCTCTCTTCTTCCTCCGTAGTTTACTAACATAATTAAAACATTCATCTTCCTGAAAGGTGACTTTAGTTTTTTTACAGACATGATTGAAAAGATCATTATGAACCGAACATGGCAGAACGAGCCGAGAGAGAGAGAGAGAGAGAGAGAGAGGGGAGAGAGAGAGAGAGAGAGAGAGAGAGAGAGAGAGAGAGAGAGAGAGAAGGGTTTTAATATGTGGAGAGAAAAATAAAGGAATAAAATGTCTCATCAGAGCAGCGGAGGAAGAAAAGCTAATAAGAAGCTAATTGCGGAGGGAGGAAGGAATCCCAAAATGTAGAGAGATCTCTTCTTCTTCTTCTCTGAACACTGATACAGAGATAAAGGAAGCGGACTGGTTAGATGTTATAGGCTGTAGACAATATAACGCTATTTAGAGGAATGTATGGAGTGTCGATAGTGCCATAATTAATTAATTAATGACTTAATTAATGTATAATTAGTTAAAGTAAATCAATAACAATATTAGCATTACACATTTAAATTGTTACAGTAAATTGTATTCATATTAAATTCATATTAAAGAATAGTGATTAAAAACATGAATTTTGCATTTAGAAATACTATGGAGTGTCGACAGTGCCACAATTAATTAATTAACTACTTAAAGTGCCAATTAAAGTGAACCAATAACAATATTTACAGTACAAATTTAAATTGTTACAGTAAATTGTATTCATCTTAAATTAATTTAAAAAAAAGATTTAAAAAATTTATATTGCATTTGGAAAGCTATGGAGTGTCAATAGTGCCATAATTAATTAATTTATCAATTAATGTAGCTATAAAGTAAACCAATAACAATATTTACAATACACATTTAAATTGTTACAGTATATTGTATTCATCTTAAATTCAAATTATATTGCATTTGGAAATAGTATGGAGTGTCGATAGTGCCACAATTAATTAATTAATTAATTACTTAAAGTGCCAATTAAAGTAAACCAATAACAATATTTACAATACAAATTTAAATTGATACAGCATATTGTATTCATCTTAAATTCATATTAAAAAATAATGATAAAAAATAAAAATAAAGTATTTGCGTTTGGAAAACTATGGAGTGTCGATAGTGCCCTAATTAATTAATTTATCAATTAATGTAGCTATAAAGTAAACCAATAACAATATTTACAATACACATTTAAATTGTTACAGTATATTGTATTCATCTTAAATTCAAATTAAAAATTATAATAGTTTTAAAAAATGTGATTTTGCATTTGGAAAAGGTATAAAGTATAAATAGTGCCCTGATTAATTAATTAATTAATCAATTGATTGATGGAGCAATTAGTTAAAGTAAATCAATAACAACATTAACAGGACAAATTTAAACTAACACAGCATATTGTAATTATCTTAAATTCATATTAAAAATAATAATAATAATAATAATTTAAAAAATGGAAAAATGTATAAAGTATAGATAGTGCCCTGATTAATTAATTAATTGATGGAATAATTGGTTTAAGTAAATCAATAACAATATTTACAGTGTATATTGTATTAATCTTAAATTCATATTAAATAATTATAATTAAAAATATTTAGATTTCACATTTGGGAAATGTATGGTGTGTAGACAGTGCCATGATTAACTGATTAATTAATTAATGTAACAATTAGATAAAAATAAATAGATTTTTTAATAATTGATAATATTTACAGTACATATTTAAATATTCCTCTGATGCATGATTTTCCTGCTTTTATAAGTGTATTTTATTTTTTAGTCTTCCTGTTTATTGATCTGCTGGTGTTTTATTTTGTAGTTCAATTCAAACTAAACATTTTCTTCACACTCACCATTTATCTTAAATATAAATAAATATAAATGAACGTTGGTTACATTCAAGCCAAACAAGTTCTCAGATGTAAATGTTACAGATGTTACAGATGTTTTTAATTCTTTATTTAATGCCATCATTTTATGCATCCTGTGCATAGAAATCAATCACAGTATAATATAATATATAACAGCACAAAATAAAAGTGTTACAAAAAATAATAATAAATAAAAAAAATAATTAATTTAATTTATTTTACATTTTACATACACATTTCGAATTTACAGTGTCGAGGCAGATGGAAAACTGTTGAAATCATCACTTCCTGTGCAGATGTTTCAAATTAAAAGCACTCAAACGGCTTTCTCATTCCTTTTCCTGAGTTTCATTGACTGTAGCTTGAGAAATAATTAATTAATAGTATAAAATATTAAATATACTGTATGTTCAAGTTGCATAGATCTGTATTTATATATATTAACCATTACTCTTGTTTTGAAGTGTTTCCTGAGACTTTACAGAATAAAAGAACTTCATAAAACTTTTACCACTTGTCTTTACAACTTTGTTCTTCTTTTTCCCACGTGGCTCGATGGCCTTGAACGCCACACAGTAAACCTTAACCCTTAAACAGACAACTTAAACTAACCTTCCTGTTGTCCTCCCGGGTCCTTCCTCTGTCCTTCCTTCCTTCCTTCCTTCCTTCCTCAGATCTAAGTTCAGCTGTTAGGGTAAATGTTCATCTGTCCTTCCTTTCTTCCTTCCTTCATCTGTTCTTCCTTCCTTTCTTCCTCCCTCCCTCCTTCCCTCCCTTCCTCCCTCCCTCCCTCCTTTCCATCCTTCTTCCTCCCTCCTTCCTTTCCTTCCTTCTTCCCTCCTTTCCGTCCTTTCCTTCCTTCTTCCGTCCTTTCCTTCCTTCTTCCCTCCTTTCCTTCCTCCCTCCTTCCTTTCCTTCCTTCTTCCTCCCTCCTTCCCTTCCTCCCTCCTTTCCTTCCTTCTTCCCTCCTTTCCGTCCTTTCCTTCCTTCTTCCCTCCTTTCCTTCCTTCTTCCCTCCTTTCCTTCCTACCTTCCTTCCTTCCTCCCTCCCTCCTTCCTTTCCTTCCTTCTTCCTCCCTTCCTTTCCTTCCTCCCTCCTTTCCTTCCTTCTTCCCTCCTTTCCTCCCTTCTTCCCTCCTTTCCTTCCTTCCTTCCTTTAGGTGCAAATGACATAACTAGTAAGGCCTGTTTAAGGGTTAAAAAGCCGTAAACGTCACAGTAAAGTGTGTTGCTCACTTGTTGATGAGCGTGTCGGCCACGATGCCCAGCTGCTGCACCTGAGCGCACTCCTCCTCCGTCAGGTACTCCATGGACTGCTGGGAGTTGAGGCGAGGTCTGCTGTCTCGGTAGTAGCTGTCGATCTTCCTCTTGTCCTCCCACGACTTCAGCGTGCTCTCGAACGCCTGGTTGCAGACACAGGAAGTGGAGAGAGAGGAGAGAGGAAGGATTAAAATAAAGTCACTTCACTCGTGTGTGTTTGCGTGTTTGTTCCTCTTCAACGATGAAGATAAGTGCAAATGAAGGTCGACACTTGAAAAATGAAAAATAATTAAATTCAAGAACCGCCTGGCTCTTGACTCCAGGTGGCTCTTCAGGTATTGCGTGTTTGTTTAGACGTAAACTGAAAGATTTAAGGTGCATTACCTCACATAAAAGAGAGAAAAACCTACTTTTTTTTCAGGGATGTCTGATATTAAAAATATAATATCGGGAAGTATCGGTATCAGGTTTTTATAACTGATGTTTGTTCTGTAGGTTTCAGTATTTCCGAGCTTGCATGAACGCAGCATGGGACGTTTACCGGCACGCGGTTGATGACGTAAAACAACAACACGCTAGACTCGTGGGTCGCTAACCATTGCTAACCGTTGCTAACCGCCCCTGCTGCTGTAGAGGTATAAATACATTCACACTACTACTACTACAGTCTACAGTTAGCCAGTTAGCTGAGTTAGCCGCCGAGTTAGCCACCAAGCTAGCAGCAGAGTTAGCAGCAGAAAGCTCTCAGACGTAGCGTCCATGTTTCTGGTAGAGGTGGTGACTTTGATTGACAGGTGACACTTGGTAGGGGGCGGGGCTTCAGCGTTTGGGAGCAGAGAAAGAGGCTGATTTTTACACAACTTTGAAGCCTAATTTCATATATTTGGTGATTTTTTTAATCATTCAAATTTGGCAGGGTGGTTAACAACACACTTTTCTGTGGTATGTCAAACTCAGAACACATATTTATTCTTACTTTACGCTGAGGAGGGAAGGAAGGAAGGAAGGAAGGAAGGAAGGAAAGAAGGAAGGAAAGAAGGAATGAAGGAAGGAAGGAAGGTTTGGTGTAAAAAGCCTGAATATATCGGTATCGGAAATTAAGAGTTGGGGAATATCAGACTATCGGATATCAGCAGAAAAGTCAATATCGAGCATCCCTACTTTTATTATCTATATTTCTTCACCTTTCTGAAATATTTCCATGTGAGCGATAATAAAGACACGAAGGGAGGCAGCTGAGAAGAGAAAAACGACTTCAAAAAAAAAGAAAAAGGTGTTTTAGTATTTCCAAACTGTCGATAAACTTCCTTCTAACGAGCCTCCAGCAGCGTCGGAGCTCACCTGAAATCATTACTGAATAAAAGCCACATTTTTATTTTAAGAGAAGCGGAGGATAAAACCAGCGTGCCTTCATTCTTCTTCTTCTTCTTCTCTCTCTCGCTCCGCGGTGCTCGAGGAGGGAAACCATGGTAACAAACTGCCCCAAATGTGCTCGGCTCAAGAGCGGCACTCAATAAAAGGTTTAAAGAGGGAGAGCGAGGAGAGGACAACAGACGCAGTGGGGAGGAAGAAGATTTTACTATTAAAGGAATACCCCCGAAATAGAAAGATGGAAGGAAGGAAGAAAGGAAGGAAGGAAGGAAGGAAAGAAGGAAAATAAGATAGGAAGGAAAGATGGATGGAAGGAAGGAAGGAAGAAAGGAAAATAAGACAGGAAAGAAAATAAGACAAGAAGGAAAGATAGAAGGAAGGAATGAAGGAAGGAATGAAGGAAGGAAGGAAGGAAAATAAGACAGGAAGGAAAGATGGAAGGAAGGGAGAGAGGGAGGGAGGAAGGAAAGATGGAAGGAAGGAAGGAAAATAAGACAGGAAGGAAAGATGGAAGGAAGGAAAGATGGAAGGATGGAAGGAAGGAAAATAAGACAGGAAGGGAAGATAGAAGGAAAGAAGGAAAGATGGAGAGAAGGAAGGAAGAAAGGAAGGAAGGAAGGAGGGAAGGAAGGAAAATAAGACAGGAAGGAAAGATGGATGGAAGGGAGGAAGGAAGGAAGGAAGGAAAATCAGACCGGAAGGAAGGAAAGAAGGAAGGAAGGAAGGAAGGAAGGAAAATAAGACAGGAAGGAAGGAAGGAAAGAAGGAAGGAAGGAAGGAAGGAAGGAAGAAAGGAAAATAAGACAGGAAGGAAAAATAGAAGGAAGGAAGGAAAGATGGAAAGAAGGAAGGAAGAAAGGAAGGAAGGAAGGAAGGAAGGAAGAAAGGAAAATAAGATAGGAAGGAAGGAAGGAAGGAAGGAAGGAAGGAAGAAAGGAAAATAAGACAGGAAGGAAGAAAGGAAGGAAGGAAAATAAGACAGGAAGGAAAGATGGAAGGAAGGAAGGAAGGAAGGAAAATAAGACAGGAAGGAAGGAAGGAAGGAAGGAAGGAAGGATGGAAGGAATAAAGGAAGGAAGGAAAGTAAAACCCAGCTCACTCTGTCTCTGGTGAGCATCTGCGCTCGGTTCTTGTGGATGATGTTGACGATGCCGGGCGGCTGGATCCAAGCTTCTCCGTCTACCTGGACAGGAACTCCTTCTTCTCCCAGGATGGTGATCTTCACCTGACGACACTGAGCAGAAACAACCAGCAGCTGTCAGGTGTGGTTTTACTTCCTGTTCTTAGACACTAAGCAGCTCTGGATCATCATGTAACACCTTAAAAAACACCTTTAAAAAAAAGGTTTAATTCAGCTCCAAGAATTCAGTTGTCCTCGAGTCAAGGAAAGAAGGAAGGAAAGGAGGAAGAAGGAAGGAAGGAAGGAAGGAAGGGAATAATGGAAGGTAGGAAGGAGGGAGGAAAGAAGGAACGAGGAAGGAAGGAAGAAATGAGGGAGGGAGGAAGGAAAGGAGGAAGGTAGGAAGAAGGGAGGAAAGAAGGAAGGAAGGGAAGGAAGGAAGGAGGGAAGGAAGGAAGGAGGGAAGGAAGGAAGAAAAGGAGGGCGGAAAGAAATGAGGAAGGTAGGAAGGAGGGAGGAAAGAAGAAAGGGAGGGAGGAAGGAAAGGAGGAAGGTAGGAAGAAGGGAGGAAAGAAGGAAGGAAGGGAAGGAAAGAAGGAGGGAAGGAAGGAAGAAAAGGAGGGAGGAAAGAAAGGAGGAAGGTAGGAAGGAGGGAGGAAAGAAGGAACCAGTAAGGGAGGAAGGAAGGACAGAGGAAGGAAGGGAGGAAAGACAGAGGAAGGAAGGAAGAAAAGGAGATAATCGGAAAATAATGATAAATAACAAACTAAACCAATATAATTCTGCTTAAATATAATTTTTTTTTTGGGGGCT
>JAJDFG010001438.1:0-35943 GCA_021039105.1 Scomber colias
AGAAGGAAGGAAAGGAGGAAGAAGGAAGGAAAGGGAGAAGGAAGGAAGGGAGGAAGAAGGAAAGGAGGAAGGAAGGTAAGAAGGGAGGAAGAAGGGAGGAAAGGAGGAAGGAAGGAAGAGAAGACAGATGGAAGGAAGGAAGAGAAGACTGGATGAAAAGATGTCAGCGAACAAGAGACTCTGCTTAACTTAGAGATATTACACTTCTCTGAGGGAGAGGAGGGTTAGAAATAAGCTCTGCAGCCCACTCCTCATCTCTGCTCCAGGCTTTATTAACATGTGCTAAGGTGCCCTCCTGGGAGCCAGAACACATGCTAAGGTGCCCTCTTGGGAGCCAAAATGCGTGCTAAGGTGCCCTCTTGGAGCCAGAACGCGTGCTAAGGTGCCCTCTTGGGAGCCAGAACGTGTGCTAAGGTGCCCTCTTGGGAGCCAGAACGCGTGCTAAGGTGCCCTCTTGGGAGCCAGAACGTGTCCTAAGGTGCCCTCTTGGGAGCCAGAACACGTGCTAAGGTGCCCTCTTGGGAGCCAGAACGTGTGCTAAGGTGCCCTCTTGGAGCCAGAACGTGTGCTAAGGTGCCCTCTTGGGAGCCAGAACGCGTGCTACGGTGCCCTCTTGGGAGCCAGAACGCGTGCTAAGGTGCCCTCTTGGGAGCCAGAACGTGTGCTAAGGTGCCCTCTTGGGAGCCAGAACGCGTGCTAAGGTGCCCTCTTGGGAGCCAAAACGCGTGCTAAGGTGCCCTCTTGGGAGCCAAACGTGTGCTAAGGTGCCCTCTTGGGAGCCAGAACGTGTGCTAAGGTGCCCTCTTGGGAGCCAAAACGGGTGCTAAGGTGCCCTCTTGGGAGCCAGAACGTGTGCTAAGGTGCCCTCTTGGGAGCCAGAACGTGTGCTAAGGTGCCCTCTTGGGAGCCAGAACGCATGCTAAGGTGCCCTCTTGGGAGCCAGAACACGTGCTAAGGTGCCCTCTTGGGAGCCAGAATGCGTGCTAAGGTGCCCTCTTGGGAGCCAGAACACGTGCTAAGGTGCCCTCTTGGGAGCCAGAACGCGTGCTAAGGTGCCCTCTTGGAGCCAGAACGTGTGCTAAGGTGCCCTCTTGGGAGCCAGAACGTGTGCTACGGTGCCCTCTTGGGAGCCAGAACGTGTGCTAAGGTGCCCTCTTGGGAGCCAGAACGCGTGCTAAGGTGCCCTCCTGGGAGCCAGAACGGGTGCTAAGGTGCCCTCTTGGGAGCCAGAACACGTGCTAAGGTGCCCTCTTGGGAGCCAAAACGGGTGCTAAGGTGCCCTCTTGGGAGCCAAAACGGGTGCTAAGGTGCCCTCTTGGGAGCCAGAACGTGTGCTAAGGTGCCCTCTTGGGAGCCAGAACGTGTGCTAAGGTGCCCTTTTGGGAGCCAGAACGGGTGCTAAGGTGCCCTCCTGGTAGCCAGAACGCATGCTAAGGTGCCCTCTTGGGAGCCAGAACGTGTGCTAAGGTGCCCTCTTGGGAGCCAGAACGTGTGCTAAGGTGCCCTCTTGGGAGCCAAAATGCGTGCTAAGGTGCCCTCTTGGGAGCCAGAACGTGAGCTAAGGTGCCCTCTTGGGAGCCAGAACGGGTGCTAAGGTGCCCTCCTGGTTGGCAAAACACACTAAACTGCCCTCTTCAGTGGCGAGAACGTGCTGTATGTGCCCTTTTTTTTCTTTTCGCCCCTGCCCTTCAAAAAGTCTGTGCACGCCACTGTACTCCAGTCTTCCAGTCTTCTGCCCTTCACATACGCAGCAGGCAGCACTTCAACGCTTATCTTTAACATTTCTCAATACAATAGCAATAGGTCAATGACAAGGAAACCTTTTCTACAGTAAGAAACGGAGCAGGAAGCAGCAGCTGATGCATGACGGCAGACAGGCTGGAAATAAAAAGCTGACAGATGGAAGGAAGGAAGGAAGGAAAGACAGATGGAAGGAAGGAAGGAAAGACAGATGGAAGGAAGGAAGGAAAGACAGATGGAAAGAAGGAAGGAAAGACTGGATGAAAAGATGGAAGGAAGGAAGGAAAGAAGAAAGGAAAGATTGAAGAGAGGAAGGACAGATGGAAGGAAGGAAGGAAAGACAGATGGAAGGAAGGAAGGAAAGACAGATGGAAGGAAGGAAGGAAGGAAGGAAAGAAAGACAGATGGAAGGAAGGAAGAGAAGACTGGATGAAAAGATGGAAGGAAGGAAGGAAAGAAGGAAGGAAAGATTGAAGGGAGGAAGGACAGATGGATGGAAGGAAGGAAGGAAGGAAGGAAAGACAGATGGAAGGAAGAAAGGAAAGACCGATGGAAGGAAGGAAGGAAGGAAGGAAGGAAAGACAGATGGAAGGAAGGAAGAGAAGACTGGATGAAAAGATGGAAGGAAGGAAGGAAAGATTGAAGGGAGGAAAGACAGATGGAAGGAAGGAAGAGAAGACTGGATGAAAAGATGGAAGGAAGGAAGGAAAGATTGAAGGGAGGAAGGAAGGAAGGAAAGACAGATGGAAGGAAGAAAGGAAAGACCGATGGAAGGAAGGAAGGAAGGAAGGAAGGAAAGACAGATGGAAGGAAGGAAGAGAAGACTGGATGAAAAGATGGAAGGAAGGAAGGAGAGACAGGAAGGAATGAAAGAAAGGAAGGAATGAAAGAAGGGAAGGAAGAAAGGGTGGATGGAAAGATGGAAGGAAAGTGGGCCAGATTGGACTCCTCTGTAGGCCGGTTCTGGGCCGCGGGCCGCATGTTTGCCACCCCTGCAATAGGTCAATGACAAGGAAACCTTTGTACAGTAAGAAACGGAGCAGGAAGCAGCAGCTGATGCATGACGGCAGACAGGCTGGAAATAAAAAGCTGACAGATGGAAGGAAGGAAGGAAGGAAGGAAGGAAAGACAGATGGAAGGAAGGAACGAAAGACAGATGGAAAGAAGGAAGGAAAGACAGATGGAAAGAAGGAAGGAAAGACTGGATGAAAAGATGGAAGGAAGGAAGGAAGGAAAGAAGAAAGGAAAGATTGAAGAGAGGAAGGACAGATGGAAGGAAGGAAGGAAAGACAGATGGAAGGAAGGAAGGAAAGACAGATGGAAGGAAGGAAGGAAGGAAGGAAAGAAAGACAGATGGAAGGAAGGAAGAGAAGACTGGATGAAAATATGGAAGGAAGGAAGGAAAGAAGGAAGGAAAGATTGAAGGGAGGAAGGACAGATGGATGGAAGGAAGGAAGGAAGGAAGGAAAGACAGATGGAAGGAAGAAAGGAAAGACCGATGGAAGGAAGGAAGGAAGGAAAGACAGATGGAAGGAAGGAAGAGAAGACTGGATGAAAAGATGGAAGGAAGGAAGGAAAGATTGAAGGGAGGAAAGACCGATGGAAGGAAGGAAGGAGAGACAGGAAGGAATGAAAGAAGGGAAGGAAGAAAGGGTGGAT
This sequence comes from Scomber colias, assembly GCA_021039105.1. NCBI lineage: Eukaryota > Metazoa > Chordata > Actinopteri > Scombriformes > Scombridae > Scomber > Scomber colias. Next base: position 3,400 of record JAJDFG010001438.1, read on the forward strand.
GGAAAGATGGAAGGAAAGTGGGCCAGATTGGACTCCTCTGTAGGCCGGTTCTGGGCCGCGGGCCGCATGTTTGCCACCCCTGCAATAGGTCAATGACAAGGAAACCTTTTCTACAGTAAGAAACGGAGCAGGAAGCAGCAGCTGATGCATGACGGCAGACAGGCTGGAAATAAAAAGCTGACAGATGGAAGGAAGGAAGGAAGGAAAGAAGGAAAGACAGATGGAAGGAAGGAAGAGAAGATGGAAAGAAGAAAGGGAGGATCGAAGGAAGGATGGAAGGAAGAGGAGAGAAGACAGTAAGGAAAGATGAAAGAAAGGAAGGAAAGACTGAAGAGAGGAAGGACAGATGGAAGGAAGGAAGGAAGGAAGGAAAGACAGATGGAAGGAAGGAAGGAAAGATTGAAGAGAGGAAGGAAAGACAGATGGAAGGAAGGAAGGAAGGAAGGAAAGAGAGATGGAAGGAACGAAGAGAAGATGGAAAGAAGGAAGGAAGAAAGGGAGGATCGAAGGAAGGATGGACGGAAGAGGAGAGAAGACAGTAAGGAAAGATGAAAGAAAGGAAGGAAAGATTGAAGAGAGGAAGAACAGATGGAAGGAAGGAAGGAAGGAAAGACAGATGGAAGGAAGGAAGGAAGGAAAGACAGATGGAAGGAAGGAAGGAAAGATTGAAGAGAGGAAGGACAGATGGAAGGAAGGAAGGAAGGAAGGAAGGAAAGACAGATGGAAGGAAGGAAGAGAAGATGGAAAGAAGAAAGGGAGGATCGAAGGAAGGATGGAAGGAAGAGGAGAGAAGACAGTAAGGAAAGATGAAAGAAAGGAAGGAAAGATTGAAGAGAGGAAGAACAGATGGAAGGAAGGAAGGAAGGAAGGAAAGACAGATGGAAGGAAGGAAGGAAGGATTGAAGAGAGGAAGGACAGATGGAAGGAAGGAAGGAAGGAAGGAAAGACAGATGGAAGGAAAGACAGATGAAAGGAAGGATGAGAAGATGGAAGGAAGAAAGGGAGGATCGCAGGAAGGATGGAAGGAAGAGTAGAGAAGACAGTAAGGAAAGATGAAAGGAAGGAAAGACAGGAAGGAATGAAAGAAGGGAAGGAAGAAAGGGCCGATGGAAAGATGGAAGGAAAAGAAGACAGGAAGGAGGAAGGAAGGAGAGAAGGAAGGAAGGAAGGGAGGAAAGGAAAGAAGGAAGGGAGGAAGGAAGGGAAGGAAGAAAGGGCGGATGGAAAGATGGAAGGAAAAGAAGACAGGAAGGAAAGATGAAAGCAGCAGCTGATGCATGACGGCAGACAGGCTGGAAATAAAAAGCTGCTTATGATTCATTCTACACTCACAGGTAATAAAAAAACTACATTAAAGAAGTGTCGTGTTTTATGTGAGCAGGAAGTAGGAGAACAATATTAAATCTCAAGTTTCTGCATTCGGCAAAGTCAGCAAAAAGGATCAAATCTTAGTTAGAGTTAAAAATGAGTAACAAATAAGAAACTTGGTGCATGAGTTGAGCCTGAGAACACCTCGAGTCACAGGAAGTAGTGACCTAACATGTATATCACGGTATTTTTCAAAATAAAAGCGGTCTCACAGTATATCACAGTATTTTTCAAAATAAAAGCGGTTTCACTGTATATCACGGTATTTCTTTTCATGCATAATCATGGTCCCGTTTTTCCTTCCTTCCCTCCTTCTTTCCTTCCCTCCTTTCCCCTTCCCTCCTTCCCTCCTTCGTTCCTTCCCTCGTTTCTTCCTTCCTGCCCTTCTCCCTTCCTTCTCTCCTCTGTCCTTCTTTCCTTCCTTCCTCCCTTCCTCTTTTCCTTTCTCGCTCTCTCCCTCCCTCCTCTCTTCCTTTTTTCCTCCCTCTGTCCTACCTTCCTTCCTTCCTTCTGTCTGTCCTTCCTCCCTCCCTCATTCTTTCCTTCCTTCCTTCCTTCCTTCCTTCCGTCTTTCCTTCCTTTCTTCCTTCTGTCTGTTCTTCTTCCCTCCCTTCCTTCCTTCTGTCTGTCCTTCCTCCCTCCCTCCTTCTTTCTTTCTTTCCTTCCCTCCTTCCTTCCTCCCTTGATCCTTCCTTACTCCCTCATTTCCTTCCTCCCTTCCTTCCTTCCTTGACTTGAGGACAGCAGAGTGCTGAGGTGTTAAAGAGCCAAATGTAATATTTAAGTGAGTCCAGTAAAAAGTCCTGGGAAGTGGGAAGAATAAATATTCAGTGAATAATTGAGTCCGAAAAAAAGCCGAGTGAGTGAAGAGATTTTTTTTTCATGCATAATCAGCTGTTCACAACATCTTCTACTGGTTGAGAGAGGAACTACTGCTCTGGACTAAATGGACGTAACATCCGTTACGATTCTACTTATATGGGCATGAGGCGGGGCCATGGGCGGAGCAGGGAGGTTGCTATGGTTGCGAGGGCTGGATCTCGAGGACATTGGTCAATCAACCTGTCAATCAGGACGTAGCCACGCCCTAATGCATACCCTGCTTTATCGTCACATATAAAATCAGGGAGGCCAAAATGTCCCAAATGAACATCATACTGCATTGAAGAAGGCTTTAAACTAGCGATTGAGACCATAAACACATTTTGAAAACGTTTACTGAGGTTAGAAATCAAGTGAGAAGTTGGTGAATTCTCCATTGACTTGTATAGAGACGGTCGCCCCCTGGTGGCCTTTTGATAGAATGCAGCTCTAAGTTACTTCCTGGTTGGCCTCATTTCAGAGGACCGGAGCTCCCCGCCTGATCGCACCTGAGCTCTCTACTCATTGTTTAGCCTTTTTTTCTCCAATCTCACCATCTCTCTCTCTCTCTCTCTCTCTCTCTCTCTCTCTCTCTCTCTCTCTCTCTCTCTCTCTCTCTCTCTCTCTCCTCCTCTAGATCTCTCTGGATGCTCGGAGGATCCGCCTGATGCGTCTGCCGGAGGGAAAAGCCTCCACCAGCTCCTCATCCTCCGGGACCAGGCAGACCGTCTACGAGGTTTGCGTTTGCCCCAACGGGAGGCTCTTCCTGTCCCAGGCCGGCACCGGATCCACCTGCCAAATCAGCAACAACGTCTGCCTCTAGGACTGATCCGTGCAAATAAAGAAATAAACACGCAGAGATATTTCGAAAGAGAGAAAGACGGGCAAGAACAGACAAGATGTACACACACATTGCATTGCCTGCCTCTAGGACTGACTCACACACACACACACACACACACACACACACACACACACACAAAGACTGCCAGATCTGACAGAAACATATTAACAATCATAGATACTGCACACCTACACACACACACACACACACACACACACACACACACACACTCAGACTGATATTTATGTTTTAAAAAACCAATACCGATACCGTTTGTTTGATTTGAAGCTGCAGAGTATTTTAGCGCTGGAGCTTCAAAAACGCTACATTTAAAATATTCTCTCTGAATTTTTTTACATTTCAGACGGAAAACAAAAAAAAACCTCTGAATAAATTTTTGCATTTAGGACATTTAGACTCTCCACCGAGTCTCATTCACATCTCTTTCAGCTCTTTATACATACAGTATAGTATGAAATATTAGGCTTTTAAATTGAATTACATTAAAAAAATACAAAATAAAAGAAACATTTGCAAGTTTTAAAGACTTTTTAAATGCCATAGTGGGAAATATATATTACATTGAATGGCTGATGACACTATTTAATAATAAAAAGCCAGTATTGGTAATATATATATATATATCGGTCTGATTCTAACGGTCACACAAATACACATGCACACACACGCTTACACACACACACACACACACATATTTAAACACATGTACACACACACATACACACACAAACTCTTTGCTCCTGCTAGAAACTAAGAGCAAAAATCGCTGATCTGTTCTCTTGCTCCCTTCAAGAGTATTTCAGTACCAGAATCACTAGGGTGATCACCCGTGGCAACAGCCCCCCCCAAGCCCCTCCCCCTCCCACCTCTCTCTGTTCTTCTTCTTCTTCTCCTTCTCCTCCTCATTCTTCCTCCTCCACCGATTGCTTAACCATGGCTGAGATAATTAATTTTTTTCCTACAGCGTTTTGAGGTCTTGTAGGCACATTAAAGCACCTAATGATGCTAATGCTAATACAGCTAATACAGCTAATAAAGCTAATACTGATGTAAATTTGATCAATAAATATTAGGGCTGTCAGCGTTAACACGTTAATCGCGATTAGATTAATGCAATCCATAACGCGTTATTTTTTTTAAATCGCATTTTAATTTTGCAAGCCTTTTTGTCCCTTCTACTCCCCCGTAGACGGCTGCTCTAGCTGTAGCGCTATGCTTTGAAGTGGCCTCCTGCAGTAAACCTACCGCGCTGATGGAAAGTAAGAGAGCTACTGGACTTTTGAACGGCTTGTTTAACTTTAAAACACTTCCAGACGCTTCAGTTGACAAGTCAAAAGTAAAATGCAACCTGTGTCAAACGGAGTTTAACTACCACCGGAGTACGTGGAGTTTGAGTTAGCACCTCCACGCTAAACACCCAGGTGCAGCCAAGCCAGCCTCAGCTCCACCAAAGGACCATTTTGGAGTGTGGGAGTCGCAGCAGAGCCGTGATTGATTCCCAGTTAAGACACTCTGGTAAGAAATGCTTTACATTATGGGCTTAAAACTGCCTTCAAATGGAAAATAACAGGATTTTAAACATCCAATTCAAAACGCCATTAATCTCGATTAACTATGGAAATTATGCGATTAATCTCGATTAAAAAAAATAATCGTTTGACAGCCCTAATATATATGTATCAAAATAGTGCAATTAACGTCCAAGGTTTCCCCAAACACACTTTGCAACAGATCCAGGTGTGCATGTTGTATTTATGTGTTAAGTGTTGTTAGCGTGCCTACAGTACGTGACATGCTATTAGTAGTGATACTTTGGGGGGTTTTGTGAGAAGAACTTGATGCTAAAATGGGAAAAATGTGTAAAATTATTGGGTTTTAAAAAATGGACTTAGGTTTGGAAAACAGAAGATGTCTTTTTGTGTATTTCAGTAAATGCTCTTTGTTACAATCTGAACACTTTTACTTCATATCGCGTTCACTCAGCTCGGAAACAAATCATTCGGGTTAGCTTAGCAGGGCTACAATACGGCTGACAGTTTTCTATTTTTACTTCCAAACCAACAATGACCTGAGTATTGTGTGTGTGTGTGTGTGTGTGTGTGTGTGTGTGTGTGTGTGTGTTCAAACCCTGATAGATCTTATTCCATCAAGCTGTAGATCTCTGTCGATGTCCAAAAGCTGTTAACCTTCCTGTCGTCCTCCCGGGTCAAATTGACCCCGTCTGTTTTGACTGTTCTTTCTTTCCTTCCTTCCTTCCTTCCTTCCTTCCGTCTGTCCTTCCTTCCTTCCTTCCTTCTTCTCTCTTTCCTTCCTTCCTTCCTTCCTGCCTGCCTGCCTGCCTGCCTTCCTTCCTTCTGTCTGTCCTTCCTCCCTCCTTCTCTCTTTCTTTCATTCCTCTCTCTTTCCTCCCTTCCTTCTTTCCTCCCTCCATTCCCCTTCCTTCCTTCCTTCCTTCCTTCCTCCATTCCCCTTCCTTCCTTCCTTCCTTCCTTCCTTCAGTCTGTCCTTCCTCCCTCCTTCTCTCTTTCTTTCCTTCCTTCACCCCCCTTTCTTCCATCCTTCTGTCCCCCTTCCTTCTTTCTTCCCTCCTTCCTTCCTTCCCTCCTTGCATCCTTCCTTCCTCCCTTCCATCTTTCTCCTCTCTCTTTTCTTTCTTTCTTTAATTTCTTCCTTTCCTCCTACTTATTGTTCTTTCTTTCTTTCTCTTCTTCATCCTTTATCTGTCTTTCCTTCCTTCCTTCCTAGGTGGATAAAACATTTAAATATCTATCATTCTTTTGTGGTTACAGCATTTGACATTTTCAGGAGCATTCAGTCTTACTTTTGGTTTTAAAAAATGGTGCAAATGTCATTTCAAATTATATAAAACCAACAAAAATACTAAATATACATTTTAACAAACCTGATGCTGCTTTTAAAACTATTATTAAAGATATTTATGAATTGCTAATACATCAACAGAGATCTACAGTACAGAAGAATAAGAAAGAAGATCATTATTGGAAGAATATAATATAGAACATTGTCAGCTTTATCCTTTTAATCACAACTAAACTGCTTTTACCGTCTTGGATTTTGGATGTCTGATCAAACAGCTGATTGTTTCCATGCTGTTAGCCGTTAGCTGTTAGCTGTTAGCGCAGAGATGTCAACCATCGATATGATACGAACATGCCACAAGTGCTGCAACACACACCTCAACCACTGCTCTGTTACTAAAGGGTCATTTTCTATTATTACTATTATTATTATAGTGTAATATTTCTGAAGGGGAGATCTGATTTAAGACTCTCACTGTTCTTAAATTGTTCTGCTTGCATAAACTCTGTCCTCATCTTCTCCTCCAACCTCCAACCGCCAACCGCTCTGACAAAGAAGAAAACCCATGTTACGACCCTTAAAAGACAGACAAACAGAAGAAATGTCCGATGTCAGCTCGGTCGAACCCTCGTCGGTGGTCACCCTACTTGTTTCTTGCACTGGGACATTTTTAAGAAAAGAAAAAAAAAGGAAAAAACGGACAAAATATAATAAAACAAAATGCGAGCCACTCTGTTGAAAGAGGGGAACTGTGCCTGTGCCTTATGTCGATGCACTTGTGGCAAGAAGAAGCACATCACACAGACTTTCTTTGGCATCAGCGAGTTCATGATCTCTGATTTTCAGTTCAGTTTAATCCAAATCACGAACCTTTCCCCCCCCCCCTCCCTCGCCCTCGCCTCCAACCCGCCCCTCCCCCCCACTTCCTGTGCGAATGCAAAGACCTTTAGCCATATCTGACTGTCGCTCCCCCTGCTGGCAACACCTGACTCTGCAAAAAAAGGATGTGCCTGCCTGTGTGTGCTTTTCATTTATACCACTTTTTAGCTTCCTCTCAGTTTTTGGGATGATGCAACTTGTTATTTTTGCTTTTCATATATGCTCAAATATTCTGTGTGAAATCATTGTATGTTTTGCTGTTAATGTTTTAAAATGTCTAACATGTGATCCTGTGGAGTTTATTTGGAGGGTTGTAGGAGTGATGGGTCTGATTTCGACTGTTTATCACAGCTCAGTCGGCCAGAAATGTCTAGTTTCTTATGTATGTTTGCAAGATTGGAATAAGTTCTTAGTTTAAATATTAAAAAAGTGACTTAGAACATAATACATTGATGTGTTTACTCTTTTAATATTTAACCAAAACCACGATCTTTCCCAAAGATGTTGAAACAGGCTCATAACTTTTGTGGACTGCTGCTCGGAAGCCAATAGTTTCCAATCTGGGCAGCGCCATTTTGAAAATTTCAGGTGCATGCTGGGAAAAATAAAAACATGGATTCTACTTATATGGGCATGAGGCGGGGTCATGGGCGGGGCGGGGAGGTTGCTATGGTTATGAGGGCTGGATCTCGAGGACATTGGTCAATCAACCTGTCAATCAGGACGTAGCCACGCCCTAATGCATACCCTGCTTTATCGTCACATATAAAATCAGGGAGGCCAAAATGTCCCAAATGAACATCATACTGCATTGAAGAAGGCTTTAAACTAGCGATTGAGACCATAAACACATTTTGAAAACGTTTACTGAGGTTAGAAATCAAGTGAGAAGTTGGTGAATTCTCCATTGACTTGTATAGAGACGGTCGCCCCCTGGTGGCCTTTTGATAGAATGCAGCTCTAAGTTACTTCCGCATTGGCCTCATTTCAGAGGACCAGAACTCCCTATCCCCTACCTGCATGAGACACTAGACATTTCTGACTTATAATTGAACAAACTCATACTAGCTTTGTTTCTATTTCTATTTATTTTCTATTTTAATGATGTTTTAAATGATGTCACATCCTTTTCAAGAGTCAGCTGTGGTGTCGACCTTCTTACTGTCTCAGCTTCTCTGTCGCTTGTATATTATAAAGGACCTTCACAATTACTCCACAGCTAAAATTGAACCTATCTGATGTATTTGTTTTTTTGAATACATGTACACAAGAGAAGTACATCTTTTTATACGGTTGTATCTGTAAATACTGTACACATAACCGTGTCGGTGAGCATCAGACGCTTACATGCCGATGAAAGAAAAATAACTGCTCTTTTGCAAAAAGGAAAAAACCTTTTTTATAATGTACATCAGTTTGTGTTTTTATACAAAAAGGGTTTAAAAAAAAAATGTGAAAGGAAGTTTATTGGGAGAGCAGATGGCATGTACAGCAGGGGTGTCAAACATGCGGCCCGTGGGCCAGAACCGGCCCGCCAAGGAGTCAAATCCGGCCCACGTTCCTTCCTGTGTTCTCTTTCTTCCATCTGTCTTTCCTTCCTTCCATCTGTCCTTCCTCCCTTCCATCTGTCCTTCCTCCCTTCCTTCCTTCAATCTTTCCTTCCTTCCTTCCTTCCTTCCTTCCTTCCTTCCTTTCTTCAATCTTTCCTTCCTTCCTTCCATCTGTCCTTCCTCCCTTCCTTCCTTCAATCCTTCCTTCCTTCCTTCCTTCCTTTCTTCAATCCTTCCTTCCTTTCTCCCTTCAATCTTTCTTTCTTTCCTTCCTTCCTTCCTTCCTTCAATATTTCCTTCCTCCCTTCCTTCCTTCAATCTTTCCTTCCTTCCTTCCTTCCTTCCTTCCTTCCATCTGTCCTTCCTCCCTTCCTCCCTTCCATCTGTCCTTCCTCCCTTCCTTCCTTCCATTTGTCCTTCCTTCCTTCCATCTTTCCTTCCTTCCTTCCTTCCTTCCTTCAATCTTTCTTTCCTTCCTTCCTCTCTTACAGTCTTCTCTCCTTTTCCTTCCATCTTTCCTTCCTTCCTTCCTTCCTTCCTTCCATCTGTCCTTCCTCCCTTCCTTCCTTCAATCTTTCTTTTCCTTCCTTCCTCTCTTAGAGTCTTCTCTCCTTTTCCTTCCATCTTTCCTTCCTTCCTTCCTTCCTTCCTTCCATCTGTCCTTCCTCCCTTCAATCTTTCTTTCCTTCCTCCCTTCCTTCGATCCTCCCTTTCTTCCTTCCATCTTTTCATCCTGTCTTCTCTTTCTTCCTTTCGTCCTTCCTTCCATCTGTCCTTCCTCCCTTCAATCTTTCTTTCCTTCCTTCCTTCCTTACAGTCTTCTCTCCCCTTCCTTCCATCTTTCCTTCCTTCCTTCCTTCCTCCTTTCCTTCGATCCTCCCTTTCTTCCTTCCATCTTTTCTCTTCCTTCCTTCCTTCCTTCCTTCCTTCCTTCCTTCCTTCGATCAAATTGGGCTGTATGTGTCCCTTGAATGAAGATGAGTTTGACACCTCTGATGTCCGCCTGTGGAGAACAAGCTGGTTTTATGTTTTAATGCATCTTCCTTCCTGTCCTCTCCTGCTGAGCTCAGATGTTTCACACCAACCTGCTTTTTTCTTTTTTTTCTTTTTTTCTTTTTTTCTTTTTTTGGTTGTTTGTTGTAAGTTCTGTTTGGGCCCGAGGTCTTTGCATTCTCCCCTTAGTGTGCTGTGTGTAAAAAATTTTGTGCTACTACTATGAGTGAGCTTTTTTGTTTTTTTTGTTTTTTTTCCTGCTCCACAAGAACGTGTTGAATGATTCTCAGAGAAGCAAAACACAGAAAACCAAAAGAACAAAAAAAAAAAAAAAAGAAAAAGAAATTATTAAAGCAGAGAAGGAAATGATACACAGGGTTGGGAAGAAGAAGAAATGTGATTTATTAAAAAACAAACAAACTGGGAATTAAATTAATAATATTATCAGTTTGGAAAATTATAAAGACATTAACTTTCATTGATTTAAAAAAATAGACGTAATTATTTCCTTCCTTCTGTCCTTCCTTCCTTCATCCTTTTTTCCTTCCTTCCTCCCTCTTTTCCTTCCTCCCTCCATCTTTCTTACTTTCCTTCCCTCCTTCCTTCCTTCCCTCCTTCTCTCTTTCTTTCCTCTGTCCTTCTTTCCTTCCTTCTTCTTTTCCTTTCTCCCTCCTATCTTCCTTCCTTCCTTCCTTCCTTCCTCCCTCCTTCCTTCTTTCCTGTCCTTCTTTCCTTCCTTCCTCTTTTCCTTTCTCCCTCCTACCTTCCTTCCTTCTTTCCTCCTTTCCTTTCCTTCCTTCCTTCCTTCCTCCCTCATCCTTTTTTTCCTTCCTCCCTCCATCTTTCTTACTTTCCTTCCCTCCTTCCTTCCGTCCTCCTTTCTTCCTTTATTCCTTTCCTTCCTTCCTCTTTTCCTTTCTCCCTCCTACCTTCCTTCCTTCTTTCCTTCCTTCTTCCTTCCTTCCTCCCTCCCTTCCTCCCTCCATCTTTCTTACTTTCCTTCCCTCCTTCCTTCCTTCCCTCCTTCTCTCTTTCTTTCCTCCCCTTACCTTCCTCCCTTCCTTCCTTCCTTCTTCATTCCTTCCTTCTTCCTTCCTCCCTTCCTTCCTTGACTCGATCAATATCACTAATGTCTTTGAGTCCAGAATCCACACTTTTAGGTCCAAAGCTGACCCCGATGCTGCTGATCAGGCCTGAGCCGATCAATAACTCTGATCTGATTATAATCTGTAAAGCGACTCTTCCAGCCCTGTGTGTCTCATGATATGAGCGCTCTGCTCTTCCTTTTCCGGCTTCTTTCTGGCGTTCATTTTTCTTCATTCTTCAGTCTGAAACTGCCGTTCATGGAGTAGTTTTCAAAGATGCCAAAATAAAAGGCGTTGTTCAAACTGACTGCAGTAGTCATTGGATCCTCCCCGACAAGGAAAAATGATACTATAACTTCTACATACTGAAACTATAGAGATGTTTTTCATTAAATCTGCTGTTTGAGAGTAAAGCTGCATTCAGTAGAGAGTTCTAGCTTTGTTTTAACCCTCCTGTTGTCCTCGAGTCAAGGAAGGAAGGAAGGGAGGAAGGTATGGAAGGATGGAGGAAATAAGGAAGGTAGGAGGGAGGGAGGTAGGTAGGAAAGAAGGTAGAGGGTAGAGGCTAGGAAAGAAATAGAGAAGGAGGGAGAGAGGAAAGAAGGAAGGAAAGGAGGGAGGAAGGAAGAAGGAAGGAAAGGAGGAAGAAGGAAAGAAAGCAGGGGGAAGGAAGGAGAGAGGGAGGAGGGAAGAAGCAAGGAAAAGAGGGAGGAAGGAAAGAAAGGAGGGAAGAAGGAAAGAAAGGAGGGAAGAAGGAAGGAAGGGAGGAAGACGGAAGAAAGGGGGGAAGGAAAGGAGGAAGAAGGAAAGAAAGGAGGGAGGGAGGGAGGGAGGGAGGGAAGAAGGAAGGGAGGAAGGTATGGAAGGAAGGAAGGTAGGAGGTAGGAAAGAAGGAAGGAGGGAGACAGGAAAAGAGGAAGGAAGAAAGGAAAGAATGAAGGGAGGAAGGTAGGGGGGAGGAAAGAAAGAGAGAAGGAGGGAGGGAGGAAGGAAAGGAGATGATGAGAAGATGTCTTTCATTAAATCTGCTGTTTTTAGAGTAAAGCTGCATTCAATAGAGAAATCCTAGCTAGTGTCTTTTCCTTTATCGCTCAATGATATACATAAAATGTGGCGACTTTTGTTATTTTAACACTGCAACAGCCTATAATGATCATTCATTCCAATTAGCCCCTTGACAATGTGCCAACAGGTAATGCTGCAATCACTTCATAATGAAATCCTGTTACAACTTTACAGCATTCATGTCTTTTAATCGAAGACGGTTTAACCCAGTGGTCTCCAACCCTTCTCCTGGAAAGCCCCCATCCTGCATGTTTTAGTCTGTGTTCGAAACCGCATATTACATACTACATACTACATACTTCTATACTACATACTTCTATACTACATACTACATACTTCTATACTACATACTTCCATCCTACACACTAAACGACCAGATAGTAAGCAGACCGTTTACACGATAACCCACAATGCATTTGGTTCCTACCCGAGCTGAAATCATCAGCTACTCACACTCACATTACCCAAGATGCAACGCAACCTCTGAAAAAAACCCAAAATACAAACGTCACAGATCACCACCTCGGTGGTTTCAAGTTCGCTACAGCGAGGGTATGTTCGCTTCCTGTTTTCAAAATAAAAGCACCAATTCTATCGTTATGGTTTTCTTAATAAAAAAGGCAACAGGTGTTTTATTTTGTGAAAATGACAGGAAGTGTGTTACTCGCTACGGCTAACTTGAGCGGCTCCGTATTCTCAGGAACAAAACTTTAAACAGGTGTTTTATTTTGTGAAAATGACAGGAAGTGTGTTACTCGCTACGGCTAACTTGAGCGGCTCCGAATTCTCAGGAACAAAACTTTAAACAGGTGTTATTTGGACAAATTAGCGTCACATTGTGGATCTAAAGGGCTACTTTACTTTCTTCCTAAAAAGGTTAGAAATGTGGATAAAGTGGTTTATTTACAGAGTTAGAGCTAAAATGAAATCAGCTTCAGCCTGATGATTTCAGCTCGGGTAGGAACCAAATGCATTGTGGGTAATCGCGGAGTTTACTACAGTGTAAACGGTCTGCTTACTATCTGGTCCTTTAGAGTGTAGTATAGAAGTATGTAGTATAGAAGTATGTAGTATGTAGTATAGAAGTATGTAGTATGTAGTATAGTAGTATGTAGTATGTAGTATAGAAGTATGTAGTATAGAAGTATGTAGTATAGAAGTATGTAGTATAGAAGTATGTAGTATGTAGTATAGAAGTATGTAGTATGTAGTATGCGGTTTCAAACACAGCCCAACACTTCAGGTCTGCTAACATAAATGGCTTCACGTTATGTGTATGACTACAGGAGAAGGCTTTCAGATCTATGGTTACACTATAGTAACCTTCCATACAGCACTTTACACATCGACACTATCAAAATGAAAATAAAACTACAGTGAAGATCAAAAAGAGATTAAAAACAGTTAAAAGTCAGAGAGTCTTGAGATGCATCTTTAAAAGTATCAAGTATCAGTAGACGGCTCCTCTATCTGTAGCGCTATGCTTTGAAGTGGCCTCCTGCAGTAAACCTACCGCGCTGATGGAAAGTAAGAGAGCTACTGGACTTTTGAACGGCTTGTTTAACTTTAAAACACTTCCAGACGCTTCAGTTGACAAGTCAAAAGTAAAATGCAACCTGTGTCAAACGGAGTTTAACTACCACCGGAGTACGTGGAGTTTGAGTTAGCACCTCCACGCTAAACACCCAGGTGCAGCCAAGCCAGCCTCAGCTCCACCAAAGGACCATTTTGGAGTGTGGGAGTCGCAGCAGAGCCGTGATTGATTCCCAGTTAAGACACTCTGGTAAGAAATGCTTTACATTATGGGCTTAAAACTGCCTTCAAATGGAAAATAACAGGATTTTAAACATGCAATTCAAAACGCGATTAATCGCGATTAACTATGGAAATTCTGAGATTAATCGTTTAACAGCCCTACTTCTTACCCATCATGATATCACTGATGATCCATAATGAAACTGGAGAGTTAATGCTGATATTCATCTAGACACAGATTGTAATAAACCAGCAGTCCACTGTGTTTTCTCTCACGCTGTTTCCTGTCTCACCTAGTTTCCACATTTCGCTGACGTCTTCATCATCTTCATGAGTAATCATATGTGTGAAATTGCTTTTCTTTTGTCTCTGAGCGTAAAAGCAGCCGGCGTGCAAATAAAACCCACTGAAGGAAAAGAGTAAAAAAAAAAAACACAACATGGCCCGGAGCATATTGTCAGGCGTTAATGGAGGGAGGAAATGAAGAAGAAGGAAAGAAAGGAGGGAGGGATGAAGGAGGGAAGGAAGGAGAGAAGGAAGAAGGGAAGGAAGGAAGGGAGGAGAGGAAGGTATGGAAGGAAGTAAGGATGGAGGAAATAAAGAAGGTAGGAGGGAGGTAGGTAGGAAAGAGGGAGAGAAGGAAGGAAAGAAGGAGGGAGGGAGGAAGGAAGGAAGGAAAGGAGGGAGGAAGGAAGGAAGGGAGGAGAGGAAGGTATGGAAGGAGGTAAGGATGGAGGAAATAAGGAAGGTAGGTAGGAAAGAGGGAGAGAAGGAGGGAGGGAGGAAAGAAGGAAGGGAGGAAGGAAGGAAAGGAGGGAGGAAGGAAGAAGGAAGGCAGGCAGGAATGGAAGGAACGACAGACCAAATAAGGAAGGAAGGTAGGTAGGAAAGAGGGAGAGAAGGAGGGAGGGAGGAAAGAAGGAAGGAAAGAAGGAGGGAAAGAATCAATGAAGGAAGGAAGGACGGACGGACGGAAAGAAGGAAGGAAAGACGGAAGGAAGGACGGAAGGGAGGGAGGAAGGACAGAAGGAAGGACAGAGTGAAGGAAAGAAGGGAGGGAGGGAGGAAGGACAGAGTGAAAGAAGGAAAGAAGGACTGAATGAATCAATGAAGGAAGGAAGGAAGGAAAGACGGAAGGAAGGACGGAAGGGAGGACGGGAGGGAGGAAGGACAGAAGGAAGGACAGAGTGAACGAAAGAAGGGAGGGAGGGAGGAAGGACAGAGTGAAAGAAGAAGGAAGGACGCAGAAATGGAAGGAAGGACAGACCAAATAAGGAAGGAAAGAAGGAAGGAAGGTAGGAGGGAAGGAGAAAGGAAAAGTGAAAATTGTCTCTGAGTGTAAAAGCAGCCGGCATGCAAAAATAAAACCCAACATGGCCCGGAGCATTTTGTGAGGCGTTAATGAGGCTTTTTATTCTGGAGGAAACAGTCCTAACTGTCTGTTTCTATTTTTTAAGAATGAAAAACGCAGACGGTTATTTATGTCCAAGCCTTTCCTCCGTCTAGTGTAACAGTGGAAATCTCATTCTTCCTCCCTCCTTCTCTTTTTCCTCCCTTCCTTCTTTCCTTCCTCCATCCCCCTTCCTTTCTTCCTTCCTAGTTTCCCAGACTCAGGTTTAAATATCCCCAAATTAAAGACAGAGACAGCACTTTAACTTCATATTCATTCTTTTATTTCATATGTAGTTTGTTGCAGAGCAAAGTCAACACAGCAACAATGTGCATCCTTTCATATACACATGAATACTGTAGGACTTGTTTATACACTATGCCAAACATTTGGGGGTAAATCAATTCTCATGTTTGAGTCTCACAGTGGAAAAAGCAGAAATCCATTAAAGAAAGTACGATCATTAGTATCATCGTATACACTATAGCCAGCAGGTAAAACCAGGTAGACCACATCCCCCTTTTCCAGCTGAAGAACCAGTGAATTAGAAACAGTTTCCAGGCCATTTGCACCGAAATTATAACTGTACAACACTCTCTTGTCATTGTGATAGAGATAAACATGCCTGTAAACGTTACTCCGGTTATCCTGTAGATTGAATGAGAAGTAGTAGGCTCCTCTGACTGGGGCTGTGAAGAGACCTGCAACAGAGGAGAAAATCAGTGAAGCTTTTTCCTGCTGTTGAACTACCTCTTCTCTGAGTTCAGTACTGGCATTACTCTGGCCTCCAGCACCACTGTAAGGAACCTAGGAGTTATATTTGATCAGGATCTGTCCTTTAATTCCCACATAAAACATATTTCAAGGACTGCCTTCTTTCATCTGCGTAATATTGCAAAAATTAGACACATCCTGTCTCAAAATGATGTTGAAAAACTAGTCCATGCATTTGTTACTTCTAGGCTGGACTACTGTAATTCATTATTATCAGGCTGTCCTAACAAGTCTCTAAAGACTCTCCAGCTGGTCCAGAATGCAGCTGCACAGCAGCCTCACACACACAAACTAGCAGAAGCTGCAGCGATGGCGAGTTCGGAGGAAAAGGTTACGTTTTTAAACAGGAAGTACAGACACTACTTTAATCTCCTTGAGGTAAAAGGCAGGAACATACATGTGAAATGTACATTATGTATCAGAGCCAAGTATTTGTCCACGTCCGTTACAAGCAACTCTGACCTAATGAAGCATCTCTCAACGGCACACCACTACAAAACTTGTGGCCAAAAACACAGACATATTTATACTTTTTTTTTTAAAAACGCAATAGTTACTTTCCCTGGTAACTAGTTACTTTTATAATGGAGTAATTCAGTTACTAACTCAGTTACTTTTTGGGAAAAGTAACTGTAACTATAACTAATTACTTTTTAAAAGTAACGTGCCCAACACTGTCAGCGACTGTATAGTAAAAGTTGAGAGCTCTCAGTTACACATTCAGTGAGTCAGTGTGCATCCCATAAGGTTTATAGAAAGTGATATAACAGAGAGTTATAAGTGAGCACCTTAAAACAGAGCAAAAGCCTCTCAAAGCCTTTGCAGAACAAATCATTCTCTTGTGTTTTCTCTGTAACTCTGTAAATGTCTGTGCAAAGGTTTTGAAAAGGTTTCACAAAACTGCATAAACGACAAACTCACTTCATCATGAGAACCTGATCAGTCACCACATGAAATGTAATTACATAACACAAAATCACACACCCCCTCCCTGAGCTACTACCTTACCGTGGTGGAGGGGTTTGCGTGTCCCAATGACCCCAGCAGCTCAGTTGTCGGGGGCTTTATGCCCCTGGTAGGGTCTCCCATGGCAAACAGGTCCAGGGGGAGGGGTCAGACAAAAGGTAGCTCAGAAAACCCCGATGACGAGCAAGATACTTGGATTTTCGTGTCCCTTGCCCGGACGCGGGTCACCGGGGCCCCCCCCTGGAGCCAGGCCTGGGGGTGGGGCTCGGAGGCGAGCGCTTGGTGGCCGGGCCTTCCCCCATGGGGCCCGGCCGGGCATAGCCCGAAAAAGGGACATGGGACCCCGCTCCCACAGACCCACCACCAGTGAGAGGGGCCAAAGGGGTCGGGTGCAGTGTGAGCTGGGCAGCAGCCGAAGGCGGGGACCTTGGCGGTCCGATCCTCGGCTGCAGAAGCTAGCTCTAGGGACGTGGAACGTCACCTCTCTGGTGGGGAAGGAGCCTGAGCTAGTGCGTGAGGTTGAGAAGTTCCGGCTAGATATAGTCGGCCTCACCTCGACGCACAGCAAGGGCTCTGGAACCAGTCTCCTTGAGAGGGGTTGGACTCTCCTCCACTCTGGAGTTGCCACTGGTGTCAGGCGCTGGGCAGGGGTGGCAATACTTATTGCCCCCCGGCTTGGTGCCTGTATGTTGGAGTTTACCCCGGTAGACGAGAGGGTGGCCTCCCTCCGCCTTCGGGTGGGGGGACGGATCCTGACTGTTGTTTGTGCCTATGGTCCGAACAGCAGCTCAGAGTATCCAGCCTTTTTGGACTCCTTGGAGGGGGTGCTGGAAAACACTCCCCCTGGGGATTCCCTCGTTCTGCTGGGGGACTTCAACGCCCATGTTGGTAGCGACAGTGAGACCTGGAAGGGTGTGATTGGGAGGAACGGCCCCCCTGATCTGAACCCGAGTGGTGTTGTTATTGGACTTCTGTGCTCGTCACGGATTGTCCATAACGAACACCATGTTCAAGCATAAGGGGGTCCATATGTGCACTTGGCACCAATACACCCTAGGCCGCAGTTCGATGATTGACTTTGTAGTCGTGTCGTCGGACTTGCGGCCGCATGTCTTGGACACTCGGGTGAAGAGAGGGGCGGAGCTGTCAACTGATCACCACCTGGTGGTGAGTTGGCTCCGATGGTGGGGGAGGATGCCGGGCAGACCTGGCAGGCCCAAACACATTGTGAGGGTCTGCTGGGAACGTCTGGCAGAGTCTCCTGTCAGAGAGAGTTTCAACTCACACCTCCGGGAGAGCTTCGACCACGTACCGGGGGAGGCGGGGGACATTGAGTCTGAGTGGGCCATGTTCCGTGCCTCCATTGTCAAGGCGGCTGACCGGAGCTGTGGCCGCAAGGTGGTCGGTGCCTGTCGGGGCGGCAATCCCCGAACCCGCTGGTGGACACCGGCGGTGAGGGATGCCGTCAAGCTGAAGAAGGAGTCCTATAGGGCCTTTTTGGCCTGTAGGACTCCGGAGGCAGCAGACAGGTACCGACAGACCAAGCGGAGCGCAGCTAGGGCGGTCGCTGAGGCAAAAACCCGGACATGGGAGGAGTTCGGTGAGGCCATGGAAAAAGACTTCCGGACGGCTTCGAAGAGATTCTGGACCACCATCCGGCGTCTCAGGAGGGGGAAGCAGTGCACCGTAAACACTGTGTACGGTGGGGACGGTGCGCTGCTGACCTCGACTCGGGACGTTGTGGATCGGTGGAAGGAATACTTCGAAGACCTCCTCAATCCCACCAACACGCCTTCTGGTAGGGAAGCAGGGCCTGGGGGCCTGGGTGTGGGCTCTCCTATCTCTGGGGTGGAGGTCGCCGAGGTGGTTAAAAAGCTCCTCGGTGGCAGGGCCCCGGGGGTGGATGAGATCCGCCCCGAGTTCCTCAAGGCCCTGGATGCTGTAGGGCTGTCATGGTTGACACGACTCTGCAGCATCGCGTGGACATCGGGGGCAGTGCCCCTGGATTGGCAGACTGGGGTGGTGGTCCCTCTTTTTAAGAAGGGGGACCGGAGGGTGGGTTCCAATTACAGGGGAATCACACTCCTCAGCCTCCCTGGTAAGGTCTATTCGGGGGTGCTGGAGAGGAGGGTCCGTCGGATAGTCGAATCTCGGATTCAGGAGGAGCAGTGTGGTTTTCGTCCGGGCCGTGGAACAGTGGACCAGCTCTACACCCTCTACAGGATCTTTGAGGGTGCATGGGAGTTTGCCCAACCAGTCCACATGTGTTTTGTGGACTTGGAGAAGGCATTCGACCGTGTCCCTCGGGGGATCCTGTGGGGGGTTCTCCGGGAGTATGGGGTATCGGACTCCCTGATAAGGGCCGTCCGTTCCCTGTATGACCGGTGTCAGAGCTTGGTCCGCATTTCCGGCAATAAGTCGGACTTGTTTCCAGTGACGGTTGGACTCCGCCAGGGCTGCCCTTTGTCACCGATCCTGTTCATAATTTTTATGGACAGGATTTCTAGGCGCAGCCAGGGTGTAGAGGGGGTCCGGTTTGGTGACCTCAGGATTGGGTCACTGCTTTTTGCAGATGATGTGGTCCTGTTGGCTTCATCAGACCGTGACCTCCAACTCTCACTGGATCGGTTCGCAGCCGAGTGTGAAGTGGACGGGATGAGAATCAGCACCTCCAAATCCGAGGCCATGGTCCTCAACCAGAAAAGGGTGGAGTGCACTCTTCGGGTCGGGGATGAGATCCTGCCCCAAGTGTAGGAGTTCAAGTACCTCAGGGTCTTGTTCACGAGTGAGGGAAGGATGGAGTGTGAGATCGACAGGCGGATCGGTGCAGCGTCTGCAGTAATGAGGACTCTGCACAGATCCGTCGTGGTGAAGAGAGAGCTGAGCCGAAAGGCAAAGCTCTCGATTTACCAGTCGATCTTCGTTCCTACCCTCACCTATGGTCATGAGCTTTGGGTAGTGACCGAAAGAACAAGATCACGGGTACAAGCGGCCGAAATGAGCTTCCTCCGTAGGGTGGCTGGGCTCTCCCTTAGAGATAGGGTGAGAAGCTCAGTTATCCGGAGGGAGCTCGGAGTAGACCCGCTGCTCCTCCACGTCGAGAGGAGCCAGATGAGGAGGCTCGGGCATCTAATCAGGATGCCTCCCGGACGCCTCCCTGGTGAGGTGTTCAGGGCACGTCCCACCGGTAGGAGACCCCGGGGAAGACCCAGGACACGCTGGAGAGATTATGTCTCTCGGCTGGCCTGGGAACGCCTCGGGCTCCCCCGGGAAGAGCTGGACGAAGTGGCTGGGGAGAGGGAAGTCTGGGCTTCCCTGCTTAGGCTGCTGCCCCCGCGACCCGACCCCGGATAAGCGGCAAGAAGATGGATGGATGGATGGAAAATCACACACATGACTCAATGCTGGCAAAGAACCAACGGCCTGGCTCAAACCCTCTGAGAGGACACAGAGAACCTCCATTAAAAGTGTTATGATGTACTGTAAAAGGTCAAATAGGTGAAATCTTAAAAGGGCCAATTCAAAGAGAAATGTCTCCTCCTCAGAAAGTGTGCAGCTGGAGCCATAGTGGAGAAAAAAAGTCATTACAAAAGATGGAGTGAACGCTGTAACAATGAATACATATTAAAATGAGCTCATTACATTATAATAGATCATTTGTGTGTGTAGCAGAAAGAGGTGAGTACCTGTAGTTGGATTGTAGCCCTGACCAAAGTTGGTGATGACTTTACTGAACTTCAGTGTGATGGCAGTATTGAAGGGTCCAATTTGTCCGCTGTCAGTGAGACCAAGTGAGAACGCCACCTTTGGTTGGTCTGTGTGGATGTGAGAAGATTCACATAGAGCAAAAAAATAGCTCCACTTATAAACAGTTGATGAACAAATTGTATTGTGGCTTCATAGAAACTGATGTTATTCTGATCCTGTTGCATTATGACTGTTTGAACGGAGCATGGAGCTTGTGTGAGACGGCAGTACAAGCAGGCTGATTACTGGATGAAGTTACTCTTTAATAATGATATAAACAGTTTACCCGCATTCTGTCTCTTGAGCTCCTCCACCTCGTTTTCACTGATTTTCAATCTGGTCATCATATCTGTAAACACATTCAACATTTTTATTTTAAAGGAGATAATCTACATAACTGTGTAGCTAATAAACTAGCAGCTGTGTAATTTGCAGCTTACTGCTGTTCTTTAAGACCATTCAGACATTTTGTTCTAAACACATTAAATAGGTCATAAATGTATTTCTAAAAAAGGTTTAAAAAGCATTTCAACCATTTAGATTTGAATTGTGGAGCTAGGCTTCACAAACTGTGTTTCAACATTTCTGTGTTCAGGATTTAGTGATTAGCATAAACCCGCCCCTGCTGCTGTAGAGGTATAAATACCGAGCCGCTTAGCCAGCAGCTGAGTTAGCCGCCGAGCTAGAAGCCGAGTTAGCCGCCGAGCTAGCAGCTGAGTTAGCCGTCGAGCTAGCAGCAGAAAGCTCTCAGACATAGTGTCCATGTTTCTGGTAGAGGTGGTGACTTTGATTGACAGGTGACACTTGGTAGGGGGCGGGGCTTCAGAGGCTCATTTTTACACAACTTTGAAGCCTAATTTCATTTATTTGGTGATTTTTTTTAATCATTAAAATTTGGCAGGGTGGTTAACAACACACTTTTCTGTGGTATGTCAAACTCAGAACACATATTTATTCTTACTATACACAGACTTTAATAATGATATAATCAGTTTACCTGCACTCTGTATCTTGAGCTGCTCCACCTCGTTCTTGAGCTGCTCCACCTCGGTTTCACTGGCGTTCATTCTGGCCTCCAACACTGTCAACACATTTAACATTAATATTATTGTGAAGTTTATAGTCAGCAGGTTTCAAGTTGCTAACATGATCACTATGGAGACTGACCTTTGTTCTTATCTTATCTTTAGAAGGCAAAATTAATAATCAAATTCATAATTAATCAACAGCCAGATTCAAAATCTCATATTGAATGTATCTCTCCTAAGTAGATAAATATCTTTTGACTTCTCTTCAGTCATTTTGGGAATTAAAACTGGCAAAGGTTCATCCTGAACAACACATTAATATCAGATAAATGTATTATCATTGGTAGCATAATAAAAAAAGAAAAGTAACTTACCTGTGTTCTCTCTCTGGAGCTCTTTGACCACATTTTCCAAAACTGTGAATACATTTAAAGTTTTTCAGTAAAAGCTTTATTTTGAATCTTACATATGAATATCAGTAAACATGTTAAAGAAGTCTGACAAGAAAAATAACCAGAAACATAAATCAATTGTATATTATTTTATCAAATATAAAAATCTACCTGCATTCTTCCATTCACTGGCTGTCAGTCTGGTCTGTATGGCTGGAATAAAAGCAGTAAATTACTCCTAAAAGTAATGTCTATGTGAACATTGCATGAATGTGTTGATCACTGTGTGAATGAACCTGTATTCTCCTGCTCCAGCTTCTCCATCTTGCTCTTGGTGTTCGTCAGCTCCACTCTGTGTTCGATGGCCATGTCTCGCAGCTCCTTCAGCTCAGCCCAGATGTCAGGGGTGATGTTGGTCTGATCACTGGTCCCTCCACTCTCACCCTGAGCCCTCGTCCAGTACAGACAGAGCAGCGACGCCAGAAAAGCTGCAGCACCCCTCATTGTGAAATATCACCTCTTTAGACAGGAGGATGCAGTCTGACACCACTCGGTCAGTTCCCGTCTTTATATCCACGTAAAACAGGTCACTGAACTGCTGTATGAGAATTAAACAGCTGTCTTTGATAACGAATGCAAAAATAGCACCAAAGATCCTTCAACACTAAAAGCAAACAAGTTAGAATCTTTCAAACCCATTGGCTGAGAAAGTTTGTAGAGTAAAGAGATGATAAGAGCAAAGTCAGTCATTAATAAATGTTTGTCTTCTCTTCCTTCTCCTCCCTCTTTTCCTTCCGTCCTTCCTTCCTTTTAATGATCCGGCCCACATGAGATCAAATTGGGCGGTATGTGGCCCTTGAATGAAAATGAGTTTGACACCTCTGATCTCTGGTGATCATGGATGCAGAGTAGCAGTCACATTTATGCTGTGTGGAGGAATGAAGTGATGCTGTTGTTGCTATGCTGGATTCTGATTAGCTAACGTGGGTTTGAGTTGCTCTTGACGACATATATACACAGGTTAGTGTAAACGGTGTGTAACCCTAACCCTAACTGGTGTCCACGCAGTTTTCTTTGTAAATGGAGAGGATGAAATGTCCAGTTATGAAAATAGCCGGGCACGTCTAAACGTAGTCTTAGTGTTATTGATCAGTTTTTGCTTTTTAGATTCTGAATGTCTGTCCTAGTGATTTTGGACTTCTTGGTTTCTGACTCTTGGACTGAATTAAACGGCTTGAGAACTTTTCATCCCCGTGTCCCGTCTCTGCATCTGAGTCCACTTGGTCTGTGGCTGATAGCTGTATGAGAATTAAACAGCTGACTTTGATAACGAATGCAAAAATAGCACCAAAGATCCTTCAACACTAAAAGCAAACAACCAGTTAGAATCTTTCAAACCCATTGGTCATGAAAGTTTGTAGAGTAAAGAGATGATAAGAGCAAAGTCAGTCATTAATAAATGTTTGTCAGGTCCAGTTTGTACATTTGCATCAGCTGAAGAAAAGTGTAATAAATGATTGATTTTAGTTCATACTGTGGGTGGCATTAGGAAAAGTCCGTTGTGGGGCCTTGTTCATCTAACCCAGGGGTGTCAAACATGCGGCCCGTGGGCCAGAACCGGCCCGCCGAGGGGTCCACTCCAGCTCACTTTCTTTCTTCTTTTCCTTCCTTCTTTTCATTCTTTGTTACTTAATTCCTTCCTTCCATCTTTTCTTCCTTCCTTCCTTCTTTCCTTCCTTCCATTTGCCCTTCCTTCCTTCCATTTTTTCTTTGTGTCTTCTTTTCCTTCCTTCCTTCCATTTGTCCTTCCTTCCTTCCTTCCATTTGTCCTTCCTTTCTTCCTTCCATCTTTCCTTCCTGTCTTCCTGTCTTCCTGTCTTCCTTCCTTCCTCCTTTTCTTTCTTTGTTCCTTCCTTCCATCATTTCTTGTCTTCTCTTACTTCCTTCCATTTGCCCTTCCTTTCTTCCCTCAATCTTTCCTTTCTTGTCTTCTCTTCCCTCCATTTGCCCTTCTTTTCTTCCCTCAATCTTTCCTTTCTGCCTTCTTTTCCTTCCTTCCTTCCTTCCTTCCTTCCTTCCTTCCTTCCTTCCTTCCACCTGTCCTGTCTTCTCTTCCTTCTCTTCCTTCTTTTCCTTCCTTCCTTCCATTTGTCCTTTCTTCCTTCCATCTTCCCTTCCTCCCTCACTCCTTGACTCCTTCCTCCCTTCCTTCCTTTGTTTGAAACCTCTGATCCCACCAGACAAAACACACAAGCTATTTGGATTTCATGAGTGCTTATATCTTTTTAACAGAGCAAAGTTGCAACTGTGCAAAATGAACTGCATCATAGCTGCTCCCACAGAGGGAAAACCAGAAAACCATCACATTTTAAAGTCCACCTCGGCAGTGGAACCAAACCTTTACCGAGTAACGTAGTACTCATTTAAAAACTGTTTACACCTTCTACTTCAAAGCTGGGTTGGACAGAAATGGGTTTTATTAGTGCTGTCAAACGATTAATTTTTAAAATCGCGATTAAACGCAGAATTTCCATAGTTAATAACGATTAATCTCAGAAGTGCCATAGTTAATCGCGATTAATCGCGTTTTGAATTGCATGTTTAAAATCCTGTTATTTTACATTTCAAGGCAGGAAAGAAGGAAGGGGGAAAGGAAAGGAAGGAAGGAAGGAAGATGGACGAAGGAAAAAATGAAGCAAAGAAAGAGAGAAGGAGGGAGGGAGGAAAGAAGGAAGGAAGGAAAGGAGAAAGGAGAAGTGAAAATTGCTTTCTTTGTCTCTGAGTGTAAAAGCAGCCGGCGTGCAAAAAAAAAACCCAACATGGCCCGGAGCATTTTGTGAGGCGTTAATGAGGCTTTTTATTCTTCCTAACTGTCTGTTTCTATTCTTTAAGAATGAAAAACACAGACGGTTATTTATGTCCAAGCCTTTTCTCCGTCTAGTGTAACAGTGAAAATCTCATTCTTCCTCCCTCCTTCTCTCTTTCCTCCCTTCCTTCTTTCCTTCCTCCATCCCCCTTCCTTTCTTCCTTCCTTCCTTTCTTTCCTTCCTCCTTCCCTTTCTGTCCTTCCCCCTACCTTCCTCCCTTCCTTCTTTCCTCTGTCCTTCTTTCCTTCCGTCCTTCCTTTCTCCCTCCCTCCCTCCTTCCTTATTTCCTCCCTCCCTCCTTCCTATCGTCCTTCTTTCGTCCATCCTTCCTTCTTCCCTTCCTTCTTTCCTTCCTTTCTTCCTTCCCTCCTTACTTCCTTCCTTCTGTCCTTCCTCACTCCCTCCCTCCTTCTCTCTTTCATTCCTTCCTCTCTCTTTCCTCCTGTCCTTCTTTCTTTCCTTCCATCCATCCCCTTTCTCCCTTCCTTTCTCCCTTCCTTTCTCCCTCCCTCCTTCCTTCCTTCCTTATTTCCTCCCTCTCTCCCTGCTACTGTCCTTCTTTCCTCAGTCCTTCCTTCCTTCCTTTCCTTCTTCCCTTCCTTCTTTCCTTTCCTCCCTTCCTTCCTTCTTTTCCTTCTTCACTTCCTTCCTTCCTTCTTCCTTCCTTGACTCGAGGACAACAGGGTTTTTTTTATAATGAGGCTTTTTATTCTGGAGGAAACAGTCCTAACTGTCTGTTTCTATTTTTTTAAGAATGAAAAACGCAGACGGTTATTTATGTCCGAGCCTTTTTCTCCGTCTAGTGTAACAGTGGAAATCTCATTCCTGTTAGTCAAAGCCAGCTGTCTGTTACTTAAAGTCACATGTTTGATCTCCTAGAAAACACAAATAATCTGGTTTTTAAACTGCAGACATTGAATCTTTTCTTCAGTGTATTTTAATTTGATCGTTTTCTCACACACACACACACACACACACACACACACACACATACACACACACACACACACATACCACATGCTGAGCCCTGCCAGAGTTCAGTCTCGGTCGTGCATCCTCTCTCGTTTGCCGTGTTGTCAGCAGAGCGAGCCCGTTTGCCACCCCAGATTAATTTGTGCTCTCCACTTTTCTTCGGCTCATGGCGGTGGCGGCGGCGTGGCGGCGGCGGCGAGGCCAAGCTACAGAGAATGAGAGTGTTTGATCTGTGTTTCTGAGCAGCTGGTGGCCTGAAAAATGGGCTTCGGCGTGTTGGCTCATTAGCCGATCTTCACTCAGTGGCGGCTAACCTCAGGCTACAGTTACACTGCTCATCTTGGCATGTCATTAAAAAATCTTTTGTACTGTGTCACACTGGCAGAAAACAAGTGATTCTTACCTGGGAAACAAATCTGAACATTCATGACCAGAAAACCCAAATGAGGTCGCTATAGCTGTGTTACACCATTCACTCTAAATTGATATAATCCACAAAATAGCATATCTGTGTTGGCTTGCCTCTGCTTCCTTCTTTCCAGCTTCCCCCCCAGATGGTCTGGCCCCTCCCACCTCATTAAGGGATTGGTGTCACCTGTTTGGAGCCTTTATAAGCCGGCTGATTCCAGGTTGGCTCCTTGTTTCCCTCCTGGAAGGCTGGTTCCCTTTCAGGCTCTCATTTTGAGTTTTTTTTTATTGAGCCTTGGTTTGTGTTTTAAATTCAAACTTTGGTCCAGGTTTTTAATTTGCTAACCTATCTTTAACCCTCCTGTTGTCCTCGAGTCAAGGAAGGAAAGATGGAAAGAAGGAAGGATGGAAGGGAGGAAGAAAGAAGGAAAGGAGAAAGGAGGAATGATGGAAGGGAGGAAGGAATGATGCAAAGGAGGAATGATGGAAGGGAGGGAGGAATGATGGAAGGAAAGGAGGAAGGAAAGGAGAAAGGAAGGAAGGGAGGAAGGAAAGGAGGAAGGAAGGAAGGATGGATGGATGCAAGGGAGGAAGGAAGGGAGGAAAGGAAAGGAAAGAAGGAAGGGAGAAAGAAAGACGGAAATGAGGGAGGAAGGAAGGAAGGAAGGAAGGAGAGAAAGAAGGGAGGAAGGAAAGGAGGAAGGAAGGAAGGAAGGAAGGAAGGAAGGAAGGATGGATGCAAGGGAGGAAGGAAGGAAGGAAGGAAGGAAGGATGGATGCAAGGGAGGAAGGAAGGGAGGAAAGGAAAGAAGGAAGGGAGAAAGAAAGAAGGAAATGAGGGAGGGAGGAAGGGAGGGAGGGAGGGAGAGTTAATAAATGATCAGTTTAATTAAGCTGTTACTTTTTGGACTTCCCTTCATTGTAATGCTTCTAAATGAGCCAGGCATGGAGGATTCATTTGGGATTTAAACCTTGGGCAAAGTGAGACTCATACCTCAGACCTGGGCCAATGCAAAATGTAGGAATCAAACATGAATAAGTGTACATCATGCATGCTTTTATTTTGAAGGTGACCATCAAATTAGTGTATGAGTTTTTGGCCAGTTCAGCCTGTTGGTCTGACCCTCTGCAACAGTCCCAGTTTCTCACTAGGCCCATTGGGAAACAACTCATGGTACAAAATGTTGAATAAACAAATATTACTTTCTCCTCCCAAATACAACAAAACTTTTAAATAGTATACTGAAGAAGGTATGAATGCATACAGGTTAAGGTTAGATATGTCTGACATGCTGCAGGACTGCAAATGGTGTAGTTAGTATTGTAGGTATGGACTGCAGGAGCTACCAGGACCACTATGGCTATGTTCACACTGCAGGCCTTAATGCTCAAATCCAATTTCTTTGTTTGTCTGTTCATATTACACTTTTAAATGTTTCCTCCTGAAGTGACCCGCATGCTCAGTTGATCATTAATGACGTCACGCACAGAACGGTGTTTACGGTAGCTACCATGGCAACAGCCGGTGAAGTTACTGGTAGTCTCTTTAGCTGCGTTTCCACTGCAGGAGTTCCTGGTAAAAGGAGGAGGGGGTAGGAACTTTTACAGGAACCGTCCTCTCACTCGGCCCTCTCAGTGGCCGTGTCTCCACTGCAGAGTAGGACCCCTCGGCGATGTCATGAGTTTCGATCGTGACGTCACCCTGGCGGGTCACAAAAAGCATGACAACAACGAACAACGAACAACAACACAAAAACAACGAAGAAGGATGGAAGGAGCTGAGGCGGTAGTCGCGTTTCTTCTTGCTGTTTTCTTGTTTACAGCGGTGTCTGCTGGGCTAATGCTCCCCTTCTGCTGGATTTTAAAAATGCTGGTTGTTTGGGTGCTCTAGGTTTAGCCAATCAGCGCCGGGATGACCTCAAGCCCCACACAGGAGCGTTTCAGGGCCAACGGAGTACCTACCCTGGAGTAGGTCCTCCGTTGGTCCCAGGCAGGGAGTTCTTGTCCTCTGAAAAGAAGCCAATGCGGAAGTAACTTAGAGCTGCATTCTATCAAAAGGCCACCAGGGGGCGACCGTCTCTATACAAGTCAATGGAGAATTCACCAACTTCTCACTTGATTTCTAACCTCAGTAAACGTTTTCAAAATGTGTTTATGGTCTCAATCGCTAGTTTAAAGCCTTCTTCAATGCAGTATGATGTTCATTTGGGACATTTTGGCCTCCCTGATTTTATATGTGACGATAAAGCAGGGTATGCATTAGGGCGTGGCTACGTCCTGATTGACAGGTTGATTGACCAATGTCCTCGAGATCCAGCCCTCGCAACCATAGCAACCTCCCCGCTCCGCCCATGGCCCCGCCTCATGCCCATATAAGTAGAATCCGTGTTCATTTTTTCCCAGCATGCAACTGAAATTTTCAAGATGGCGCTGCCTAGATTAGAAACTATTGGCTTCCGAGCAGCAGTCCACAAACCAATGGGTGACGTCACGGATGTTACGTCCATTTCTTTTATACAGTCTATGGTTAGCCCCTGTAAAAGTTCCTGTAAATGGCCGTGTAAGGGAGGTTCCTGCAGTGGAGACACGCACCAACGGGGCTGGCCCTGTAAAATGACCCCGAAGTTCCTGCAGGGGAAACGCACCTATTTATGGTCTAATGTTAAAAACAGTGTGTTTGTGAGCGGGTGATGTTAAAAAGGAGGAAGAGGAGAAAGAAGATCAATACTTTACTGATGTCTTTATGTGGAGCTGAGATGTGTGTTGCTCCAGAATAACGTCAAAGTCATCCGATATGTATCTGATTCAGTAGCACATTTGAAAGTGGCCTGGATCAGATTTGGAAATGTCAGATTCAATGCGACTTGTGCTTGTTCACATTGTCACAAACTAATCAGATATGGGTCACATTAGAGAGAACAAATCAGATTCAGGTCACTTTTAACTGCAGTGTGAACAAAGCCTAAGCGACTGATCTCACAAGTTATTTAATTATTTATCATTCCAGTAATTCTGTGCTGTGTCTTTGCTGTCTCTCTAGTAAACTCCTCATCTCTTTCCCTCACAGAAGACTCTACAACAAACCAATCTTCCCCTCCATTTCTGTGGTCTGTCATTGTAGTTTTGTGCTGACCCAGAGAGTTTTTCTAATGTTCAGATTTTCATCCTCTGTGGGTTTGTGAGGTGCCAACATTTTCTTCTCCTCCAGGCTCTGTATTCACTCAATGGTGCTTCTTTTTCTTTCTTTTTTTAAAATTATTTATTCACAAGTGTGCAGTGGGAGGAATCACAAGACTCAGCTACAGTACAGCGGTAACACAGTGTCTGTATTCACACTAGGGAACAATATTCACATTCATGCATGACTAAATAACAACTAAACGAGGTAAAGAGGGCGAATGTCTATTAAAAGGGCATTGTTGCAACTAATGTTTAATTCACAGGCTTTTTATGAACTGTGAAGGGCATCTTTGTCCCGGATCTCTATGAATTTCTGCTGCTTAATGCTTACATGCATACATTATTTTCTGAAAAGGTCAAAGTCATGTGATCTTGGAAGAAGTTTACTCCGAGGTTGATTAGTATTGATGATGACAAACACTGAAGTAAGACCACGACTTTGTGGCAGGAACGGGACGGAATAACTGAATAATCGTTCATTGGGTCAAACGTCGACCTTTGTGCCTTGGTTGTTTTGCTGCGTCTAAGATGTGTAGTTTAGTTTTAAAGGCTTCATTAACAGCTACTGGAGAGCAGTTCTCACTTTCAGCCACTAGGAGGAGCTCTAAGCTTCTGTAAAGCAGCTTCATCTTGTGTTGAAGTAGATACAGTGAATTTTTACTGCTGCCCTCGGCTACTTTGACTCGGTAGTAAGTTAGCCTGCTAGCTAGTAAATTAGCCTGCTAGCTAGTAAATTAGCCTGCTACCTAGTAAATTAGCCTGCTAGCTAGAAAAAATAATTCACGTTGTTATATTTTTAGGGGTGCATAAGCCTGTAAGATTTTTTTTTTGTCGTCCTCCCGGGTCAAATTGACCCCGTCTGTTTTGACTGTTCCTTCTTTCCTCCCTTCCTTCCTTCTGTCTGTCTGTCTTTCCTCCCTTCCTTCTTTCCTTCCTCCATCTCCCTTTCTTCCTTCCTTCTGTCCACCCTTCCTCCTTCTTTCCTTCCCCCTTCTTTCCTTCCTCTTTTCCTTTCTCCTCCCTCCTTCCTTCCTTCCTTCCTCCCTCCCTCCATCCTACCGTCCTTCTTTCTTCCGTCCTTCCTTCCTTCCCTCCTTTCCTTCCTTCCTTCCTCCATCCTTCCTTCCTTCCTCCCTCCCTCCTACCGTCCTTCTTTCCATCCTTTCCTTCTTTCCTTTCCTTCCTTCTTACCTTCCTTCCTTCCTTCTGTCTGTCTTTCCTCCCTTCCTTCTTTCCTTCCTCCATCCCCCTTTCTTCCTTCCTTCTTTCCTCCCTCCCTCCTACCTACCTTCCTTCTTTCCTTCCTTCTTTCCTCCATCCTTCCTTCCTTCCTTTCCACCCTTCCTCCCTTCTTTCCTCCCTCCCTCCTACCTACATTCCTTCCTTCCTTCCTTCTTTCCTCCATCTTTCCTTCCTTTCTCCCTCCCTCCTTCCTTATTTCCTCCCTCCCTCCTACCCTCCTTCTCTCCTTTGTCCTTCTTTCCTTCCTTCCTTTCTTTCTTCCCTTCCTTTCCTCCTTTTCCTTCCTCTGATTAAAGCCACTAGCAGAGATGTTGTTGCTCTCATAATAAAGTTTTTCTCTTTATACTGCTGCTGCTGCTGCTGCTGCTGCTGCTGCTGCTGCTGCTGGAGGTTTGATGTCTTCAGTGTCGTCCTCCCGGGTCAAATTGACCCCGTCTGTTTGACTGTTCCTTCTTTCCTCCCTTCCTTCCTTCCGTCTGTCTTTCCTCCCTTCCTTCTTTCCTTCCTCCATCCCCCCTTTCTTCCTTCCTTCTGTCCACCCTTCCTCCTTCTTTCCTTCCCCCTTCTTTCCTTCCTTCCTTCCTTCCTCTTTTCCTTTCTCCCTCCCTCCTTCCTTCTTTCCTCCCTCCTTCCTTCCTTCTTTCCTACCTACCTTCCTTCCTTCCTTCCTCCCTCCTTCTTTCCTCTGTCCTTCTTTCCTTCCTTCCTCCCTTCCTTTCTCCCTCTGTCCTTCCTTCCTTCTATCCTCCCTCCCTTCTACCTACCTTCCTTCT
Organism: Scomber colias; assembly: GCA_021039105.1. NCBI lineage: Eukaryota > Metazoa > Chordata > Actinopteri > Scombriformes > Scombridae > Scomber > Scomber colias. Next base: position 34,380 of record JAJDFG010001438.1, read on the forward strand.
TTCCTTCTTTCCTCCATCCTTCCTTCCTCCTTTCCGCCCTTCCTTTCCTCCCCCCCTCCCTCCTTCTTTCCTTCCTTCCTGCCTTCCTTTCTCCCTCCCTCGTTCCTTCTTTCCTTCCTTCCTGCCTTCCTTTCTCCCTCCCTCGTTCCTTATTTCCTCCCTCCTCCTTCTCTCCTCTGTCCTTCCTTCCTTCCTTCCTTTCTTTCTTCCCTTCCTTTCCTCCTTTTCCTTCCTCCAGGTGGAAGAAGCACACAGACTCTGATTAAAGCCACTAGCAGAGATGTGTTGCTCTCATAATAAAGTTCTTTATACTGCTGCTGCTGCTGCTGCTGGAGGTTTGACGTCTTTCATGTCGTCCTCCCGGGTCAAATTGACCCCGTCTGTTTTGACTGTTCCTTCTTTCCTACCTTCCTTCCTTCCTTCCGTCTCTTTCCTCCCTTCCTTCTTTCCTTCATTCATTCCCCTTTCTTCCTTCCTTCTGTCCACCCTTCCTCCTTCCCTGTCTTTTCTCCCCCCCTACCTTCCACCCTTCCTTCTTTCCTCTGTCCTTCTTTAGTTCCTTCCTCCCTCCCTCCCTCCCTCCTACCATCCTTCTTTCCACTGTCCTTCCTTCCTTCCTTTCCTCCTTTCCTTCCCTCTTTCCTTCCTTCCTCCCATCCTTCCTTCTTCCTTCCTTCCTTCCTTCCTTCCTTCCTTCTCTCCTTCCTCCATCCCCCTTTCTTCCTTCCTTCTGTCCACCCTTCCTCCTTCTTTCCTTCCTCTCCTTCCTTATTTCCTCCCTCCCTCCTACCGTCCTTCTTTCCATCCTTTCCTTCCTTCTTTCCTTTCCTTCCTTCTTTCCTTCCTTCCTTCCGTCTGTCTTTCCTCCCTTCCTTCTTTCCTTCCATTCTTGTTTCCTTTCTCCTCCATCCTTGCCTCCCTCCCTCCCTCCTTCCTTCTTTCCTCCATCCTTCCATCCTTCCTTCCTCTCTCCCTCCCTCCCTCCTTCCTTCTTTCCTCTGTCCTTCTTTCCTTCCTTCCTCCCTCCCTCCTCCCGTCCTTCTTTCCTCCTTCCTTCCCTTCCTTTCTTCCTTCCTTTGTCCTTCCTTCCTCCTTTACTTCCTTCCTTCCCTCCTTTCCTTCCTTCTTTCTTCCTTGACTCAAGGGACAACAGGAGGGTTAAAGCTTGTTTTTTTGCTTGTTAAGTTTGTCTTCAGGTCTAAGAAGCACACAGACTCTGATTAAAGCCACTAGCAGAGATGTGTTGCTCTCATAATAAAGTTTTTTTCTCTATACTGCTGCTGCTGCTGCTGCTGCTGCTGGAGGTTTGACGTCTTCAGTGTGTTCTTTATCACCATGTTTTAGTATACGATCACGCTACCACCACTATAAACTCTCATGCACTGTTTACTGTTTGTTATCACCCTGATCAATATTTCAGAGCTGGAGTTATACGCCCTCTCTGCTGGACTACGAGCAGAGCAACAACATAAAATGATGAAATGATGAAATGGAAGGAAGGAGAGCGAGATCGTATATTTCCTCCCGTTGTATCGACAGGAAGTCACATCGTTACACTTCTATT
>JAJDFG010001439.1:0-35920 GCA_021039105.1 Scomber colias
CCCAAAGTTTACAGTGTACATCATAAACTTCTGTCTTCATAAGGAACTACTCTCCTGGGACTGAAAATGTGACTAGCACACCAAACTTGTAAGAGACACAATTGACTTAATTTAGTTTCTGACAGCTCCAGAGTATGACTGTATTGTCTAGTTAGTAACGGAGCTAGCTAGTTTAGTGGCTAACTCACCAATAAACCTTAAAGTCGTCACTATGGGGTTTTTTTGGCGTCCAGCGTCACGAATAACTTTTCATATTAGTATTGTTGTTTTTAGTTAGACGCAAGTGACAGGATGTGTAAAATAATGGTTTGTGGACAGTAATGAGATGTGAGAGCTGTTCATATTCATCACTTCCTGTTTTTATAAAATCATTCATGCTGTAAATTTGATTAGTTTTCTTCCTCTTTTCTCTACTTTTGTCTGTCTGTCTGTCTTTTATAAATATATATATAGACTGAGCTCTGTGTGTCTCATTGTTGCTGCCTGGATTTCATCAGTAGTATTACCTCATCCTTCTTTTCCCCCCTCTCTTCTTCTTCTTCATTCCCTCTATTCACCTCACCTCCTCTGTCCTCCTCTTCTTTTCTCTCTGTGACTGTATTCATATGACAGACTCGGGGGAATAGTGTGTGTGTGTGTGTGTGTGTGTGTGTGAGAGAGAGGGCTTTTTACTATTCTGATCAAGGCTATGTTACAGTTAAAAAACCTTTCCAGATGTGAAGTGAAAAATAAAAAACCCTCAGCTGCAGAAGAAGAAGAAGAAGAAGAAGAAGAAGAAGAAGAAGAAGAAGAAGAAGAAGAAGAAGAAGAAGAAGAAGAGAGAAATCCAGCTGGAATAAAAAATGTTAAAGGATTCAGATTTCAAGTTTCTCGACTCCCAACATCAGCAAAGAGAATATTTGAAAATTGTCCTATTTACTGATAGTCCCCCCGCCCTCCTCCGCCCCCCCCCCCCCCCCCTCCTCCTCCTCCTCCGCATGTGTTCCTTCAGAGTTCATGAATATTTTACCGGATGGGGCCTTCCAAATCATTTTTATCAAAAATTGTTCGATTTCTGAAGATGTAATCTGCGAGTGGGAGAAGATGAGAATAAGAAGTAAGCAGGTCTTCCTGTCCAGAATGAGAATAACTGATTTTCTGCTCAAAGCTGAGAAAAGGAAAATGTGTCTCTATTGCTGCAGTCGGAAAAAAAAAAAAAAAAGTTGTTTTTGCTTTGCTGAGCTATTCAAGAGTCTGTTAACACCGCCATCGACCACTTCTTCCTTGGTGAGTGAATACTAATGGTGCCACGGCCAATCACAGAGAGCGGTGTGGGGTTTTTTTTTTTTTGACCTTTTATATATAAATATACGTCCAGAGAATGAAAGAAGAAAAAAAGACACCATTAAAGTTAATAAACACCTTCTGGTTCCACACGAAAAGACAAAATCTATAAAATCTGTCCATTTATCGCTCAATCTGCCACCAGCTCATTCAGGAGTAGCTCCACATGTACTTGGTCTAATACAGGCAGGGGCGATTGCTCTGAGACAACAAGGGAAGCTCAGCTTCCCCTAAAATTTCATCAAATAAATTGTCACAACTGTCATATTAAATTCACACTAAAATTATATTTACATCAAATCTGCACTTGAATGCGTTCAATTTTACAACTATGACATCCTGTAACCAGCTGTTTATTGCCGACGCTGTTATTTTCCAACGTGATTTCCCATCATACACTGGCAGTCCGCTGCAGACGCTGAGTGGCAACGGTGTTCAATGAAGCTTCTCCCAACAGCTGTTTTGGCTAGGGCGGGACAAGCCAGGATAAGACGCTCATTGGATAATGCGACAAACTCGTCCCGCCCCTGGACGCTGAGCGTCTCTGGCGGTCAATGGAGCAGTGGGCGGGGTCGGACGCTCTGCTTCTGTATGATGATTGGATGAAATGTTTTATAGAGCTCAAAGCCCTTGATAGACAGCTTTGGATAGGCTGACTCTTCTTAGTGTAGTTTTTCCAGTGTAACTTGACTTTCTCTCTAAATCTGGCGACTTTCCAACTCTTCTTGGCGACTTTTTTTCTCAAAGGCGACTATCGACATATCTAGCGAGTTTTTCTGGTGTTATTAGAGCTTTCTGATGTTTTGGAGACTCTGACATGAAAGCACGTATCACTCTGTCCTCAACGAGCAGCGGGTGCTGCTGTGAGCCCTGCCCCCCCCCCCCCCCCGTCCCAAAGCACTCACAGACGGTCAGGTTCACAGCAGCCTCGTACAGCAGTCCCAGTTGCAGTCCGAGCAGAGAGGAGAGTTACATTGCAAAATGGTACAGAAAACAATATGATTGGTCTAATTAATTAGATTAGATTAGGTCTTATATATTAAATATGAATTAACACGTTTATGTTGAATAATTCAGGTGTTAAGTGTTTGTGTGTTGATGTGTATGTGTGTGTGTGTGTGTGTGTATATGTGTGTTTGTGTGTTGATGTGGTTCTATGGCACAGATGAAGCATCCAACAGCCTCATTAAACCCTCCTTTTATTGTAACTGCCTCGCTTCAATATGACACGTTTCATAATGAAGATGTAAAGTGAGCTTCCCTGTTTAAAACACCAGCAGCCGCCACTGAATACAGGGGTGTCAAACATGAGGCCCGCGGGCCAGAACCGGGCCGTCTAGGGGTGCAAGCCGGCCCACTTTCCTTCCATCTGTCCTTCCTCCCTTTCTTCCATCTGTCCTTCCTTCCTTTCTTCCTTCTGTCCTTCCTCTCTACCTTCCCCTTTTCCTTTCTTCATTCGTTCCTTCCTTCCTTCTGTCCTTCCATTGGTCCTTCCTTCCTTCCTTCCTTCCTTTGTTCCTTCCTCACTTTCTTCCTTCTGTCCTTCCTCTCTACCTTCCCCTTTTCCTTTCTTCGTTCGTTCGTTCCTTCCTTCTGTCCTTCCGTCCTTCCTTCCTTCTGTCCTTCTGTCCTTTTATACCTTTCTCACTTCTGTTCTTCCTTCCTCCCTTTCTTCCTTCTGTCCTTCCTTCCTTCCTCACTTTCTTCCTTCTGTCCTTCCTCTCTACCTGCCCCTTTTCCTTTCTTCGTTCGTTCCTTCCTTCCTTCTGTCCTTCCCTCCTTCCTTCCTCACTTTCTTTCTTCTGTCCTTCCTTCCTTCCTTCCTCACTTTCTTCTGTCCTTCCTTCCTTCCTTCCTTCCTTCCTCACTTTCTTCCTTCTGTCCTTCCTCTCTACCTTCCTTCCTTCCTTCTGTCCTTCCTTCCTTTCCTTCCTCACTTTCTTCCTTCTGTCCTTCCTCTCTACCTTCCTTCCTTCCTTCTGTCCTTCCGTCCTTCCTTCCTTCCTTCTGGCCTTCCGTCCTTCCATCTGTCCTTTATACCTTTCTTACTTCTGTTCTTCCTTCCTTCCTTCCTTCCTTCCTCACGTTCTTCCTTCGGTCCTTCCTCTCTACCTTCCCCTTTTCCTTTCTTTGTTCGTTCCTTCCTTCCTTCTGTCCTTTCCCTCCTTCCTTCTGTCCTTCCATCCTTCCATCCTTCCATCCTTCCTTCCATCTGTCCTTCATACCTTCCTCCAACTTATAGACACTCTGTCAGTGTTTAGCACCAACAGCCTTTCACTTGTTCTTCTCTTCTTGTTGAGTTGAACCTGAAGCTGCTCTCTAGTATTTTCAGTTCTCAGGTCATCGGAGGCTCACGTCAAACAACTCACACACACACACACACACACACACACACACACACACACACACACACACACACACACACACACACCATACTTGACATGTGCAGCAGTGTTTATCATAAAATCAGAGTTCTGGAGTAGGTGCTATAAAGCTGGTGGCATGGGTCGTAAACAAGCGTGAGCGTCTGTAGAGGAGCGTAGCGCTGTATTTACTGCTCAGGAGGAAAGGAAACAGGAAGCAAGCACAGAAGACGTGATGTGATGTGTGTGTGTGTGACCTTTTGAATTTCTCACAATGGGAGTTTATAAAAGCAAGAAGAAGCAATTATAAAAGAAATAAATTGAAGTCGTTGGAAGTCCAGGCAGAAGCAGCTGACAGTGATAAATGTGCAATAATAATCATTAAAGCCTCTGAAATGTGATTTTCCTCCTTAAATATCTAATCTGAGGTTTTTTTTGTCTGTTTAATTTAAGATTTGATTGAATTTTCTCAGCTTGTTTGTGCAAACCTTAAAAACCTTAAACTGCATTAAAAAGAAAATAAAAATCTCAGTTAGATGTAGCTTTAAGTAACTCTATTAACTGACCTGTCAATCAATTTGGTCGAGGTCCCACATATCTTAAGAATACCTTTTAATCCTCCTGTTGTCCTCGAGTCAAGGAAGGGAAGGGAAGGAAGGAAGGAAATAAGGAAGTAAGGAGGGAGGAAAGGAGGAAGGAAGTAACGAGGGAGGGAGGGAGGAAGGAAGGAGGGAGGGAGGAAGGGAGGAAGAAAGGAAGGAAGGAGGGAGGAAGGAGAGATGGAAGGGAGGGAGGAAAGGAGGGAGGGAGGAAGGAAAGAAGGAGGGAGGAAGGAAGGAAAGGAGGGAGGGAAGGAAGGACCGATGGAAGGATGGTAGGACAGAAGGAAGGAAGGAAGGAAGGAAGGACCGATGGTAGGACAGAAGGAAGGAAGGAAGGACCGATGGTAGGACAGAAGGAAGGAAGGAAGGACCGATGGTAGGACAGAAGGAAGGAAGGAAGGAAGGACCGATGGTAGGACAGAAGGAAGGAAGGAAGGACCGATGGTAGGATGGTAGGACAGAAGGAAGGAAGGACCGATGGAAGGATGGTAGGACAGAAGGAAGGAAGGACCGATGGAAGGATGGTAGGACAGAAGGAAGGAAGGACCGATGGAAGGATGGTAGGACAGAAGGAAGGAAGGACCGATGGAAGGATGGTAGGACAGAAGGAAGGAAGGAAGGACCGATGGAAGAATGGTAGGATGGTAGGACAGAAGGAAGGAAGGAAGGACCGATGGAAGGATGGTAGGACAGAAGGAAGGAAGGAAGGACTGATGGAAGAATGGTAGGACAGAAGGAAGGAAGGAAAGACTGATGGAAGAATGGTTGGACAGAAGGAAGGAAGGAAGGACCGATGGAAGGATGGTAGGATGGTAGGACGGAAGGAAGGACCGATGGAAGAATGGTAGGACAGAAGGAAGGACCGATGGAAGAATGGTAGGACAGAAGGAAGGAAGGAAGGACCGATGGAAGGATGGTAGGATGGTAGGACAGAAGGAAGGACCGATGGAAGAATGGTAGGACAGAAGGAAGGAAGGAAGGACCGATGGAAGGATGGTAGGACAGAAGGAAGGAAGGAAAGACTGATGGAAGAATGGTAGGACAGAAGGAAGGAAGGAAAGACTGATGGAAGAATGGTAGGACAGAAGGAAGGAAGGACCGATGGAAGAATGGTAGGATGGTAGGACAGAAGGAAGGAAGGAAGGACCGATGGAAGAATGGTAGGACGGTAGGACGGAAGGAAGGACCGATGGAAGAATGGTAGGACAGAAGGAAGGAAGGAAGGACCGATGGAAGGATGGTAGGACAGAAGGAAGGAAGGAAGGACCGATGGAAGAATGGTAGACAGAAGGAAGGAAGGAAGGACCGATGGAAGAATGGTAGGACAGAAGGAAGGAAGGAAGGACCGATGGAAGGATGGTAGGACAGAAGGAAGGAAGGAAGGACCGATGGAAGGATGGTAGGACAGAAGGAAGGAAGGAAGGACCGATGGAAGAATGGTAGGACAGAAGGAAGGACCGATGGAAGGATGGTAGGACAGAAGGAAGGAAGGAAGGACCGATGGCAGAATGGTAGGACAGAAGGAAGGAAGGAAGGACCGATGGAAGGATGGTAGGACAGAAGGAAGGAAGGAAGGACCGATGGAAGGATGGTAGGATGGTAGGACAGAAGGAAGGACCGATGGAAGAATGGTAGGACAGAAGGAAGGACCGATGAAGGATGGTAGGATGGTAGGACAGAAGGAAGGACCGATGGAAGAATGGTAGGACAGAAGGAAGGAAGGAAGGACCGATGGAAGAATGGTAGGACAGAAGGAAGGACCGATGGAAGAATGGTAGGACAGAAGGAAGGAAGGAAGGACCGATGGAAGAATGGTAGGACAGAAGGAAGGAAGGAAGGACCGATGGAAGAATGGTAGGACAGAAGGAAGGAAGGAAGGACCGATGGAAGAATGGTAGGACAGAAGGAAGGAAGGAAGACCGATGAAGGATGTAGGATGGTAGGACAGAAGGAAGGAAGGAAGGACAGAAGGAAGGAAGGAAGGACCGATGGAAGGATGGTAGGACAGAAGGAAGGAAGGAAGGACAGAAGTTAATACAGTAATTACGGCAGCCCAATCAAATCCGAACGAGTGCAATTTTCATACTTTGCAAACTTTTCCAGTGGGCCAGATTGGACCCATTGGTGGGCCTGTTCTGGGCCGTGGGCCTTATGTTTGACACCCCTGGTTTATACCTCCACTGTTGTCCAAAAACTAACTTCAGAACACATCAGTGAGCCACAGCGTCTAATACAGGGTGTCAAACATGAGGCCCCGCGGCCCAGAACCGGGCCGTCTAGGGGTGCAATCCGGTCCACTTTCCTTCCATTTGTCCTTCCTTCCTTTCTTCCTTCTTTCTTTCCTCTCTACCTTCACCTACCTTTTCCTTTCTTCATTCGTTCCTTCCTTCCTTCTGTCCTTCCGTCCATCCATCGGTCCTTCCTTCCTTTCTTACTTCTGTTCTTCCTTCCTCCCTTTCCTCCAACTTATAGACACTCTGCCAGTGTTTAGCACAAACAACCTTTCCTTCCATCGGTCCTTCCTCCCTTTCTTCCTTCTGTCCTTCCGTCCTTCCATCAGTCCTTCTCCTTTTCTTCTTTCTGTCCTTCCGTCCTTCCATCTGTCCTTCCTCCTTTTCTTCTTTCTGTCCTTCCGTCCTTCCATCGGTCCTTCCTCCCTTTCTTCCTTCTGTCCTTCCTCTCTACCTTACCCTTTTTCTTTCTTCGTTCGTTCCTTCCTTCCTTCCTTCCTTCCTTCCTTCCATCCATCTGTCCTTCATACCTTTCTTACTTCTGTTCTTCCTTCCTCCCTTTCCTCCAACTTATAGACACATCAGTGAGCCACAGTGTTAAATAAAAAGCTGCTTTACCAGAAGATATTTAATAGAAAGGAGTGAACATATAACTGATTCTCTCTTCTTGTAGTTTTTCTAACACAGATGATTTACAGCAGACTAAAAAAAAAGCAACTTCCTGCTCAGATTTCTTTCAGTGATGTTGATGATTTAACTTTTAGGTTCTTTTTTGACACCGTGATGATTTGTGTTGCTATAGCACCGCGTTGCATTATGATGTCACTTTATCTACAAGCTCTCTGACTCACAACTAAGTTTCAACAAGTAATAAATAGTCCAAGAATCTCTCTCTCTCTCTCTCTCTCTCCTCTCTCTCTCTCTCTCTCTCTCTCTCTCTCTCTCTCTCTCTCTCTCTCTCTCTCTCTCTCTCTCTCTCTCTCTCTCTCTCTCTCTCTCTCTCTCTCTCTCTCTCTCTCTCTCTCTCTCTCTCTCTCTCTCTCTCTCTCTCTCTCCTCTCTCTCTCTCTCTCTCTCTAACTCTCAGCCTCTGTGAGTTGAGGCTGTAACACAGGGGTGTCAAACATGTGGCCCGTGGGCCAGAACCAGCCTGCGGAGGGGTCCAATTCAGCCTTCCTTCCTTCCTTACTCCCTTTCATCTTTCATTCCTGTCTTCTTCCGTCCTTCCTTCCTTCCTTCCTTCCTTCTATTTGTCCTTCCTCCCTTTCTGTTTTCCTTCCTTCATTCCATCTTTCCTTCCTTCATTCCTTCCTTCTTTTCATCTTTTCCAACCTTTCCTTTTTCTTTCTACCTTCCTTCCTTTTATTCTTTCCTTCCTTCTCCTTTTTTTTTCCTTCCCACCTTGCTTCCATTTGTCCTTCCTCCCCTTCTGTTTGCCTTTTCCTTCCTTCCTGCCTTCCTTTTGTCCTCCCTCCCTTCCTTCCTTTTGTCCTCCCTCTCTTCCTTCCTTCCTCCCTTCTTCCTTCCGTCTGTCTGTCCATCCTTCCTTTTTTACGTCCGTCCTTCTTTCCATCTGTCCTTCCTACCTTCCTTTTTTCCTTACTTCATTCCTTCCTTCCACCTGTCCTACCTCCCTTTCCTCCTTCTTTCCTTCCTTCTGTCGGTCCCTTCCTTTTTTCCTTCCTTCCTCCCTTCCTTCCTTCCTCCCTTCCTTCCATCCTTTTAATGATCCAGCCCACATTAGATCACATTGGGCTGTTTGTGGCCTTTGAATGAAACTAACTTTGACTCTTCTGCTGAAACAGAATCAACTTTTATCATCTCAGACTATATTTGACAGATCCAGCTGCTCTTCAACTTTCCAACCAGGAAACAAAAAACTCACTTCATCATGTTTTATTTTAATCATCTAACCAAATCAGTTTTAATGAATCCTTCGTCTTGTGTCAGTGTTGATGTGTTACTAAGCGCAATTCCTTCATCCCCCTTTCTTCCTTCCTTCACCCCCTTTCTTCCTTTCCTTTCTCCCCTCCTTCCGCCCTCCTTCTCCCTTCTTTTCCTCCTTCCTTCCTTCCTTCCTTCAGTATGTGTTCTTAAACTTAAACTCTTCTGTCCTTCCTTCCTTTCCTTTCTCCCCTCCTTCTGCCCTCCTTCTCCCTTCCTTTCCTCCTTCCTTCCTTCCTTCCTTCAGTATGTGTTCTTAAACTTAAACCCCTTCTGTCCTTCCTTCTTTTCCTTTCTCCCCTCCATCCGCCCTCCTTCTCCCTTCCTTTCCTCCTCCCTTCCTTCAGTATGTGTTCTTAAACTTAAACCCCTTTTGTCCTTCCTTCCTTTCCTTTCTCTCTTCTTTCCTTCCCTCCCTTCTCCCTTCCTTTCCTCCTTCCTTCCTTCCTTCAGTATGTGTTCTTAAACTTAAACCCCTTCTGTCCTTCCTTCCTTTCCTTTCTCCCCTCCTTCCGCCCTCCTTCTCCCTTCCTTTCCTCCTTCCTTCCTTCCTTCAGTATGTGTTCTTAAACTTAAACCCCTTTTGTCCTTCCTTCCTTTCCTTTCTCTCTTCTTTCCTTCCCTCGTTCTTTCCTCCTTCTTTCCTCCCCTTTCCTTCCTCCTTTCCTTCCTTTCTTCCTTCAGTATGTGTTCTTAAACTTAAACCCCTTCTGTCCTTCCTTCTTTTCCTTTCTCTCTTCTTCCTTCCCTCCTTCCTTCCTCCTTCTTCCCTTCCCTTTCCTTCCTCCTTTCCTTCCTCCTTTCCTTCCTTTCTTGCTACAGTAAAAAATGCAGGAAAATGAGGTCTGTTTGAGGGCAGCGTTGTGTGAGATGACTTCCTGCCTCCTTCTTTCCTTTCCTTCCTTCCTTCCTTTTCTTCTTTCTTCCCTCCCTCTTTCTCCCTTCCTTCCTTCTGTCCTTCTCCCTTTCTTCTTTCTTCCCTCCCTCCTTCTTCCTTCCCTCCTTCCTTCCTTCCTTTCTCCCCCTTTCTTCTCAACCAAACAAGCTATGCATCTTTCTCTCTAGTTTGTGCTGCTGCTGTTGTTTTTCACAATAAGAGCATCCGCCAGCGCGTGTCCCTACTTGAATGGAGGTTATGTTCATTTTCATATCTATGAAAACTGCCTGGATTCTGCCTTCATTTATACATCTGTGGCTGAATAACTTTCCATACCGCTAAAAAAAAAAAAAAAAAAAAAGAAATAAATGGCTGTTTATGTATTTTATTTATTTATTTATTTATTTTATTTATTTATGTCTGTGTGCTACTTTTCCAATCTTGGAGGAGAACTTATGATAACGGTGCAGGCGGTAAATTGGGTTTGGGACAATGCGGGACGGCAGCATTGTGTCGGTGAGGCGGACAGCGGCAGGAAGTCATCTCACACAACGCTGCCCTCAAACAGACCTCATTTTCCTCAACTGTTGTGTTGCTATGTGAACTCAGCAGCTTCACTCCCAACAGAAAAACTGCTTTCTTAAAATTAGTAAATATAAAATAAGCTGGTTGGATTCATACTGTTGTCAAAGCAGTGAAATAATACACAGTTATTATAGTTGGTAGTGGTTTAAGTTTAAGAACACATACTGAAGGAAGGAAGGAAAGGGAAGGAGGAAGGAAAGAGGGAAGGAAAGAAGGGAGAAAGGAAAGGAAGGAAGGACAGAAGGGGTTTAAGTTTAAGAACACATACTGAAGGAAGGAAGGAGGAAAGGAAGGGAGAAGGAGGCCGGAAGGAGGGGAGAAAGGGGGTGAAGGAAGGAAGAAATGGGGGTGAAGGAAGGAAGAGAGAAGGAGGGAGAGAGGGAAGAAAGGAAGGAAAGGAAAGGAAGGAAGGAAAGGAGAAGGAGGGAGGAAGGAAGGTGGGAAGGAAAGGCAGGAAAGGATTAAGGAGGGAGGGAGGGAAAGAGGAAGGAAGTAAGGAAGGATGGAAGGAAGTGAGGAAAGAAGTATGGAAGGAGGGGAAGAATGAATGAAAAATGAAAGAAAGAGGGAGGAAGGAAGGATGAGGCGGAGTCATGGACGGACGTATGGGCGGGACCAACGGCGGAGCGGGGAGGTTGCTATGGTTACGAGGGCTGGATCTCGAGGACATTGGTCAATCAACCTGTCAATCAGGACGTAGCCACGCCCCCTAATGCATACCCTGCTTTATCGTCACATATAAAATCAGGGAGGCCAAAATGTCCCAAATGAACATCATACTGCATTGAAGAAGGCTTTAAACTAGCGATTGAGACCATAAACACATTTTGAAAACGTTTACTGAGGTTAGAAATCAAGTGAGAAGTTGGTGAATTCTCCATTGACTTGTATAGAGACGGTCGCCCCCTGGTGGCCTTTTGATAGAATGCAGCTCTAAGTTACTTCCTGGTTGGCCTCATTTCAGAGGACAGGAACTCCCTGCCTGGCTGTGAAAGTGAATACCAGGGAAGCTTTTTCACTGCTTATCGTTTTATCACGAGCCGAGGAGCAGCAACAAGAAAAAAGTTTGTTAAAGAAAAAGTAAAATGGAAGTAAAAATATCACTTGTATGGCTTGGATCCATCCTTCACTAAAAAAAATAAAACATTTACCAAAAAAAAAGAACAGAAATTGAAAAAATCCACGCTGTGATTTTTAACTTTCATCTGCTTTCCGTCGCTCTGACAGATGATTCAAAACCTAAATCTCATCAACTTGCTGCTCCACAGAACAGAAAGTCACATCTTTTCTTATCCAAGAGCACAGCTTTCCAAAATATTATCACACACCAGCAATCAACACCAAATACATCCCACACACACACTCACTCACACACACACACACACACACACACTTATCTCCTCACACTTTTAATGAAACAGGCAAAACTTTCTCCAGGTTGTAAAAAAAAAAAGAAAGTTGAATGGTTCATGTAGAAGTATTTCACTCACTCCTTTATCAGTGTTGGTAGTTTCAGTTCGATGTTGAAGCTCTTTTTCCTTTCAGCGTATTTTAGTTTGTTAGTTTCGTGTTTTGGCTTCAAATGATTTAACTAATAATAAATCACAGCTAACGAGCTAGTAGCTAACGAGCTAGCAGCTAACGAGCTAGCAATAAAGGAGGTTGTTTAAAATCAACCTAAAAGGAGAAGGTTTGATTTGGACATTGGCAGGGACGTGAAAGTGCTCCAAGGCAGCACCTCCTCTATGTTCTCCTTCATCTCCTCCATCTTCTCCTCCTTCATCTCCTACTTTACCTCCTCCAGCCTCTCCTCCTGCCTCTCCTCCTTCACCTCTTTAGCTTCTCCTCCTCTACCTCCTTCATTTTCTCCAGCTTCTCCTCCTCTATCTCCTCCAGTGTCTCCTCCTCTATCTCCTCCAGCTTCTCCTTCTCTACCTCCTCCTTCATCTCCACCAGCTTCTTCTCCTCTATCTCCTCCAGCTTCTTCTCCTCTATCTTCTCCAGCTTCTCCTTCTCTATCTCCTCCAGCTTCTCCTTCCCTACCTCCTCCAGCTTCTCCTCCTTCATCTTCTCCTGCTTCTCCTCCTCTATCTTCTCCATCTTCTCCTTCTCTATCTCCTCCAGCTTCTTCTTAATCTCCTCCAGCTTCTCCTCCTTCATCTTCTCCTGCTTCTCCTCCTCTATCTTCTCCATCTTCTCCTTCTCTATCTCCTCCAGCTTCTCTTCATCTCCTCCAGCCTCTCCTCCTTCATCTCCTCCTCCAGCTTCTCTTCCTTCATCTCCTCCAGCTTCTCCTTCTCTACCTCCTCCTGCTTCTCCTCCTTCATCTCCTTCTCTATCTCCTCCAGCTTCTCCTCCTCTATCTCCTCCAGCCTCTCCTCCTTCATCTCCTCCTCTACCTCCTCCAGCCTCTCCTCCAGCTTTACCTCCACCAACCTCTCCTCCTTCATCTCCTCCTCTACGTCCTCCAGCCTCTCCTCCTGCCTCTCCTCCTCTATCGCCTCCAGCCTCTCCTCCAGCTTTACCTCCACCAGCTTCTCCTCCTCATCTCCAGCCTCTCCTCCTTCATCTCCTCCAGCCTCTCCTCCTTCATCTCCTCCAGCCTCTCCTCCTTCATCTCCTCCTCTACTTCCACCAGCCTCTCCTCCTTCATCTCCTCCTCTACCTCCTCCAGCCTCTCCTTCTTCATCTCCTCCTTCATCTCCTCTCTACCTCATCCAGCTTCTCCTCTCCAGCTCCTCCAGCTTTCTTCCTCCTCCAGCCTCTCCTTCTTCATCTCCTCCAGCCTCTCCTCCTCCATCTCCTCCATCTCCTCCAGCTTTACCTTCATCTCCTCCAGCTTCTCCTCCTCTATCTCCTCCAGCTTCTCGTCCTCTTCCTCCTTCATCTCCTCCAGCTTCTCCTCCTCTATCTCCTCCAGCTTCTCGTCCTCTTCCTCCTTCATCTCCTCCTCTATTTCTTCCAGCTTCTTCTCTTCTCCATCTCCTCCAGCCTCTCTTCCTGCCTCTCCTCCTTCATCTCCTCCAGCTTTACCTCCTCCTGCCTCTCCTCCTTCAACTCCTCCAGCTTTACCTCCTCCTGCCTCTCCTCCTTCAACTCCTCCTCTACCTTCTCTGGCCTCTCTGCTCTCTGTCACCTGACAAAAAAAGCCGTCCACACTAAGGGCGTGATTTACTAAGATCCTAAATCGTGGGTAGTAAAATAGAGTGCACAGTGCGATATGTTGAGCGTTTCATTTGCATGCAATCTTTAACCTTCATGAACTTCATATATACCGTGCATTATGTGACTATTACTATGTGCAATTAATGAAAAATAAACTGTAAATTCAGAGACCCTGAAATGTATTTACATCTTATTGGCCTTTAAGAGCTCTTCACATACTCAACGGAAGAATAGAGTGAGCATTTCCTTCCTGGCTCCAAATGTAATGAGTCTCATGAGTGAATCCTGTTGTTATCTTATTGTAGATGAAGTCCACATGTTGGAGCGCTGGACAGTGCTGTGTGGTGTGCGTGTGCGGTGTGTGCGTCTCTCTGTGTGTGTGTGTGTGTGTGTGTGTGTGTGTGTGTGTGTTGTGTGTGTGTGTGTGTGTGTGTGTGTGTGTGTGTGTGTGTGTGTGTGTGTGGCTTGTAAGATGATCTCTTCTGTATTGAGGATAATGAGTATGAGAGTGTTATGATTACACCACTGGACCTCTTTGTCTTCAGACAAGAAGGAAAGATGAAGGGGAGTAAGGAATGAAGGAAGGAATGATGGAAGGATAGGTGGAAGGAAGGAAAAAAAGACAGGAAGGAAGGAAGGAAAAGAAGACAGGAAGGAAGGAAGGAAGCAAGGAAAAGAAGACAAGAAGGAAAGATGAAGGGGAGTAAGGAATGATGGAAGGATAGGTGGAAGGAAGGAAAGGAAGACAGGAAGGAAGGAAGGAAAAGAAGACAAGAAGGAAGATGAAGGGGAGTAAGGAATGAAGGAAGGAACGATGTAAGGAAGGAATAGAAGACAGGAAGGGAAGGAAGGAAAAGAAGACAGGAAGGAAAGAGGAAGGGGAGTAAGGAAACGATGGAAGGATAGGTGGAAGGAAGGAAAGGAAGACAGGAAGGAAGGAAGGAAAAGAAGACAGGAAGGAAGGAAGGAAGCAAGGAAAAGAAGACAAGAAGGAAAGATGAAGGGGAGTAAGGAATGATGGAAGGATAGGTGGAAGGAAGGAAAGGAAGACAGGAAGGAAGGAAGGAAAAGAAGACAAGAAGGAAAGATGAAGGGGAGTAAGGAATGAAGGAAGGAAAGATGGAAGGATAGGTGGAAGGAAGGAAGGAAGGAAAAGAAGACAGGAAGGAAGGGAGGAAAATAAGACAGGAAGGAAGGAAGGAAAAGAAGACAAGAAGAAAGATGAAGGGGAGTAAGGAATGAAAGGAAGGAACGATGTAAAGGAAGGAATAGAAGACAGGAAGGAAGGAAGGAAAAGAAGACAGGAAGGAAAGAGGAAGGGGAGTAAGGAACGATGGAAGGATAGGTGGAAGGAAGGAAAAGAAGACAGGAAGGAAGGAAGGAAGGAAAAGAAGACAGAAGGAAAGATGAAGGGGAGTAAGGAATGAAGGAAGGAACGATGGATGGATAGGTGGAAGGAAGGAAAAGAAGACAGGAAGGAAGGAAGGAAGGAAGGAAGGAAGGAAAAGAAGACAAGAAGGAAAGATGAAGGGGAGTAAGGAATGAAGGAAGGAACGATGGAAGGATAGGTGGAAGGAAGGAAAAGAAGACAGGAAGGAATGAAGGAAGGATAGGTGGAAGGAAGGAAAAGAAGACAGGAAGGAAGGAAGGAAAAGAAGACAGGAAGAAGGAAGGAAAAGAAGACAGGAAGGAAGGAAGGAAGGAAAAGAAGACAGGAAGGAAAGTGGGCCGAATTGGACCCCTCGGTGGGCCGGTTTCTGGCGTGTTCTGTGTGTGTGTGCGTGCGTGTGCGTCTCTCTGTGTGTGTGTGTGTGTGTGTGTGTGTAGTGTGTGTGTGTGCGTCTCTGTGTGTGTGTGTGTGTGTGTGTGTGTGTGTGTGTGTGTGTGTGTGTGTGTGTGTGTGTGTGTGTGTGTGTGTGTGTGTGTGTGTAAGATGATCTCTTCTGTATTGAGGATAATGAGTATGAGAGTGTTATGATTACACCACAGGACCACTTTTGTCACTGACTCAGTTTATTTGCAGAGGCCGGCTCATTGTCATCATTTACTTTGCATGGTTTTTGACTGTCTCCCATATTTTTTTTTGGGGGGGGGGGGTTCCAACCTTATAAACGTCTCCCTAAGGTGTCTCATGTGTGTATTCTCTGTCTTAACCCTTTATAGAACACTCATTGAAAGGAAAGGAAAGTTAATGAGGTTTGACTGACGTTTGCCTCTCGGTAGAGCTGGACGATTATGGAAAAAATCAGAATCACAATTAATTGATCTTTTAATCTCGATTACGATTAATGAACGATTATTTCCACTCTTGATGAACAATTATGTATTTCCACAGTTTCTTTAGTTTAGTATTTTCCACTGTCTTCGAGTCAATGAAAGAAGGGAGGAAGGAAGGAGGAAGGAAGGAAGGAAGGAAGGAAGGAAGGAAGGATGGGAAGGAAGGGAGGACGGATGGATGGAAAGGAGTGAGGAAGGAAGGGAGGAGGGAAGAAGGAAGGAAAGGAGGGAGGAAGGAAGGAAGGAAAGAAGCACAGAGGAAAGAAGGAAGGGAGGGAGGAAGGAAAGGAAGGGAGGAAAGAAAGAAAAGGAAGGAAGGAAAGAAAGAGTAGGAGGGAGGGAGGAAGGACTGACGGAAGGAAGGAAGGAAAGAAGTTTAAAGTGTAAACTTTCTTTTTTCTTTTTTTCTTTCTTTCTATATTTCTTTCCTCCTACTTCTTGTTCTTTTTCTTTATTTCTTTCTGACTTCTTGTTCTTTCTTTTCCTGTTTCGTCCTTTATCTTTCTTTCTTTCTCTTCTTCCTCCTCTTTCTGTTTTCCTTCTTTCCTTCTTTCTTTCCTTCTCTCTTTCTTTCCTTTTCCAACTTCTTGTTCTTTCTTTCTCTTCTTCCTCCTTCTTTCTTTTTTGTCTTTCTTCCTTTCTAGGTGGATATCACTCTTATCATTCTTTTGTGGTTACACCATTTGACATTTTCAGGAGCATTCAGTCTTACTTTTGGTAAAAAATGGTGCAAATGTCATTTAAATGATATAAAACCAACAAAAATACTAATGTACATTTTAACAAACCTGATGCTGCTTTTAAACTATTATTTATCCCTCCTGTTGTGTTCGAGTCAAGGAAGGAAGGGAGGAAAGGAGGGAGGTGAGGAAGGAAGGAGGGAAGGGAGTAAAGGAAACAAGGCAGGGAGGAAGGAAGGGAGGAAGAAGGAAGGGAGGGAGGGAGGGAGGGAGGGATGGAGGAAGGAGGGAAGGAAGGGAGTAAAGGAAAGAAGGGAGTAAGGGAGTAAAGGAAAGAAGGAAGGAAGGAAGGAAGGATCTGACAGAAGGAAGAAAAGGGGGATGGAGGAAGGACAGAAGGAAGGAGGAAAGAGGAAAGAGAGCAGAAGGAAAGAAAGAGAGGAGAGAGGAAGAACAGATGTAAGGAAGGAAGGAAGGAAGGAAGGAAGAAGGAACAGTCAAAACAGATGGGTCAATTTGACCCCGGGAGGACGACAGGAGGGTTAACATATTCTTCTTCTGAGTTGCTCATCTTGCCAACCTTTATATTACTGACCCATATATTAAATATCACACCACCGCTCATTTATATAAATACAGATTCCTCCTCCTCTGCTGTTTCATTCCTTTCAGCTCCGTGTGTGTGAGTGAAAATCCATTTACGTCAGAGAGTGAGTCTACAGCAGGAGTGTGTGGCAACGATCCAGCAAAACATAGACGAGCAGCAGCTTCACACAATTCAAATGGAACCTTCGCACAGGCACACAGCTCGTCCTTCCTTCCCTCCTTCCTTCTTCCTTCCTTTCCTTCCGTCCTTCCTTCCCTCCCTTCCTCCCTTCCTCCCTACCTTCTCCCTTCCTCCCTTCCTTCTCCCTTCCTTCCTTTCTCCCTCCCTCCTTCCTTCCTCCCTTCCTTCCTTCCTCTTTTCCTTTCTCCCTCTCTCCCTCCTTCCTTCCTTCCCTCCTTCCTTCTTCCCTCCTTTCCTTCCGTCCTTCCTTCCTTCCCTCCCTCCTTTCCTTCCTTCTTCCTCCCTTCCTCCCTTCCTTCTCCCTTCCTTCCTTTCTCCCTTCCTTCTTCCCTCCTTTCCTTCCCTTCTTCCTCCCTCCCTCCTTTCCTTTCCTTCCTTCTTCCTCCCTTTCCTTTCTCCCTCCCTCCTTCCTTCCTTCCTCTTTTCCTTTCTCCCTCTCTCCCTTCTTCCTTCCCTCCTTCCTTCTTCCCTCCTTTCCTTCCGTCCTTCCTTCCTTTCCTTCCTTCTTCCTCCCTTCCTTCTCCCTCCGTCCTTCCTTCCTCCCTTCCTTCCTTCCTCTTTTCCTTTCTCCCTCCTTTCCTTCCTTCTTCCCTCCCTTCCTTCCCTCCCTCCTTTCCTTCCTTCTTCCTCCTTTCCTTCCTCTTTTCCTTTCTCCCTCCTTTCCTTCCTTCTTCCTCCCTTCCTTCCTCTTTTCCTTTCTCCCTCCTTTCCTTCCTTCTTTCCTCCCTTCCTTCCCTCCTTTCTTTCCTCTTCTTTCTTCCTTCATTTCCTCACTCCTTTCCTTCCTTCTTCCTCCCTTCCTTTCTCCCTCCCTCCTTTCTTCCTTTCTCCCTCCCTTCGATAAACCGAGAGAAATTGAAAAGCCCACGCTGTCATTTTTCATCTTCATCTCATTTCCAGTTGATTCAGAGCAAATTCTCATCAGCTCAACGCTTCCACATCGTGCATAAAATGAAAAGAAGAAAGTTAAATATTTCTCTCAGTTCATTTCTCAGTTTAAGCTTAAAGTGTTTTTGTTCATTCTGGTTTTACCTCTGCTCGTTATGTGAAGGATGGAAGGAAGGAAGGAAGGAAGGAAGGAAGCTCATTATGCATGTCAGGAAATGAGCCTGTGTGTGGAAAGGATGTTTAAAAGGATGTTCATGCATTCATGTGTTATACATTCCTTCCTTCTGTCTCTAAGGAAGGAAGGAAAGAAAGAAGGAAAGGAGGAAGGAAGGAAGTATGGAAGGAAGGGAGGTAGAGAGGGAGGGAGGGACGAAGGACAGAAGGAAGGAAGGAAGGAATTAATGAAGGGAGGGAGGACAAAAGGAAAGATGGAAGGACAGAAGGAAGGGAGAGAGGGAGGGAGTGAGGAAGGAAGGGAGGAAAGGATTAAGGATGGAAGTATGGAAGGAAGGAAGGGAGGAAAGGATTAAGGATGGAAGTATGGAAGGAAGGGAGGGAGGAAGGAAAGACAGAAGAAGGGAGGAAGGAAAGAAGGAAGGAAGGAAAGACAGAAAGAAGGAAGGGATGAATGAATGAAGGAAGGATGGAAGGACAGAAGGAAGGAAGGAAAGACAGAAGAAAGGAACGAAAGACGGACAGAAGGAAGGGAGGAAGGAAGGAAGGAGGGAAGGAATGAAGGAAGGAAGGAAGCTCATTATGCGTGTCAGGAAATGAGTCTCTGTGTGGGAAGGATGTTTAAATCTTCTGTTTTTTTACTATTCTTCCCTCCCTTTGGTACCAGGGGGGTACATCAGGGGAGCTGCAGCAGTTCATACATGCATTCATGTGTTCTAGCCGTGTTTAACTTCCTGTTTAACTTCCTGTCCACTGATACAGTCTACTGTCTGCCTGCAGGAAACATGTTTGCTCTGTGAGAGTCAGACATGTGAGCACCAACACGACCACAGCATCAAATATGTACAACGTTCAACATCAGTCATGCACACTGTACAGCAGCAGGGGAGGCAAACATTTTCATTTTCATTCAAGGGCCAGGAAGGAAGGAAGGAAGGAAGGAAGGAAGGAAGGAAAAGAAGGACAAATGCACTAATATTATCAGTTATAAAATGTTTTGGGATCTAAGTGCTGGTTGCCAAAAACTATACATTATCTATTTTGCTTCTTGTCCACTCTCCGACTTGTAACTCTCTGACTAACCCTCTTGTTGTCCTCGAGTCAAGGAAGGAAGGGAGGGAGGAAGGAAGGGAGGAAAGGAAAGGAAAGAAGGAAGGGATGAAGGAAGGAAAGGAGGGAGGATGGAAGGGAGTAAAGGAAAGGGTAAGGATAGAAGAAAGGTAGGAGGGAGGGAGGGAGGAAAGAAGAAAGGTAGGAGGGAGGGAGGGAGGAAAGAAGGAAGGTAGGAGGGAGGCAGAAAGGGAAAGAGGAAGGGAGGAAGGTAGGGGGAGGAAAGAAAAAGAAGGAGGGAAAGAAGGAAGGAAGGAACAGTCAAAACAGACGGGAGCTAAAACGGCCTGTTAATAGACAGAGGCTGAACTGAGCGGCTGCATAAAGGACCAGTAGAAGATGAATAAGGAGGTTTTTTTTTTTTTCGAAATGTGGACCTGGAAATGTTTCCCTTTAGTTAAATGAGGCAAGTGATGATGTCTTATACTGGTTGTCTGTGGAAATAAGAAATATCTAAAGATGTCCGTGCAGCTGTGTGTGTGCACATTATTATGACTTAAGTTTGATTTGTATGTTTTATTTTCGTTATTTTAAGTTATTTAGTTCCACAGTGTGAATACATCTGTCTGGTTTA
Source organism: Scomber colias (assembly GCA_021039105.1). NCBI lineage: Eukaryota > Metazoa > Chordata > Actinopteri > Scombriformes > Scombridae > Scomber > Scomber colias. Next base: position 19,580 of record JAJDFG010001439.1, read on the forward strand.
ACTTCCATACGGTGACATTCACAAGTAGGATATGTGTGTGGAAGTGCTGGAGATAAATCTACTTCCTGTTATGAAGTCAGACTTGTACAGTGTATTCCAGACATGATTAATGAAGGAAGGAAAGAATGATGCAAGGAAGGTAGGAAGGAAGGAAGTTAAGGGAGGGAGGAAGGACAGACGAAGGAATGAATGAAGGACAGAAGGAAGGAAGGAAGGAAGGAATGGATGAATGAATGAAGGACGGAAGGAAGGAATGAATGAAGGACGGAAGGAAGGAATGGATGAATGAATGAAGGACGGAAGGAAGGAAAGACAGAAGGAAGGAGGAAGGACAGAAGGAATGAATGAATCAAGGAGGGAAGGGAAGGTAGGAAAGACAGAAGGAAGGAATGAAGGAGGGGGGGGGAAGGAAGGTAAGACAGAAGGAAGAGAGAGAGGAAAGACAGAAGGAAGGAAGGAAGGAAGGTAGAATATGTGTGGAAGTGCATACTGAAGCATCACAACGCCAAAGCTGGAGATAAATCTACTTCCTGTTATGAAGTCAGACTTGTATAGTGTATTCCAGACATGATTATGATTCCCATAAAGCATCGGGCTGTGAAAGTGGGATTTACACAAGCCAAGGTTTTCTGGACGGTGAACAGAAGGAAGGAAGGAAAGACAGAAGGAAGGGAGGAATGAAAGACAGAAGGAAGGGAGGAATGAAGGAAGGAAGGAAAGACAGAAGGAAGGGAGGAATGAAGGAAGGAAGGAAAGACAGAAGGAAGGGAGGAATGAATGAAGGAAGGAAGGAAGGAAGAAAGGGAAGGAGGAAGGAAGGAAAGACAGAAGGAAGGGAGGAAGGAATGAAGGAAGGAAGGAAAGACAGAAGGAAGGGAGGAATGAATGAAGGAAGGAAGGAAGAAAGGGAGGGAGGAAGGAAAAGGGAGGGCGGGAGGAAGGACAGAAGGAAGGTAGGAAGGAATGAATGAAGGAAGAAAGGAAAGAAAGACAGAATTAATGAAGGAACGAAGGAAGGAAGGAAAGACAGAAGGAAGGAATGAAGGGAGGGAGGAAGGACAGAAGGAAAGACAGAAGGAAGGAATGAATGAAGGAGGGAAGGGAAGGTAGGAAAGAGAAGGAAGGAAGGGAGGGAGGGAGGAAGGGCAGAAGGAAAGACAGACTGAAGGACGAAAGGAAGGAAAGACAGAAGGAAGGAAGGAAGGACAGAAGGAAGGAATGAATGAAGGAGGGAAGGGAAGGTAGGAAAGACAGAAGGAAGGAAGGGAGGGAGGAAGGACAGAAGGAAGGAAGGATAGTAGTATATATCGTGCTGTGAAAGAGAGATTTACACAAGCCAAGGTTTTTTGGAGGGTGAACAGAACGAAGGAAGGAAGGAATGAAGAGAGGAAGGAAGGAAGGAAGGAAGAGAGGAAGGAAGGAAGGAAGGAAGGACAGAACAGGCCTCTCTAGTGTTTCCTCTCATGCATGTACACTCTGATGTCGTGCTGAAGCTGCAGTCCCCCTCGAGGAAGCTCTCTTTTACTGCAGCTGATTGGTGCTTTGGTAGGTTTCGTGTCTTCCAGCTGATCATGTGACTCGTTCACATCATCACGGACAAGATACTCTGTCTGGTTTTATGGCTTCATCCTGAAACCGCTAACTGATGAGCAGATGCTAAATGGGTCTTAGAAACTCTGTGTGTGTGGGTGTGTGGGTGTGTGTGTGTGTGTGTGTGTGTGTGTGTGTGTGTGTCGGATCATTAAAAAGATGGAAGGAAGGACAAAAGGAAAGAAGGAAGGAAGGCAGAAAGGGAGGAAGGACAAATGGAAGGAAGGAAAGAAGGACAAAAGGAAGAAAGGAAAAGAAGGAAAACAGAAAGGGAGGAAGGACAAATGGAAGGAAGGTGGGAAGGAAAGAAAAGGAGAAGGAAGGAAGGACAAGTGGAAGGAAGACAGGAAGGAAAGATGAAAAGGAGGAAGGAAAGATGGAAGGATGGGTGGAAGGAAGGAAGGAAATATGAAAGGGAGTAAGGAATGAAGGAAGGAAAGATGGAAGGATGGGTGGAAGGAAGGAAGGAAATATGAAAGGTAGTAAGGAATGAAGGAAGGAAAGATGGAAGGATGGGTGGAAGGAAGGAAGGAAAGATGAAAGGTAGTAAGGAATGAAGGAAGGAAAAGAAGACAGGAAGGAAGGAAGGAAGTGGGCCGAATTGGATGCCTTGGCAGGCCGGTTCTGGCCCACGGGCCGCATGTTTGCTGTGTGTGTGTGTGTGTGTGTGTGTGTGTGTGTGTGTGTGTGTGTGTGTGTGTGTGTGTGTGTGTGTGTGTGTGTGTGTGTGTGTGTGTGTGTGTGTGTGTGTGTGTGTGTGTGTGTGTGTGTGTGTGTGTGTGTGTGTGTGTGTGACAGCAGCTCTGTTGTTGAGGAACTTCTCTGATCAAACACAGACTCCTCCGTCACAGAGAGCCAGGAGCCTTTTGGCCCTAGAAGGAGTCGGCCTGTCTGTGGAAGATGAACGTCTGCGGCTCGGGTTTGTGTCTGGACCCAAAGCTCCCTCCTTAACGTGGCATCTTCAAAAATAAACGTTCGACTCCTCGCCATCATTTCTCAGCCGGAGGCGGACTCGCTCTGGACGCAGGCAGGATGTGATTCGCTGCTCTGTGGAATCACTCTCACATAAAATCACATCTCATCTTTTCTTATTTATCCAAAAGAGAAGACGGAGACATACTACCTTTTTAACCCTCCTGTTGTCCTCGAGTCAAGGAAGGAAAGGAGGGAGAAGGAAGGAAGGAGGGACGAAGGAAGGAAGGAAGGAAGGAAAGGAGCGACGAAAGAAGGGAGGAAGAAGTTGTCCTCGGGTCAAGGAAGGACAGGAGGAAGGAAGGAAGTAAGGAGAGAAGGAAGGGAGGAAGGAAAGCAGGAAGGAAGGAAGGAAGGAAGGAGAGAAGGAAGGAGGAACGTAGGGCTGTGGGAACATAGAGCTGTGGGAACATAGAGTTGTGGGAACATAGAGCTGTGGGAACATAGAGTTGTGGGAACATAGAGTTGTGGGAACATAGGGCTGTGGGAACATAGAGCTGTGGGAACATAGAGCTGTGGGAACATCGAGTTGTGGGAACATCGAGTTGTGGGAACATCGAGTTGTGGGAACATCGAGTTGTGGGAACATCGAGTTGTGGGAACATAGGGCTGTGGGAATATAGAGTTGTGGGAACATAGGGCTGTGGGAACATAGAGTTGTGGGAACATAGGGCTGTGGGAACATAGGGCTGTGGGAACATAGAGCTGTGGGAACATAGGGCTGTGGGAACATAGAGCTGTGGGAACATAGGGCTGTGGGAACATAGAGCTGTGGGAACATAGAGCTGTGGGAACATAGAGCTGTGGGAACATAGGGCTGTGGGAGCATAGGGCTGTGGGAACATAGAGCTGTGGGAACATAGAGTTGTTGGAACAGAGCTGTGGGAACATAGGGCCTAAATTTCAATAATTTCTTAGAAATGTGGGAACATAGAGCTGTGGGAACATAGAGCTGTGGGAACATAGGGCTGTGGGAGCATAGGGCTGTGGGAACATAGAGCTGTGGGAACATAGAGTTGTTGGAACAGAGCTGTGGGAACATAGGGCCTAAATTTCAATAATTTCTTAGAAATGTGGGAACATAGAGCTGTGGGAACATAGAGCTGTGGGAACATGGGGCTGTGGGAACATAGGGCTGTGAGAGCATAAGGCTGTGGGGACATAGAGCTGTGGGGACATACAGTAGAGCTGTGGGAACATAGGGCTGTGGGAACATACAGTAGGGCTGTGGGAACGTAGAGTTGTGGGAACATAGAGCTGTGGGAACATAGAGCAGTGGGAACATAGAGCTGTGGGAACATAGAGCTGTGGGAACATAGGGCTTAATTTTGAAAAAAGAAAGTCTAAGTTATGTGGGAACAGAGAGCTGTGGGAACATACAGTAGAGCTGTGGGAACATACAGTAGAGCTGTGGGAACATAGAGCTGTGGGAACATACAGTAGAGCTGTGGGAACATAGAGCTGTGGGAACATAGAGCTGTGGGAACATACAGTAGAGCTGTGGGAACATAGAGCTGTGGGAACATAGAGCTGTGGGAACATAGGGCTGTGGGAACATGGGGCTGTGGGAACATAGAGCTGTGGGATCATAAAGCTGTGGGAACATAGGGCTGTGGGAACATAGGGCTGTGGGAACATAGAGCTGTGGGAACATAGAGCTGTGGGAACATAGGGCTGTGGGAACATAGAGTTGTGGGAACATAAGGCTGTGGGAACATAAATCTGTGGGAACATAGAGCTGTGGGAACATAGAGCCTAAATTTCAATAATTTCTTAGAAATGTGGGAACATAGGGCTGTGGGAACATAAAGCTGTGGGAACATAGGGCTGTGGGAACATAGAGCTGTGGGAACATAGGGCTGTGGGAACATAGAGCTGTGGGAACATAGAGCTGTGGGATCATAAAGCTGTGGGAACATGGAGCTGAAAACCCAGAAGATCTCCTGTGATTTAAAGTTTCTAAAGTTTGTTTGCTAAAAACTTGCAAAAAAAAAAAAAAAAAAAGCAGCAGTATGCTCGTTTTTAAAAAAGCATTATGCAGATTACGTTATAAATCTCTCTAACAGCTCAGTAGCTGTCCCATCGAGTCCTGATTAGACTTTACTTCAGAGTACATTTTCATAGCTTAATGTTAAATAAGACGGATGATCATTTCTTTTATTACGTTACATTACATTCTTAATCCCGAACCGGCTGTTGGATAAATCTAGACGGCCCCAAAAGCATCAATCTTTAATAATAATACTTTGATGCAGACAGTCGATTTGTCAGAGTTGCAGCGCGGGAGGGGTTTCTGTGTCGACTACCTGAGCTGAGCCGCAACAGGAAATACAAACTCTACTGAGAGGCGTTCAGGGTCTGCAGGAATATTCAGAAGTTACATCGTTCCAATCCGGCTCACTTTCCTTCCTGTCTTCTTTTCCTTTCTTCCTTCCTTCTTTCCATCTTTCCTTCCTTCCATTTGTCTTCCTTCCTCCCTTTCTTCCTTCTTTCCACCTTTCCTTTCTTCCTTCTGTCCTTCTTCGCTTCCTTCCTTCCTTCCTGTCTTCTTTTCCTTCCTTCCTTGCTTCCTTCTTTCATGTCTTATTTTCCTTCCTTCTATTCCTTATTCCTAACTTCCTTCCATCCTTCCTCCCTTTCTTTCTTCTTTCCCTCTTTCCTTCCTTCCTTTCCCTCTTTCCCCTTCCTTCTGTCCTTCCTTGCTTTCTTCCTTCCTTCCGTCCATCCTTCCTGTCTTCTTTTCCTTCTTTCCTTCCTTTCTTCCTTCTTTCCCTCTTTCCATCCTTCCTTCAGTCCTTCAGCTCATTCTGCCTTCCTTCCACCTTTACTGTCTTCTTTTCCTTCCTTCCTTTCTTCCTTCTTTCTCTCTTTCCTTCCTTCCTGCCTTCCTTCCTGTCTTCTTTTCCTTCCGTCCTTCCTTCCTTTCTTCCTTCCTTTCTTTCTTCCTTCCTTCCTTCCTTCCTTCCTTCCTTCCTTCCTTCCTTCCTTCCTTCCTTCCTTCATTCCTTCATTTCTTCCTTCCTTCCTTCCTTCCCTCCTTCGACTACCTGAGCTGAGCCACAACAGGAAACACAGGAAACACAAACTCTACTGAGAGGCGTTCAGGGTCTGCAGGAATTTGATGTTCATTGTTTTCATCACTCATTCAGATAAAACTCTAGAAGAAAGAAGAGGAAAGAAGGGAGGAAGGAAAGGAGGAAAGGAAAGAAGGAAGGAAAGGAGGGAGGAAGGAAGGAGGGAAGGGAGGAAGAAGGAAGGAAAGGAGGGAGGGAAGGGAGGAAGGAAGGAAGGAAGAAAGAAGAGAGGAAAGAAAGCAGGGAAGGAAGAGAGGAAGAAGGAAGGAAAGGAAGAGAGGAAGAAGGAAGGAAAGGAGGGAGGGAGGAAGGAAGGGAGGAAAGGAAAGAAGGGAGGGAGGGAGGAAGGAAGGAAGGAGGGAGAGAGGGGGGTTTCTGTGTCGACTACCTGAGCTGAGCCGCAACAGGAAACACAGGAAACACAAACTGTACTGAGAGGCGTTCAGGGTCTGCAGGAATATTCAGATGTTACATCGTTTTCATCACTCAGATAGAAGAACCGGCCCGCCAAGGGATCCAGTCAGGCCTACTTTCCTTCCTGTCTTCTTTTCCTTCCTTCCTTCTGCCCTCTTTCCTTCCTTCCTTCCGTCCGTCATTCCTGTCTTCTTTTCCTTCCTTCCTTGCTTCCTTCTTTCCCTCTTTCCTTCCTTCCTTCTGTCCTTCCTCGCTTTCTTCCTTTCTTCCGTCCATCCTTCCTGTCTTCTTTTCCTTCCTTCCTTTCTTCCTTCTTTCCCTCTTTCCTTCCTTCCATCTGTCCCTCTTTCCTTCCTTCCTCCCATTCTTCCTTCTTTCCCTCTTTCCTTCCTTCCTGCTGTCCTTCTTTCCTCCCTTCCTTCCTTCCTTCCTTCCTTCCTTCCTGTCTTCTTTTCCTTCATTCCTTCCTCCCTTTCTTCCTTCCTTCCTTAATGTCTTACTTTTCCTTCTATTTTGACCTCTCTGATCTAACACATGTTGAATCCTTGTAATTCACCTCTAAAACAAACAGCTACCAGCTCATTTATTCCAAACAGAAGCAAAGGGAATGTTTTTATACTTTCTTTTTTCTTTTGTCTCTAGAGAATGCAACAGGATTACAGCAGTCGCTCAATAAGCAGCCAGGGAAAAAAAAAAGAGTAGAGATTTAGTTTATGGCGTAGCTGGAAACTTGCCCCCACATTAATCCCAATCTAGTTGCTCTTTTCAGAGTCCTTCCTTCCTCCTCTCCTTCCTTTCTTTCTTCCTTCCTTCCTGTCTTCTTTTCCTTACTTCCTTGCTTCCTTCCTTCCTTCCTTCCTTCCTTCCTTCCTTCCTTCCTGTCTTCTTTTCCTTCTTTCATTGCTTCCTTCCTTCCTTCGTTCATGTCTTCTTTTCCTTCCTTCCATCCTTCCTGCCTTCCTTTCTCTCCCTTCCTTTCTTCCTTCCTTCCTTCATGTCGTCTTTTCCATCCTTCCTTCCTGTCTTCTTTTCCTTCCTTCCTTGCTTCCTTCCATCCTTCCTTCATGTCTTCTTTTCCTTCCTTCCTTTCTTCCTTCATGTCTTATTTTCCTTCCTTCCTTTCTGTCTTCTTTTCCTTCCTTCTTTCTTTCCTTTCCTCTAATCCCTCCTTCCTTCTGTCCTTCCTCGCTTTCTTCCTTCCTTCCACCTTTACTTCCTTTCTTCTTTTCCTTCCTTCCTTCATGTCTTCTTTTCCTTCCTTCATGTCTTCTTTTCCTTGCTTCCTTTCTTTCTTCTTTTCCTTCATTCATTCCTTCCTTCCTTCCTTCCTGTCTTCTTTTCCTTCCTTCTTTACATCCTCTCATTCCTCTTCCATCTTTTTAATGACCTCTCTGATCTAACATGTGTTGAAATCCTTGTAATTCACCTCTAAAACAAACAGCTATACTTTCTTTTTTCTTTTGTCTCTTGAGAATGCAACAGGATTACAGCAGTCGCTCAATAAGCAGCCAGGGAAAAAAAAAAAAGAGTAGAGATTTAGTTTATGGCGTAGCTGGAAACTTGCCCCCACATTAATCCCAATCTAGTTGCTCTTTTCGGAGTCGTGTGATACTAGAGGCGGAGGATTACTCGTCTCCTGCTGCATGCTTGGCTCCCGCCACTCGCCGGGGCGGCTGCGAACCCCTCCACCGATTCATCTTCATGCGGCGTGAATGTGGCCGCTGCTGATAAAGCGGAGATGCAGCGCCGGCGTTGTTCCCCTCGGCGAAGAGGGGGGGGGGGAGGCGGGGGAGTCACGTAGAGGTCCACTGATGCTGCAGAGTCTCCTCAGCCACCCATCTATTAGTCCTGTCTACAGTGTAGTTTATAACCTTTAAATGAAGGAAGGAAGGAACGAAAAGAAGACAGGAAGGATGGAAGGAAACTAGGAAGGAAGGAAGGACGAAAGATGGAAGAAAGGGAGGAAGGAAGGAAGGAAAAGAAGACAGGAAGGAAAGAATGAAGGAAGGACAGAAGGAAGGAAGGAAAGATGGAAGGAAAATAAGACAGGAAGGATGGAAGGAAAAAAGGAAGGAAGGAAAAGAAGACATGGAAGGAAGGAAGGAAAGAAAGAAGGAAAGAAAAGAAGACAGGACGGAAAGAAAAGAAGACAGGACAGAAAGAAGGAAGGAAAAATGGAAGAAAGGGAGGAAGGAAAAATGGAAGAAAGGGAGGAAGGAAAGAAGGAAGGAAGAAAGGAAATAATGAAGGAAGAAAGGGAAGAATGAAAGAAAGGTAGGAAAGGACGACAGACAGACGGGAAGAAGGAAGGAAAAAAGGAAAGAAGGGAGGGAGGAAGAACGAAAGGAAGGAAGGAATGAAGAAAGGAAAAAAGGAAGGAAGGAAGGAAGAAAAGGAGGAAGGAAGGATGGAAGGAAATAAGAAGGGAAGGAAGGAAAGACAGGCAAAAGGAGGGAGGGAAAGAAAGGAGGGAAGAAAGGTAGGAAAGGACGACAGACGGAAGGGAGGAAGGAAGGAAGTAAGGAAAGAAGGGAGGGAGGAAGGAAGGACAGATGGAAGGAAGGAAAGGAACACAAGTGGGCCGGATCGCACCCCTCGGCGGGCCCGTATCTGGCCCCTAGCCGCATGTTTGACACCCCTGCCCATACCCCCGGTACGAGTGTAATGGCCGTGTGTTTGTGAGTCTCTCTAATGCATTGTGGGGGGCGGAGGGGTGGGGGGTGGTGGGGGGGGGGGGGGGGGGGGGTTGGGAAGTACAACACAGGACAAATTGACCATTTTTCCACCCAAATTATTTTCTCATTTTTGGAGCGGACCCCCGACACCCCGAGGCCCTGACACCCCGACACCCCGAGGCCTCCTGCAGGACCGCCGGTGTTCCTGCGTCTCTAATTTGTAATTTGCTGCTTTCATCTCAGCCTGCTGACGCTGCCCGGAGACGGCCGACATCACCACGGCTTTAATACACAACACACCAACAAGATGTTCAGCTGAGTCATGTTTGTCTCTCTCTGTGTGTGTGTGTGTGTGTGTGTGTGTGCGTGGATGTGCGTGTGTGTGAGAGAGAGAGTGTGTGTGTGTGTGTGTGTGTGTGTTTGCAATTGCATACTCGGTAATGATCTGATATTGTTTTATGGGTTTGTTTGGAGTGTGTGTATGTCTGTTTCTCTGTGTGTGTGCGTGTGTGTCTGTTTCTCTCTGTGTGTGTGTGTGTGTGTGCGTGTGTGTGTGTGTGTGTGTGTGTGTGTGTGTGTGTGTGTGTGTGTGTGTGTGTGTGGTTTGCACAACAACAGGCCTGCAGGGATTTAGATGTGAGGAGAGAGGAAAAAATCAAGCCAACGGGCTGGCTCCATATCTGCCAGACAAAAGGATGGCAACACAAAACACACTGCAGCCAAACACACACACACACCCACACACACACACACACACACACACACACACACACACACACACCTACACACACACACACACACACACACACACAGAAAGAGAGAGAGAGAGAGTATTGCAGTGCTTTGTTGTAGACTGGAAAGAAAAGAACAATCAAAGATCTGCAACTCTTGTCTTATTGAAATCTGAAGCACACACGCACAGAGACACAGTGAGGAAGGAAGGATGGAAGGAAATAAGAAGGGAAGGAAGGAAAGACAGGCAAAAGGAAGGGAGGAAGAAAGGTAGGAAAGGACGACGGACGGGAGGGAGAAAGGAAGGAAGGAAGGAAGAAAAGGAGGAAGGAAGGATGGAAAGACAGGCAAAAGGAAGGAGGGAAGAAAGGTAGGAAAGGACGACAGACAGACGGAAGGAAGGAAAGAAGGGAGGGAGGAAGGACAGAAGGAAGGAAGAAAGGATGGATGGAAGGAAGGAAATAAGAAGGGAAGGAAGGAAAAGCAGCCAAAAGGAAGGGAGGAAGATAGGTAGGAAAGGACGACAGACGGGAGAGAGAAAGGAAGGAAGGATGGAAGGAAATAAGAAGGGAAGGAAGGAAAGACAGGCAAAAGGAAGGAGGGTAGAAAGGTAGGAAAGGACGACAGACGGACGGAAGGAAGGAACGAAGGAAGGGAGGAAGGACAGAAGGAAGGAAGGAACGAAGAAAGGACGGGTGGAAGGACGGAAGGAAGGAAAGAGGCAAAAGGAAGGAGGGAAGAAAGGTAGGAAAGGACGACAGACAGACGGAAGGAAGGAAAGAAGGGAGGGAGGAAGGACAGGCAAAAGGAAGGGAGGAAGAAAGGTAGGAAAGACCGACAGACGGAAGGGAGGGAGGAAGGACAGAAGGAAGGAAGGAATGAAGAAAGGACAGAAGGAAGGACGGAAGGAAATAAGAAGGGAAGGAAGGAAAGACAGGCAAAAGGAAGGGAGGAAGAAAGGTAGGAAAGACCGACAGACGAGAGGGACACACACACACACACACACACACACACACACACACACACTCTCCTCCTCCAAAAAAAGACGTCATTCCAGCAATACTTTTTTTTTTTTTCTCCTTCCTTCTTTTTTAAGGAGGAAGTGAAGCTAGCTCTCTTCTTACCGTCTCTCACAGCAGACTTCTGTTAGGCGACATTCAATTTGCAGTTAACACATTTTCCATTTGCAGTTAGTTGGCTAAATGTGAGACTCTGGGGACGTGAGGAGCAGGAGGGAAGTTGAGCTATCGTCTCTACGAGCTTCATTTCTGAACTTCTTAACTCTCAACAAACCTAATCTTTTTTAACTCTTCCTTCTTTCCTTCCTTCCTTCCTCTTTCTTTAATTTTTCCTTCGTTCTTCCCCTCCTTCCCTCTTTCTTTGTTCCGTCCTCCTTCCATACTTCTTTCCTCACTTCCTTCCTTACTTACTTACTTACTTACTTCCCTCCTCTTTTCCTTCCCCCCCTCCCTCCTTACTCCCTTCCTTCCATCCATCCTTCCTTCATTCCTTCCTTCCTTTCCCTCCTCTTTTCCTTCCCCCCTCACTTCTTACTCCTTCCCTTCCTTCCTTCCTTCCTTCCCTCCTTCCTTCCTTTCCCTCCTCTTTTCCTTCCTCTCTCCCTTCTTACTCCTTCCCTTCCCTTCCTTCCTTCCTTCCTCCCTTCCTTCTCTCCTTACTTCCTTCCTCTTTTCCTCCCTCCCTCCCTCCCTCCCTCCTTACTCCCTTCCTTCCTTCATTTCCTTCGTGGCTACGTCCTGATTGACAGGTTGATTGACCAGTGTCCTCCAGATCCAGCCCTCGTAACCATAGCAACCTCCCATGGCTCCGCCCCATGGCCCCGCCTCATGCCCATATAAGTAGAATCTGTGTTTTTATTTTTCCCAGCATGCACCTGAAATTTTCAAGATGGCGCTGCCTAGATTAGAAACTATTGGCTTCCGAGCAGCAGTCCACAAACCAATGGGTGACGTCACGGATGTTACGTCCATTTCTTTTATACAGTCCATGATTCAAACTGAACTTCCTGGACTGTATTTGTCTCACTTGTACCTTCAACAACCTCTCACACTATTTTAACACAGGGCTTGTTTTTTTTTTGTTTTTGTTTTTTTTTAGTTTAACCCTTAAACAGGCAACGTGCACCAGGAGATACAGACTCTTTAACCTTCCTGTTGTCCTCCCGGGTCCTTCCTTCCTTCCTTCCTTCCTTCCTTCCTTCCTTCCTTCATCTGTCCTTCCTTCCTTCCTTCCTTCCTCAGATCTAAGTTCAGGTGTTACGGTTAAATGTTCCCTCCTTCTGTCCTTTCTTCCTTCCTTCATCTGTCCTTTCCTTCCTCCCTCCTTCCTTTCCTTCCTTCTTCCTCCCTTCCTTCCCTTCCTCCCTCCTTTCCTTCCTTCTTCCCTCCTTTCCTTCCTCCCTCCTTCCTTTCCTTCCTTCTTCCTCCCTTCCTTCCCTTCCTCCCTCCTTTCCTTCCTTCTTCCCTCCTTTCCTTCCTTCCTTCCTCCCTCCTTCCTTTCCTTCCTTCTTCCTCCCTCCCTTCCTTCCTTCTTCCGTCCTTTCCTTCCTACCTTCCTTCCTTCCTCCCTCCTTCCTTTCCTTCCTTCTTCATCCCTTGCTTCCCTTCCTTCCTTCTTCCGTCCTTCCTTCCTTCCTTCCTTCTTTCCTTCATTCCTTCCTTACTTGAGGTGCAAATGACATAACTAGTAAGGACAGCTTGAATAACCTTCACTCTAAACACTTTTACGAGCCGTATCAGGGTGTGATAATAGAGGCTGTCATACTGCACACTGTTTCACATTAAAGAAGCACTCCGAGACCAATTTGTGATTTTGGGGGCGAATAAATAAAATAGACTTAACTTGACAGATGTGGAAGCTTTTCTAAATGGACGGAAATATTTTAAAAACCCAGAGTCGAGAAACTAGAGGTCTGTTTGTGATAATAAATGGACTCTTATCCAACGTTATGTTTGAGCTTGTTAATAAAATAGTCATCAATAAGATTAGTGATGAAAACTTTATTCCAGCTTTCATTGAAGCTTCACAGTTTTAATAATGACTTGGCAACTTTTAATGGGTTTAATCTGTGTTGAGGTTTTTATTTTTTGTGACTGCCCAATGAGAAAACAGTGAACAGGAAGGACTGAACAAATGAATTAGGAAGGAAGGAAGGAAGGAAGGACAGATGGAAGGAAGGACAGATGGAGGGAACTCAATACATATATTGCTGTTTTTAATCAATATTTTGTTTTATATTTAGTAAAAAGAAGAAAAGGAGGAATGGAGGAAGGAAGGAAGAAAGAAAGAAAGGGAGGAATGGAGGAAGGAGGGAAGGAATGGAGGAAGGAAGGAGGGAAGGAAGAAAGAAAGGGAGGAATGGAGGAAGGAAGGAAGGAAGAAAGGGGGGAATGAAGGAGGGAGGAAGGAAGGAAGGAAGAAAGAAAGGGAGGAATGGAGGAAGGAAGGAGGGAAGGAAGGAAGGAAAAAATGAAGAAAGAAAGGGAGGAAGGAAGGAAGAAAGGGAGGAATGGAGGAAGGAGGGAAGGAAGAAAGAAAGGGAGGAATGGAGGAAGGAGGGAAGGAAGAAAGAAAGGGAGGAAGGAAGGAGGGAAGGAAGAAAGAAAGGGAGGAATGGAGGGAAAGAAGGAAGGAAGGGAGGAATGGAGGGAGGAAGGAAGGAAGGAAGAAAGAAAGGGAGGAATGGAGGAAGGAAGGAAAGAGGGAGGGAAGGAAGAAAGAAAGGGAAGGAAGGAAGGAAGGGAGGGAGGAATGGAGGAAGGAAGAAAGAAAGGGAGGAAGGAAGGAAGGAAGGAAGGAAGAAAGAAAGGGAGGAATGGAAGAAGGAAGGAAGGGAAGGGAAGGGAGGAAGGAAGGAAGGAGGGAAGGAAGGAAGGAAGGAAGGAAGGAACAAATGAAGAAAAAGAAGGAAGGAAGGGAGGGAGGAAAGAAGGAAGGAAGGAAGGAAGGAAGGAAGGAAGGAACAAACAAATGAAGAAAAAGAAGGATGAAAAAAGGTAGGGAGGAAGGCAGGAAGGAAGAAAGAAAGGTAGGGAGGAAAGTAGGAAGAAAGGAAGGTAGGAAGGACAGATGGAGGGAACACTTACCCTAACAGAAAAGTAATCAAATGTAATAAGTTACATTACTTTGATGAAGTAACTGAAATAGTTACATTACTTATTACATGTTAAACAGAGTAACTAGTAATCTAAAGTAATCTATTACATTTCTAAAGTTACCTTCCCAACATAAAAGAGGAAAAAGGTGTTTTATGATGAAACTGTCCTGCCCACATTCTGGCTTCCTGTTTTCTCTCTTTTTGTGTTTCTGGCTGTTTGTTTCTCAGTTGGCAGCTTTTAAAAGCATCGCCCCCCCACCCCCCCACCCCCCCTCTCTCAACCCCCCCACCCTCTCTCAACCCCCCCCCCCAAAAAAAAAAAAAAGAAAAGAGAAAACTCCACCCACCGCCTGGCCGTGAGCCCTTTACCAACCCCTGTCTCCTCTATCTCTATTTCTATTTCTGTGTCTTATCAAACCAAACAGTCAGAACTTGTGTATGTGATTGTTAATACATCCTTCCTTCCTTCCTTCCTTTCTTCATACCTTCCTCCTTACTCCTTTCTTCTTTCTTTCCTTCCTTCCTTCCTCCTTATTCCTTACTCCTTTCCTTCCTTACTTACTCCTTTCTTTCTTTCTTCCTTTCCTTCCTTCCTTCCTTCATGTCTTCTCTTTCTTCCTTCCTTCCTTCCTTCCTTCCTTCCTACCTTCCTCCTTACTCCTTTCCTTACTTCCTTACTCCTTTCCTTCCTTCCTTACTCCTTTCTTTCCTTCCTTCCTTCCTTCCTCCTTTCCTTCCTTCCTTCCTTCCTTCCTTCCTTCCTTCCTTCCTTAACAACCCCTGTCTCCTCTATTTGTATTTCTGTGTCTTATCAAACCCACCAGAAAGTCAGAAACTTGTGTATGTTGATAGTTAATACATCCTTCCTTCCTTCCTTCCTTCCTTCCTTCCTTCCTTCCTTCCTTCCTTCCCTAACAACCCCTGTCTCCTCTATCTCTATTTTCTGTGTCTTATCAAACCCACCAAACAGTCAGAAACTTGTGTATGTGATAGTTAATACTTCCTTCCTTCCTTCCTTCCTTCCTTCCTTCCTTGTGATAGTTAATACATCACATAGTAACGCAGATGTGAGCTTCACATTATTTATATTCTAATTAACTTTCTCCCTGAGTGTGTGAGGTCTGACTTTAAAGCTCATCGGGTCAGTGTTGACCCGGGAGGACTATCATTAGTGTTATATAGGCTTACTGTTACTTTGCATTAACCTTCATGTCGTCCTCCCGGGTCAAATTGACCCTGTCTCTTTTGACTGTTCCTTCTTTCTTTTCCTCCCCTCTTTCTTTCCATCCTCCTCCTTCCTTCCTTCCTTCCTTCCTTCCTACCTTCCTACCTTCCTCCTTACTCCTTTCCTTCCTTCCTTACTCCTTTCTTTCTTTCTCTCTTTCTTTCTTCCTTCCTTATTCCTTACTCCTTTCCTTCCTTCCTTACTCCTTTCTTTCTTTCTTTCTTTCCTTCCTTCCTTCCTCTTTACTTTCCTTCTTTCTTTCTTTCCTTCCTTCCTTCCTGTCTTCTCTTCCTTCCTTCCTTCCTTTCTTCCTACCTTCCTCCTTTCCTTCCTACCTTCCTCCTTTCCTTCCTTCCTTACTCCTTTCCTTCCTTCATTCCTTCCTTCCTTTCTTTCTTATTTCCTTCCTTGCTTCCTTCCTTACTCCTTTCCTTCCTTCCTTACTCCGTTCTTTCTTCTTTCCTTCCTTCCTTCCTTCCTTACTCCTTTCCTTCCTTCCTTACTCCTTTCTTTCTTCCTTCCTTCCTACCTTCCTCCTTACTCCTTTTACTCCTTCCTTCCTTCCTTCCTTCCTTCCTTCCTTCCTTCCTTCCTACCTTCCTCCTTACTCCTTCCTTCCTTCCTTCCCACCTTCCTCCTTACTCCTTTTACTTCTTCTTCTTCCTTCCTTCCTTCCTTCCTTCCTTCCTTCCTTCCTTCCTTCCTTCCTTTCTGTGTCTTATCAAACCCACCAAACAGTCAGAAACTTGTGTATGTTGATAGTTAATACATCTTTCCTCCCTCCTTCCTCCCTTCTTCCTACCTTCCTCCTTCCTTCCTTCTTTCCTTCCTTCCTTCCTTACCAACCCCTGTCTCCTCTATCTCTATTTTCTGTGTCTATCAAACCCACCAAACAGTCAGAAACTTGTATATGATGAGTTAATACATCACATAGTAACGCAGATGTGAGCTTCACATTATTTATATTCTAATTAACTTCCTCCCTGAGTGTGTGAGGTCTGACTTTAAAGCTCATCTTGGAACAGTTTTTAATGAGTCATCATCTCGCTTGGGGGAAAATTGCTTTATAATTTTATTCCAAAAACTGAGACAATTATAAAAATGTGACAGCTGTTTTGACGAATTGATTGCTGGCATGAAAAGCTACAACTCATTATTGAGCAACTATTAAAATTCCAGCTTTGGACGTGTGTGTGTGTGTGTGTGTGTGTGTGTGTGTGTGTGTGTGTGTGTGTGTGTGTGTGTGTGTGTGTGTGTGTGTGTGTGTGTGTGTGTTGCTTTTTTTTGAAAGGATACAACCATCTTCATAATGGCTATCATAATCATCACTGTCATCACTAGCTCAAATGTGCGCTGTTTCTTGGGTAATGGATGGAGATGTTCAATAGAGAATTACCCTGAATGGATTCCCACCATCTGTTAGAGCCAAATCCTGCCTGTCATCATCATCATCATCATCGTCGTCATCGTCATCATCTGTGAACAATGGATGGAAAACTACCAATAAAGTTGGCCTCTTCCCAGCAGCAGACAGGTTTTTTT
>JAJDFG010000144.1:0-2500 GCA_021039105.1 Scomber colias
TTTTCGCTTCTTTTTGCATGTGCGGCAACAACTACACGTAAACTCTTTTACACACACATCTAAAGCATTATTTAGAAGTGAGGATATGCATCCTGCAGCAGCTCTCATCAGATCAGACTCTGCGTCTATCAAGAGTCATTTGGTGCAGAGACAAACACAGGAACCGCAGCAGCCTTCACGAGCTCCTAATGGACGGATGACGACGCTTCTAATGAATGCGATCATCATCTGGTGTGTGTGTGTGTGTGTGTGTGTGTGTGTGTGTGTGTGTGTGTGTGGAGGGGGGTGATGGTGCTGGTGGTGGTGGTGGTGGGGGGGGGGGGTTATGGGTTTATGACAGTCTTTTGGTGTTGCAGCCAAACAGACGCCCCTCTCCTTTAAGCTTCAGTGTGCAACTGAAGAGACACATATTTTAAACACATGCTGGCTCATCCGCTTCTTTCTCCCCCCCACCACCACCTTCTCCTCCTCCCTCTCCTCTCCTCTCCTCCTCTCTGTCTCTTTCTTTCTCTCTTCCCACAGACACCAAATTACTGGAGAAGCATGAAAAAAAGAGAAAAGAAACGAAAAGAAAAGCAGAACAACTCTTTCCACTTTTCCCCGTCGTATTTTACAGCAGAGCACAGCAAAATCACAAATTAACACCCCCCTCCCTCCCCCCTCCCTCCCTCCCTCTATATTTCTTCTAGATAACGTTACATTTAATTAGAAGTGTGCAATGCAATCAAACAGAGCCTGGTTGTACTGTAAAGTCTCTTCTTTAATAGGAATTCAGCATCAGCAGTGCCATCGCACAGAGAAACAAGAGACAACAAACACGGAGGAAGAAGAGAGTTAAACATACAAAGAAGAAGAAGGGACTGGAACACTTCACATGGAGGAGAGGAACAGAGTGACTGGAGTTTGGCTGATCTTTAATGAATCCTTCATTGTGGCCACATGGATTTAATTAGTCTCATTTAAAAAAACAAAAAGCGGAGGGAAAATTAAAAACGACTGCGAGACTCCGTCCGTATTTATCAGCAGCAAAATACTCCAGAAACTTTGTTCCTATAGTTCCTAGTCAAAAGAGTAAATACTGAGACAGGAAGTCATATTTAAAATAAAATAATAAAATAAGAAAGGAGGGGGGCGGGGGGGCAATAATTAAAATAAGAATTATAATTTATATAGAAGCTTCATTTCAATCACACCGTTGAATCACCTCTGTCCCAACACTTAGCGGCTACATCAGCAGAGTCCAACTCATTACTGTTCACCATTAAACAAATCAATACAGGAGGAAAAAAAAGAAAAGAAAAGAAAAAAAAACACAAAGGGACACAAAAAGCTCATCGGACTGACATGAGAACAGATCATTCAGACAGTCGGCACAACAACATGGAAAAAACAGAATCTAAAAACATGACAGACAAGAAGAGAAAAAGTCATCTATATTACAGTCAGATCAGATGCATGTCCCGAGAAGACTAAAACAATTCAGCATATTTAAATCATTCCGATAAGAAAGACGAGGTTACTCACTTTATTTACAATAAATTAGAAATATTTCCTATCAAGAAACTTCTATTGAATCTTTTTTATTTTTTTGTGTCATTTTTCAGTAAGCATTCCCTCTGACAGATTTAACACACAAAGAGCTAAAACGACGAAACCGCGTCTTTTTTGAAAATTAAAAAAAAAGACGCGTGACTTGAGGCATGCGCAAACCATGTAAACATTTTTTACTCGTAAATAGATTTGATGCTGCGTATCAAGAACTCGTAGCGCTTCTCTCTCTTAAGACTTCAATCAATGCTTTGCAAAGAAAAAGGCTGCTTGTAAACCCGTTCATGTCTGCGTGTCAATGAGAAACAATAGAAACTATGTATGTGTGGAACATGTAGGTATGCAAGCCGCAACGTCCAACCACGCACGCACACACACACACACACACACACACACACACACGTAAACGTTGTAAAGCCAATGTGTTGTTTACGATCGTCCATAAAACTGCCATCGGACGCTATTTAACTACGCCGACACTTCAAATAATGCCATAGTAGCACGTCGGCTTCCTTACATGGCCTCTTCATATTTTAACCACTTTAGATCAATAAAATTCTGCATAAACTTGAAGTCTAACCACATAACACTGAGAGCTATTAAATGTAGGCTATTGCTCGGGAATAAATCTTAAATGTTCTGTTGATCGATATAAACTTGTCATAGATTATTTCTTTGCAGGAAAAAACAAGAAAAACCCGTCAGCGATTTAAAAAAATGTCTGTAAACGTCAGGGTTGTTACATTTATTCTTCAGCTCCAGGTTTGTTTGGAAACCGCCATTATTAGAAGCACGCCGTCTATGTTTCCTACCAGGAGAAAGAAACCCGCCTTGCATAGCAGATAATACACAAGATACTGTATGTATAAAAATAGAGCTGTTTCTTTCTTATAATGCAAAACACAAGAACGACGTTGAATTATAAAAGGTTGGAAGATGGTGACTGAGAGAT
>JAJDFG010000144.1:5000-65000 GCA_021039105.1 Scomber colias
AGCCTGCTGCGTCCAACTTGCAGCTTTGAAGAGGGACAAGAACGGATCTCCTCCACGCACAGATGAAACACTTTGAATAATATGAAACAAAATAGATAAAACACACTATGATGAGAATATTCACTTTTAATATTGAACTCATTATAGGAGCTTAAAACTTGATTCTATGCATAATAAACGGAACCAGATTTAAGAATAAATTGAATTCCCAATTTAAGCAACCGTCCAATAAGAAAAGCCATAACTCAACTTAAAGCCTCCACTAGCTGACGGCCAGACTTAATTACACACTGTATATTCATCTACAGTAATTGAAGGAGATATCTGACTTGTTTCTGGAGCTTTCTGCTTGAATGTGACCTTCATCGGATAAACAGAGGATGCTCTAATCGTGAAGGTAACGTTAGCAACCGACTCGTGATAACAGAATTGAAACAGGGTCAGTCAGAGCTTTGGTTCTGTGTGTGTGTGTGTGTGTGTGTGTGTGTGTGTGTGTGTGTGTGTGTGTGTGTGTGTGTGTGTGTGTGTGTGTGCGTGCGTGTGTGTGTGGTTAAATCAGATTGTGACCAAAAACGGGAGCAGAAAATTCTCTCTTCGTGATGACAGCAAGCAAATAGAAACAAATATGAGAAGATGTTCCACAGGCCTAATACTGACTTTTTTCTCTCTCTCTGTCTTTCTCTCTCTCCCTCCCTTCTTTTTTTTTTGCTTGAGGATCACATTGCAGCAATGCACGCTGTCACTGCGTCAGTTCTGATTGCTCCAAAATTAATAAGCGGCGGGAAATTTATGGCATTGGTGGGATTAGAGGAGAGAAAAAAACACTTCTTGTGTTGTGCGCACCCTTCGCCTTTCATTAAGCTTACACACATTCAATTTCTTACTTCACACATTTGACACATTAGATTGTACTGGACTCAGTTGGACGCGTTACAATGAGCAGCATTACACATTTCCTGTTAAATAAACACACGACTGAAGTAATCAAGAGTCAGATTCTCTTTACAGCAGCACTTTTTTTTTGCAAAGCAGTCAGAGTCTTTAAGAGACTTGTGATAAAATATAGGATTTTTGTTGACATTCAGCAGTTTCAACACGCTTGAGAAAAAAGAAAAATACAATTGAAACTTCTTCTTTCATTGTGGGAATTATAATAATCAATAACAAACTAGATCTGTCAGTTGGACGTTCTTAATTTTCAACCAAATTATGAATCATTGTCTCCATGTTTTTGTCATGTCTCTTATTTTCCTTTTCTTTCATATTGCTCTTGTTTGCCAGGCCACCCTGACTTCTCCCCCCTTTCCCCCCTCCCCTCTACAAACCCCACCACCCCAACGCTCCACCCCACTTTATGGCTTTCAGACCGATGTAATTAGCAGACTTCTTGTTTGGGACGCATGGGTCTGGTTTAGAGCTGAGAGGTATCTGCTTTTTTCTCCTCTGAGAAGCACTGAGAAGTCTCTCACGGCACCAAGGCTCTTTAAAGGACAACTCCACCATTAAAACCAGAAAAAAAGCGCGTTTTCCTCATTTTGACTCTTTCTATTCCCTTAACATTGTTTTTAGTCGAGCTTAAAATTGCAAGGTATCTAGAGTCTCAATCTATAGAGGGAAACAAATCACAAACACCAGAAGATAAACATTGAAACAACTGTAAAAACACATTCTGTGAGAGGCGAGAGCTGGTTCTGGTTCATTTCCAGTGCTGCTCCTCTAAATAAAACCTGTAACCAAGAGCAATCATTCCCTGTGGTTAAGTAAAGCTCTGCCTCCTGTCAATCACAAGCCAGTCAAGCCAACAAACAGACTCTTTCACAGACTTCTCTACAGTCTGTGAAATGGAAAAGGAAATATAATGTACATAGATAAAGCTTTGATTTGCTGCCTTCCTATTGGAAGTAGCTGTGAGAATGCATTTATTTTGTAGTTGTTAACATAACCAGCTAAGACAAATGAAAAATGTCTTTATAAAACCTATAAAAGACTGTCTACGATGATGAAAAGCAGTGGGGAGCGACGTGTAAACTAGAAACAAAGGGCCTTATAGTGTTATTGCCTTTAAAGATGCTGTTTCTTCACTGCATTTTTATCTGTGACACCATCTCAGTCAGCAGTGCCGTTCCAATCCAAATGTGACTCCAAAAGGGGATTCCACTCTGGATTTATAGTGTTAAAAAAATGTTGGTTTATGTAGAGTCATTGGCTGTTTTTGTTAAAGCCTTCCTAAGGCAGTGGAAGTCAGACTGAAAGAAACACAGTGCACATGCAGTCTAACCATCAGGGTGAATTTTGGAATATAAGCTCCATCTAAATCAGTTAGGGCAACCCTAGAGCCAAAAAGCTTCTCTTGTTTCAGTCTAATCGCGAAAAAAACGAGATTTATTGTCGCATGCACAGCCAGGAGCAGATCAGGTCTGCGGGGCAAGGGGTTATAAAGGAGATTTTATGTTCAAATATGAAACGCAACCACAGTCTTCTGGCCTTAAATGGCATAAGGGATGATCTTATCACTCACATGTCATGGGCTTCAGCGCCTTTTGACGCCAAGCAGGGAGAATTAGAATATGTGTTTCCCTCCCCGAGGACCCAGCCTTTTTTTCCAAACGCAAAGTTGCCAGTTTGGGTGGAGGCACTGTCTGTCTTCAATTTCACTGGTAATATTTTACTGCCGTGACAATCATAGTTGCTATCGTGCCAAGCCAATTCACAAAAATGCAGATGACATCCATGGCAATTAATCCCCCCCCCCCCCTCCAGTAGTAAACAAAGAAGTGTTTTTGTGTGGCAATATGAGCAGCAAACTGTGTTGGAGTAGATTATTCTCTAAATTGTAATGGTTTAAATACATATGCAAAGCTTGTATTCTTTATGGAAGGCCATTACTGCCAAAAAATAAAAAAGTTTGGAATGTTAAAACAAACAGATAAATAAAATAATTCAACACATTTGTTTTCCCTTAAGACACATTTCACGATTTCAAGTCACATTAAGAGATAGTAAGTCATAATGTTAAAATAGTAAGAAAAAAAAGGAAGAGTATGACGTGGTTTGTCTTGGTTTCATGTGGTATGTCATAATTGGGACTTGCCATGACTATTTTTAATTTTGTCTTTCCAACCATTTCATCCACTATTTTTTCTTCCATAATTCTTTAAAGCCTAGACACAATACAAGCAAAATTGGTCCTAAAAGCAGAAACAGACCCCAAAACTGAACAGTTCCTCAATAATGAATCAGCTTCGGTCATTGCCTGCGTCTGTCTATCATCTGTCTTCGACTTTCGGGACAAAAATGAACACAAAATGAAAATGTGAGCGTGTCATGTCATGTCTGAAAGAACATCAGATTCATCAGCAAAATCTAATCAACTGACACAACTAGAGATTAAGGAGACATTTGTTCCCAAAGAGAGACAAGAAGTTCCATCTGAAATATCGGGGGGAAACTAATTAAGGACATGATCATGATTTGTATGAAAAGATAAACATTTCCTGTTTAAAATGTACAAAACATCCAGACTGTGCGGGTTCAATTAGGGTTTCTAAATGTGAGCAACCCCATGATGTGACTTTGTTTTTTTTTGTACTTTTGTAATGTTTGAACAAAAGTAGATTCATGTCTTTTTATCAGGTATTTTTGCAGTCAAGGCATCTGAATCCTTCGAGAAGCATTTCTTGTCAGTTTGGTGGTATAATCTCAAAATATTAGTTACAGAAGCGAGACTGCAAGGCCAACATGGCTTCCAATTATATACACTACATCACCCAACCTCTGTACCTGTGTGGCTCTGTCGGAAAATAGTCCCCTCTCTAATCCCTGCCAGCTGAGTTAGTTAGCAGCCATCATCAGTAAATACGTCCTTAATACCCTCTGGAATCAATTTCCTCCCGCATGGCCAGCATGTAGGAGGATCGATTTCATCTCAGAGCAAAATAATGCCTGGTAAAGAGGTGAGGAGAGGATGTGAGGGTGGGGGCGGGAGGGGAGGGGGGGGGGGTGTACGGTGCTTTTGTCACACGGTAAAGTGGGTGCTTTGCATTCCCCGGGTGTATAATCACCTCCAAGACCATCCATTACCCTCGGAGCTGTGCCGCGACCGTGGCTGTCACCCAGGATGACGGACCGGTTGAAGGGGTTGGGGGTAGGGGGGGCACAAGGGGCGGCGGTGGAGGAGGAGGAGGGCTGTGAGTTGTGGTGGACGGCGTAGATAGGTCCGTCTTTTTCTCTAAGGGGTGGGAAAACAGCGCGAACAGCAAGGAACAGAGAACATAGTCTTAACTCGAAGTTCTCTCTCTATGGACTAAATCCATGTAGCTCCAGAAGCAATGTCTGGTATGTATGTGACATGGACAGGCACATACATATAAAGACTGATATTCCCCCTAAATCTGTCAGCTGTAGCCTTTGGCCCTGCAACATGATGTGTTCGATTGTTGGCAAATGTGTGCCTTTGCCTATGTCTGTCCGAAGTGATGAATGCTGCTTGCATGGAAACAGTGACCGAATTGGCTACAAGACTAATATCACATCCCATCTCTTTCTCTCTTTCTACGTCCCTTTGCAATTTCACCCTAATAGTTCCAGAAATTGACCCCTCATATATCCCAAAGGCACGTTATTACATTTCCCGAAGTCGTATTATATCTCCCCGGACACCCCCAACCCTTACACCCCATCTCACCCAGCCACCAACAGCAACACGCCAATTAATGGGGTTGTTCACCCGGCGTTATAACTTAATAAACTTCGGGGGTAATAACTTTCTCTGGCTCTGCCCGGCAGCAGGAGCGGTAGCAGCAGCAGCAGCAGCAGCACAAAGGCTGAAGTGTAATCTTGTAGTTTATTCTGGATGGTCGCCCAGCCCCAGTAACACAAAGAGAATCTGTAGCTGGATGGTGGATTTAACTGGATGTGATGTTTTTGAAAGGTAGGCTTCCACTGATGTTATTCACAGAGCAGCTATTTTGAATACCTGGGGAGGGAAAATCCAGCCCCAGATATATCCTGCTGTTACATGCCAAGATACCGTATATCATAGCAGACGACCGAAAAAGTACGTCAGACTGGATCGTGAGACTCCAAGTGAACAGTTCACTTTATTTGACCCATTATCTCTTGTTTGCCACATCCTGCCAATATAACCCAAGCTAGTGATGTCACAATTTCATCTTCACAATGCACTCATTTCATCGAATTTCCAAGTTTTGAAGCGGAAAGCCTTCGATTTTTTAGTGTTGAGGGTAAAAATTGCATTAGAGGTACCAAATTGTTTGCTTTCAGATCTCCTAAAATGCCAACTAACCATCCAAAATTGATTTTATTATCAAATAGTGGAAAGTAACTTCCAAGAACTGTGCCATGCTGTAATGTTTAGCACACTAACAGCTCATAAAGTCAAAGCAGGAATTTGGCCGTCATAAAAAGGCATTGTCCAAACTATCGTGCGAAAACGTCTAATGGGGGCGAAATATGACATTGAGACAACATAAAGCCCAGTGTGCCAGCATATTATGACCCTTGTGGGTGGCAGGCTTGTCCATGGCGACCAAGGCAACAAAGATACAGCTTATGTTTTAAGAACATCTGAGCCCTTCCTGTCCCAAGAAAAACGACACCATAGCTCACAAATTCAGTCGCCGAAAACGGCCGATAGCTACGTTTGATTGATGGACACCAACTAGCAACCACAGTAATTATGATATTATAAGGTGACTTATGAAGAGAAAGCAGGTTCAGTGGATGGCTAGATAGTTAGTTAGATGGCAAAAAAGTGCCAAGAGTTGCAGACGTCGCTATTCCCTTCCCTTATGGAAAGCAGCACATTACAATCCTGTTTTGTAAAGCGGCATGTAGCACTGCAATGGGTCTTTTTGCAGTACAGGTACAAAAAACATATGTTGACCATTTAAATCACTTGTTAAAAGTTAATATTCACTACCCCATGTCAATAACTAGTGTTGTTTTCTGGCCCTGAAGCTTTATTTACATTGTCATGCATTGAAATTGTAAATCTTTGCCACATGTCTGACACCACAGTAAAAAAAAAGGAAGAGCTGTAATTTGTAGCCTGCGATACATTTAACTCCAAATGATTAAGATGTAGACATGAGAAAGTACTTTTTCTGACTTTAAAATTGAGAAAAACCAAGACCTAAACCTTACTGAAACCTCAAC
Source organism: Scomber colias (assembly GCA_021039105.1). NCBI lineage: Eukaryota > Metazoa > Chordata > Actinopteri > Scombriformes > Scombridae > Scomber > Scomber colias. The sequence continues at coordinate 11,178 of JAJDFG010000144.1, forward strand.
CAAGTCAAATTTCTGTCAGTATTTTTGGAGGCGTGCCTTTTCCTTCTCTTGCTGAGAGTTAGATAACACTTCCAAAAAAAGTAATTTTTGTGGTGAGATGTTTTGAAACAAACCAGATGTACTGTGTGTTAATTAGTGAGCTTTTGGGGTGCTTTTTGGTGGATTTTTGTTACCTTTGGACAGAACCGGTCTAACTGTTCCCATCAAGAGGAGGTTATACAATCGTGCAAGAAAAATATTGGACAAAAGACCAATAAGATCACACTATTGTCACATCATGGGAGACCTGACAACTACATTGAATTTCCAAATGCCAGTCTTATAGAAAAGAGTTGACATAGCCAAGTTGGTTCAGGCTTTCTGATGCATGGTACAACTGTTACAGGCCTTTGGATTGTCCAGTAGGAACATCACAGTAGGGGACTGTAAAGTATCATACCAGATTTGGCCAGATGTCCATTTCTATAAAGGGACCTAACATATGGTAAGGTGCTGCCTACTGGACTCAAGACACACCAAAATTGTCTATATTTTGAAATTACACTTAAGGATTTATTTTAAAGCCAATTAATCATGTAGTCATGTGTAGGCATGGGGGCATTTCTATATATCTATGTATGTGTCTATATGTGTATGTGTCGTACTGCTGTTCCTATAAGGTCAACAAAATCTACTACATAGCTGAACTATGTTATCTGTCAACATGTTTTATGCCTGCTATTTTAAAGACCATTCTAGGGACGGGCATTGGAAATTAGCAGTAGCTATAAATGCTCTGATGCATTGCATTGGATAATTGCTGTGCCATTCTCCATGCATACTCATATCTGTCCCTCACAAATAAATAAACATTAAGTAATTGAGCTAAGCTGGTGAAAGCTATACATACACACACACACACACACACACACACACACGAGAGCGCTATCAATCGTCTCATCTAACTCTAAATAAGAAAGCTAATAAGCATAATTCACTAAAATGTCAAACTATTCCTTTAACCAGAACAAAAGAGCCACACACAGCTGTTGAATGATAACTCTAGATAGATTGCTACACTTTTGTAGATATGTGATGAAAAATATGTCAGTTTTAATATCAACAGAGCAATATGTCTAGACAAAAAATACCATTCCGCTATTAAAATAGAAAGTAAGCACCTGTTAGCTACAATGGTTTATTATGAATCACAATATGTTGATAAGTCCAAACTATACTCATGTACACAGGAAAGAACTTTTATCTGCGTATACTAGCGAGGGTTCGCACTTATCAACTCATCGTAATCGACATGTATTCAGTTCATCTACAGATCTAAGTTGTGTCTATACTTGTGTTTAGCCTTCATAGAGAAATATGAAGAGTTTTGCACTAACAGTGTTCAAAATGGCTGCCATGTGAACAATAGAATCAGCTCTCACTTGCTTGTTGGTGCAGCTCCCACTACCTGCCACACTGACCCACTGCAGTAGACACACACACACACACACACACACACACACACACACACATACACATACACAAAACCACAGGAGAAACTGCTGATGCTCTGAAACAGCCCAGAAAGAAACTTTTTTTTCCCCCCACTCTTTCATTATTGAGGCGATTCTTATTTTTGCCCGTTTGAACACTGAATCCATTACAGACTGGCCTTCACCACCACTGAGCCAGACTGGGACACACAGCATTACTGGTGGAAAGTCTAATAATTCAGACTGGAGGCTGCTGGGCTCCATCCAGCCCTTAACCAGCCCTCTGCTCTGATGGATAGCATGCTCAGATGCTGTAATAAGGTGCCTGAGTGTGCATCCAAGCATGTGTCTGTATGTGTGTGTGTGTGTGTGTGTGTGTGTGTGTGTGTGTGTGAAAGTGCCAGTCCAATAATAAAGTGTGTGTATGTGAGTATGTGAGGTATTTTTTGTAATTTGTATTTCTTCTTCTGAAAAGGCCAACGTGAAGGAGGGGTGGGGGGTGGGTCCCTCCACCTCTCCCTCTGTCTCACGCACGCGCACGCGCACGTACACCGATCTCAACTGTCACGCGCTCCAGACGGATGGCTCAGTCTCTTGTGGCAGAAGTGAGATTTATCCGGCGGGATTAAGAGGAAGGAAGGGAAGGAAAAAAAGAAAGAGAGAGAGAGAGAGAGAGAGAGAGAGAGAGAGAGAGAGAGAGAGAGAGAGAGAGAGAGAGAGAGAGTTCATATCCAGCTTCGGTGAAAGAAAAATGTATGAAAAATAAAACAGAATGAATCTGTTTCCAGGGAGCGTTTCTCTGTCCCACCCCAAAATAAGTCAAAAAGGGAAAGAGTGTCAGACTGCTGAATGTGAGCCAAGCCCGCCAACAAATGATGGATTAAATGTTGTTGTTAGTGCGAGTGATGATACAAAAACAGAACAAACCCGTGTTGTACTGGCCAAATACATGGCTTTATATCAAGATGATTGCGATTTCATGACAGGTAAGATATTATTATTATTACAGAGAGCAGATGAATAAAACAGCGACTCATATGCGACGGTATGTCCGACAGACTGCAGCCTGTAATAACATGAGTACAGTTATGCCCGCTGTGAAAACTAATCATCTAATTGATTTTTTTGAATTATTCCTTTAAGAATCAGCTAGATGCGTTTAATAAGCGATAACTGTGACGTTACAGCGCGCTTTTTTCTTTATTTTCTTTATATAGAAAATTAAAAGTTGAAAATAATATTAAGACACGCTTAAATTCCCTAAGCTTTAAAAATGATAGTGTCCCAGATATAAACTGATATACATATGATAGTTGAAGTTGAATAATGTTTTCCACACATTGAAACACCATCAGAACCCGCTGCGTGATTTTACATCATTTGTAGATTTTTACGCGTGTGTGTGTGTGTGTGTGTGTGTGTGTGTGTGTGTTTTTCTTTTACAGTCCGGGGTGCTCTTCCTTCCGTCACCCTCACATGTGAACGACGTTGAGTCCCGTACAGCACAGTCAGTCTATGCTGCAGGCTGAGTTATGAGGCCTCTGCTCTATTGAGAACTAATCTAGCCTGCTCTGCGGCTCCGAGCCGCCGGGCTCCCAAAAATGATGAACGACCTCGCTCCTTTTTATGATTTTTATGATTTTTCTAGAAGAAGACATGCCTATAGAGGATATGTTCAACTGATGAGCAGGGGAGATAGTTGAATAGGGGAGTGGAAACAATACGCTGCTTTATCCTTCTTATTATGAAGAGTGAGGATATCTGAAGAGAAATAAAACAATAGAGCGTCACTCCTCACCTCCACTAATACGCACGTGTCTCTATGGGGAAATAGTGGAAAGTTGTTGGCTGCAGAATTCATGTAAAAGCAAAGCAGAAAACACTGACTTTCCTCCCAGAAGCGCCACTACACAACACAGGGTCACCTTATTATATGACTGCTTACTTCCCTCTCTATAACGCATCCAGTAAAGCTCTGTAGACCAGTACTGACTGCTGATTAGATCACTTTAACTCTGCACAGTGCTGTAGGATCAGAAGGCCTACACGTCTAAACACACTGTATCCTCTGTAAAATTTATACAAACTCCAGCTGTGAACTGGACTGTGAAATCAGTCTGGCTTGTTACATGCTGACTGACATGAGGAGCGTTAAAGCGCAGTGGAGCTCAGACATAAGAATATGTGTGAATGTAAAGGGTGTGAGGGGATAAAGAGAAAGAGAAAGAGAGAGAGAAAGAGAGACCCTCAGACCTATAATAAACCTGCACTAAAAAAGACTAATCTGAATCACCGACCACTTGGTCCTTTCCAAACAAGACAGAAGTGCGCATGCCCTGGAAATCACTTAGAAATCTGAAGAGGTTACCCAAACTGTGAAACGCTCTCTAAATACTGCCACACTTATAATATTTATATTTTTAAAAAAGCTGCAGATTAGAAAAAGTGAAAAATCTGACTACAATCTTCCTCAATTGTTCCTCCTGAGTTACTCTAGGTAACTTTAAAAGGTTTCAGAAGTCACTGTAATATACTCATAGTGGTCTTTATTCATGTGTATTACTGTATATTTACTGTGTATTTACCATCCTGATAAATTCCACTTCCCCTGCTCACTACATATAACTGTCATAATGTGGATACAAGAACAACATCACCTAAATACAAAGAAAGCTAATACAATAGTTCTTTGTGATGGTTTCATGTCTACATGACTGTGACAGGTGCTGATATTCTGTTCATTTTATAAGACTGTTTAGTGTTATTGTAACGGGTTAAATGATATTCTAAGTTGCTCGTGCTATTCCGCCCACCCAACGCTATATCTGAAGTTTGGTGCCACATTAAAAAAAACTGAGGAAAAACTTTCTAAGCAGCGGACAGTTTACGGTAAAGTCTGTTATTTCTGTCTTTTTTTTCTATGGTCCGTTCGTGCAGGAGCTGCATGTATGATACGGGTGAATATCACAGTAAACTTAGAGAGCAGGAGGTGGGGGGCACTTTGGCTCCCCAGCTCTTTGTTCTTGTTTTATGGCGGCATTAAAAGCATTTACAATCTCTCTCTCTATCCGCTCTCTCTCTCCCTCTCCCGCGCGCTATTTCCTGCTTTAATAACTTACTTTGATCCAGGCCGTCTTTGTCTTCACTCCCTTCACAAATGTCCTTACTTTCTTCGAACCCTGCGCCCGGGATGGCGGCTGGATGGAGGCTTAACTCGCGCGTTGCCGTGGACGTCGGCTCCAAGATATACGTGGTGGTCTCGTGCTGAAGCTGTCCGCCGATTTTGGGTGGGATCTCCCCTCCGAGATGGCCGAGCTGAGGCTCCAGCTTGACCTGTCCCGTCTGGCCCTGCCCCGGTACAGACTCGGAGCCGCGCGGCGCGCAGTCGAGCCATGAGCGTAGGTATCGTGTGTCCGCTGCGGGCACGTGCTGGGTTGGGATGTACGGGTGGTAGACAGTAGGGAGACCACTGGCACCGTGGTGAGGACTGAAGGGACTCCAGGAAGAAGAAAAGACCGGAGGTTTGGGCTGGAAGCTGCAGGATGGGTACGACTCAGGATGGGGATGCTCCGCGTGCGCCGCGCCGCCAGGCTGCCTTCCACTGGCGGCAGCGGCGGAGCTCGAGCTGGAATACTGGACGCTGGGGAAGCGAGCCGGGCCTGAGAGTTCATCGCTGTCGTGACTTATGATGGAGTCCACGTAATAGTTGCTCAAAGTCCCAGAAATGGACATTCTCGGACATTATCTGCGAAACGCCGCGAGTTCACTAAACGGAGAAGAAGAAGAGAGACATTACGAGATTTTTCTCTCTTTCCCTCTCTCTCTCTTTCTCTCTTCTGTCCTTTGCTAGTTGGCCCCCTCCCTTCCTCTCTCTCTCTCTCTCTCTCTCTCTCTCTCTCTCTCTCTCTCTCTCTCTCTGCACTAGCCCCCTTGCTTCCAAACAACTAGCTCACTATAGCGAAACAAAGTGTGACAGTCTCGCACTGTGCGCGGGGGTTTGTAGAGTATGTGCGAGAGGCGCAAACTGATTGGCCGGACTTTTTCTTCCAGCCTGATAAAGCGTAATGGAGCGTAAATCAATCCTGCACGCGGGCCTCTCTCTCTCTCTCTCTCTCTCTCTCTCTTTCTCTCTCTCAGTCCACCTCTCTCTATTTAATAGATTGCCCCTTCTAAATAAATTGTCTTGTTTATATGCAATATGCAAAATGAACAGTCCGTCCGTATATCTGGTCCGCGTGTCTATGGCTGCTGTCAGACTGGAATTATATAAAAGCGTTAAATTACGCTCCGTCTGGACAATATGCATGAAATGCAGAGCAGAGACAATGGCTGACAAATAAGTGGCGCCATTATTTTTATGTATTTATGTGTTTATTTATTTATTTCTAACCTAATCAAAATAGATGCGCGTGCACGTCACAGTGTGAAGTGCACGAGACGCATTACCGTAAGCACATCCACTCTTGTTGAATTGTACGCAGCCAATCAATCTCAGCATCAGGGAGTCTGCATTTAAAACACCATTAAGTTTACTCGCCAACAGTCTTATATTTAGGACGAGTCACAAGTAGAGTCATTTTCTATCCGAGACTAGATAGACTGTAAAATTCTCACCTAGGTGTGTTTAATTATTTACCCGCTTTCTGAATGTAGTCTGAAGCTTAGTGTGAGCTGCAGAGCCTCCTGACACACTTTTATTGGCAGATTAACAGTCATTTTTGTTAACGAGCGTCATTAAATCGGGCCCTGCGTGGTTATGCCCCTTGTCTTTACAGCGCAAACTACTTCAACTACTTTTTTGGGGTCCGTTTAATACCATAATAAAATCCTACATCAGGGCGGCTGCTTTGGTTTTATAGGGCTGATATATGGCCTGTGGTGGTGCGCACCGTAAACGAGAGTGAGCCTGCTTGCAGCCTTCCTCCCTGCCGGGAAAAAGGGCGCTTCTCACTCCGCGGTCAGGCTGCCATGAGTAAACACACCTCGGACCGGAGCTCGGTGGAGGTTCCGGGTGGGGGGGGACTGAAGCTGGACTCTGGTAGTAGTCATCAAAGCGTTCTTCTGTTGTTGGAATACAAGGCCAGCTCGCTCTGCTGGTCTGGAGCTGGTCTGGAGCTGCTGTCCACTTGTGCTCAAAGCCTCCCAGTCAAGCTTTGAGGTAGAAAAATCCGTCATTTGGGCTTTTTTAATGAGGAGACTGAAGACCAGCAACAGACTGGGAGTCTTAGACATTTGACTTCCTACTGACCTTAATCAAAGTCACCAGGATGTCTTTCTATTTCTTTATAATTATTACAGACATGGAGTCTTGGACTATTTGGCTGGTATAGTCGGGGCTATAAATCCGACCTCTGCGCCTCATACGCAGCTAACGTCGTTATTTACGACGATTAAATACGAACTACGCATTGCTTATGGTGCTAACATGGTTATTTACGAGGATAAAGGTATGCTATAGAGCAAGCCTTCAGATCTGCTCAGGAGAAATGATGAGTTGGAGCAGACTCAGCGGGCTAGTGGAGCAGCAGCAGCAACAAAAACTCTAAAAACCAAAGAGTCCTTAAACATCAGTCGCGACTCTGGCGCCCAGCTTTGGCCTTTGAGCTTGAATTTAGCACATTCCTCTCACTTCCCTCCGTCTTACAGGACCAATCTCCAGCTCATCTGGACAGCTTCCTTTGGATAACAGCAACCCAGTAAGGACCAGACTTAAAAAAAGTCAAGTTTGTGACGTTTTAGATGCAATAATGTGTGATTATTAAATAGCTTTACTGTGGCCTGAATGAGCTTTATCCAATAGAAAACGAGTAAACAAGTAATAATAGTAACAGTGTTGTGTGTGTGTGTTTGTGTGTGTGTGTGTGTGTGTGTGTGTGTGTGTGTGTAGTGGAGCAGTGTGATGGAGCACAGAATGTTACACACACACGCACACACTGCTCCTCGTGCATGTATCCTTTTTAAATTACAAAGCGTTCTGTTTTCCAATGATATAATCCCCAGCCTGCACTTTACGCTGCGTTTCTGGCATGTTTAGAGTAGAAACCCTATTTTGTTTTTCAGTCATAAGATGCTCGGGATATTTTTCAGTCAAAATGGCCTCTCCTCAGACCGCAGGCTGTGGGAATTTTAATTTTCGGTGGGCCTCCGCCCATGCAGGCAGGGCTGCGAATCAGACAGGCGTTAATTGGAGACACTGGCGCTGGAAAAGCTTGAAGACATTATCTGCTAACCACCTTCATTTTCTACAAGTTGCCTCACTCCTTTAACAGAAGTGACTTCCATCTCATCCACACAAAAACACACACATATATATATACACACACACATTATTCTAACTCTACGAAATGTTTGGGGTTAAATCCAAAACTATACGTAATGCCATGCGTCTTGTTTCATTATTGCTCTTCATATTGGCCACAAATTTCAAATTGCACTTCCAATATTATGAAGTCAATTTTTTTTTCAATCAGTCATTACGCAGGTTGACGCAGAGAGATCGGCCCACTGGGAGGTCCCGTATGGCCAACAACGCTACTTTTTCCTGTAATAATGACTATTATATAGAGCACGCGCACAGTTCAGCCTCGTCATTTCACTCTGAGCTGTGTTTTATATCTCGTCACACAGCCAAGTTCATAAAAAAATTGTAACCAATTTGAAGCATCTGGCAAATCGACATTAAACTTTCAGCTCAAGTCAAATCTTCTCATATAACTGTTTTTTTAAGATGAGTGATTTTTTTAACCCAGAGTAAGCCGTGAACACATCAATCGACAAGGGCATTTTAGGTTTACAAGCTACCAATGAACGTTTAGTATTTACAGTACAATATATTACATTTATAGTATTTCCTTTCCTTTTCAAGCATAGGATTTAATAGTAATTCCCATGACCAGGTAGCTGAACGACCATAAAACCAGCTGGCTCATAAAAAAAGAGGACTTTAATAAACTTAAGAAAGCCAAAAGTATGCTCGTGAACTCATCGTGGACAAAAGCTTCATTTTTCGCATTACGCAGTTTTCTGTCAAACATGACAACCCCCCCCCCCCCCCCCGGAAAAAAAAATCAAAAGGTTGAATTAAGGTCGAGATTATCTCTGGTGTTTTGAATTTCCAGACTGTAATTCTGGTTTTCCTGGAGTGAAAGGCTTCATTTCCAGCAGAGGAACTGGATTTAGAAAGCATACATTTACACAGGATTTGTAATTACACCTCGCGCACATCCACGGGGAATTTTATTCTGAGTGAAATATTGTGTCTGGAAAGTGTTGAGATGCAGACACTGAATCCATCACTTAGAAATCCTGTTAGAGGGTTAAAGATAATTTAATATTGTCTATTAAGATTATTATGTTTTGTTTGTTATATTTTTTGTTTATAACGGTATAATCGATAAAACCCAATTACTCCAATATCACAGCATCGATAATGAGTTAAAAGAGTTAAAAATATCAAGGGCCGCAAATTTCCCCTTTTCCCCTTCCCCATTTTTAATTTTTTTTTAATTTTTTTAGATCCAGAAAGTGGGTCAAATTAATATCCAGACATATTTAGATATTTATATATATGTATATTATACTTTATAAATGCTTTAAAAAATAAATCATTGTAGGTTACTGACTTATTGAAAATTACACTGCCTTACTTGGTTTGATATCCCAAATCAAATATTATAAACAATGCTTCGAAATACTGAATGTCTTTGGAGCACAATGGAAATAATGTCTTTTATCTCAACTATATTTATCAGTTTGATTATTGCAATGTGCGCGCTTTGAATTGTCAAATGAAATCATGAGTATAATGAAGTTGCTGCTGCAGATGTGAGATTATAGCGACAGAACTGACAACACTGTTAATACATACGAGCTGATTTTAAAACAGTATGAATGGTGAGCTATTAATAATAATATTAAAAACATATTGGGGGCCATTCATAAGAGAACGGTATGTTTTATACAGGCTATGTAAAGTATATTTAAAACGTATGTTTGTACGTATTAATATTTAAAATGTGTATATGACGTCAAATAAAGGCGGAGATATTAACTCAGATGATCTGATCTAGATTGATTAATGTACATATCTGTTTATGTTAAATATTGTCTTGTTTGTTATGTAGACTTCAAATTTAATATACATTCTTTAGTGATGTAATTCAATATTTAGCACAACAAACATGCACTAGTATATAATTAAAGACAAATAACCTCATTGCATTCCACTATCTGAATGATGCAATACCTATATTTGTACTGACTGATATGGATTTTATACTTCAAGCAGATGCTTTATAATTGAGCATGATAACCTGTTAGATTGCTACCAGCTATATATTTTAATAACGGCCCATGCCTGGCCATCATAGATCATGTGCAGCATCATATTTCTCAGCTGAAAAGCTTAAGGAGGCTCCAGGCTTTTCCCTGAGCCTCTTTACAGCTCAGATGGTAAAGTTGTCTTTGTAAATGAAGTCAGTAGAGAGTTATTAACTGACTGCAAGCGACAGAAAAGTAGCAGGACGTATAGAGACGGGCTCTCAGCAGACATGAGAAATGTCCTCAAACGCATCAAAAAGCTGGAGAAGAGTTGTAAAAAAAAAAAAAAAAAAAGGACAAAAAATAGGCTGAGGAAAGTCCTTCTACTGCTGCTGCTGCTGCTGCTGTGTGTGTGTGTGTGTGTGTGTGTGTGTGTGTGTGTGTGTGTGTGTGTGTGTGCGTCCAATACCTCCGTCTATCTGCTCAAAACCTCCCGCTTTATTAAAAAAATATTCTATAGATGAATGTATATGACCTTTAGTTTGGAATGATGCTGTTATTCTCATGCAATAATGCAATAAAGTATGACGACAGAACACAGTTATGTCTATAAAGCCATCAGACATGAAAAGGTCCAATGTCACGTGTGCTTTAAAAGTTACGTCACCACTATCTAATTTATGTGTCTCGATTTACGTCTCAAATCATGTTTTTTAATGTTTATGTTCATTTTTTGATGCATAATGTGTGTGTGTGTGTGTGTGTGTGAGAGAGAGAGAGAGACAGAGAGAGAGAGAGAGAGAGAGAGAGAGAGAGAGATGAACTTTTTAAAAGAACATTTCAGACAATCCATCAGAAACAAAAACATATGACGTCATTCATTACTTTAAAAGCAACTTTATAAAATATTACAATTTAAAATACAAAATTCAAATTATGCTGAGATGAACTAAGGCAACCAATCACATCCCATCCCTCTATGTGAGTTTAGCACGACACTGTAAACAAATTGAATTTTTAATTTAGGGACTGTATGAAAATTAGTGTCAGAAAGGTTGGAGGATAATATTGTTTATTGGAAAAGAAATAAAATAAAAAACATTATTTTACTGAGGGCAGTGTAGTGTAATGTTTTTGGGAAGCAGAGGCAGTCTTTTATTTATTTATTTATATATTTTTAATGAAAATCAAACAAGACAGCTAGTGAGGACCAATATGTCAATTTTGAGAAAAACAACATTATGGAGCTAATTCAACTGATTGAACGTCATTTACTTTTTTCCCTCTATATTCTGCACCAGAACAGAAAGTTAAACCTTCTTCTGTATAAACTTACCCTATAATATACATTATTTGTACCTAGATTATACATTACCCTAAACCACTATAACTTCTACTGTATAATATGACATGATGTACAGTACAGGTGCCCTAATGGGACATTTCTACCAAAAAATATCTGACCCCCAACCTTCAACATTATTACCATTTAACACCAAATTCCTGTAGTGAAATGATCATTTTTGTGAGTTTTATATTACATTATGATCTGTGACTCAGTAGGCAGAGCAGCTCATCCAAAAATCAGCTGTTTGATCTCTGGCTCCTCCGGTCCATAAACTGAACGCCAAATTTCTCTCTAGGTCTGTACCATCGCTGTGAGTGTGTGTAAGTGTGTGTGAATGTGTGTGTGAATTATTAGAAACTCCTTCTGATGAACAGGTTGTGTGTATGAATGCATGAATGTTGACATATAGTGTAAAAGCTATGTTATATAGTAAATGTACCATCTAAGTGAATATGAGTATGTTTGTGTGTCAACTGTACAAGCGACAATAATAAAATAAATTGGATATTTTGGAAATTGGCTAACACGCTGTTTTTTATTCTTATTTTATTCTATATTTTCTTATATTTTGGGGGTTGGGTTCTTTCCTAGCTGTGAAAGCTTGACACTAATTAACAGGAAGCTCAGTTTAAAGGATTAAAATACTCTTCCATCCTCAGTCATATCTGCTTCTCATACATTTGTGTCGTTCCACACCACAAATGGAACATTAGAGCACTTCCAACACTTCATTTACTGGCTAAACATATCTTAACTCTGTAATGTGGGTTACAATAAACGCCGTAGCTTTGAATTACAATCTACTGCTCAATTTAGTTTACAGTTGGAGAAGTTTATTTAAAGGATCCGATGATAATGTCAGAGATATTGTGACAATTCTGGGTTTACATTAAGTTGTTTTTATGTGGATTAAACGCTTATAATTATGTGTGTCAGTGTAAAGAGAGTTCCTGCTGTGCATGCATGTGGTTACCAAACTTTTGTCAAATGAAAAACAGTGCATGCATTATAAATAATGTCATTCTCTGTACTTATTCTCACAGATATAGTGAAAAAATAGTAAGTGTGCTGGAAAAACATTGCCTGACATTATTTTTGCCGCAAAAATGCTCAATTACTCACGTTTAAATTCTTAAAAATCAGCTGATTCCACAATCTGTGAATATGCAAAATATGAGTTCATTTCACATGTTGAACTGCTGGATACAAGATGTTTCCTCTCTTCACTGTAAAGTTCATTCTTAGTGTTTATGCTCTGAAGGCTTTAAGTTTCCACATCCCACTGGTGGAAGTTGCACACTTGGTCCAAACTGGTGGCGATGCTGCAAATCATACGTGTGGGTATAAGACGAGCAGCAGAGAAGCTTTATGTCTTCAGCAGATGAATGTGAAACCAGCCTTTAAGTGTTGGACTGTGCACATACATCACTCTGCATGGTGAAGCTCAAACATCCAACGGTAAAAACAAGAAGGAAAAACACATTTTTGAGTGGAGTGGGACTTTAAATAGTTTGACATTCCTTTTAATTACATCTTATTAAATCTAAATAGCAAAACAACAAAAACAAACCCTGACAGTATATTTAGGATACCATATTACAATTATTACTGTATTACAATTATTTAAAAAATGAATAGGATTTTTCACAGTTGATCACAGTATGATGTACAAGCCATACAAGCAAAGTGTGGATATAATCTTATGTCCTTTATTACATTTACAAAATGCCTTCTGGAGATTTTTTTGTATCAATGTGAATGTTTGTAACGTTGCAAAATTGACAATGTTGCATTTGTCACAAAGTATTTAAAAAACAAATACATTCAGTCTTGTACTTGAGTTCAAATCTGATGTATTCATATTTGAATCAAATATTGTTTTTTAAAGCTACTTAACACTTGTACTATATTACATTGTAATTGGATGCCTTATCCACATAATGAATGTATGTTTTAATATTAGGTGTAAATGGGGAGATGAGGTGTAAACACTTGATTGAGAACAGGAGTGTGATGCAAGAAAGGAATTATGAGCATCTTTATCATCTAGCTGAGATGCAAGTTGGACAGTTTTCATTACATTTCATAATTGATTTACAAAAAAAACAGTTTATATGAAAAGAAATGATGATGTTAAAGTGCTGACTCAGCTTCATGACTGCAACAACACAATATGCTTTTCACAGTGATCCCTATAGCAGTAACATCCAGGAGCTCCAGTACATCCACAACAACGCTGCCACAATAATGATGAGCGTGCAAAAAAACACAAACATATAACACCAATTCTGGTTTCCTGTGTGCGTCAGGATTCACTCCTCTGAATCAATCCATCATTCCTCACCTTTAATAAGAACAGACTCTACAACAAACCTCCACACTCACCCTTATATGTACCAGCAGCTTGCTCCTCTGGGCCCCCAGTAATAAGCTGTGCAGCATGGAGGCATGGGGGATGGGCCCTTCTTCTCTTGTGGAGAAGCCGTCCTAACCATCTGAGGGCAGCACAGACCCCAGACTCTTTTAAAACAGGCCTAAAAAGACTGATCTGAACTCTTACTGCTCATTTCATCATGTTGTTTGTTCTACACTGTAAAAAAATCACTGTAAAATAATTAGTCTTAATCATCAGTACAATGCAGATGGATGGTGGCTGGACTTATAAAGGGATGAAAGGATATATTTCCACAGCTTGACAGAAAATATTATTCAATGCTGTTGAATTACAGCTATTCACTGTTTCACGGCTCTATTAACTATTAATTTAAATGTGGGGGATGAATATTTAACAGTATTTTACAATTATTATTAAATACAGTAAGATGCAATTCATTACAGTGTATCAATTCATACTGTAGTACTTTGAGCTTCACTAGGAATAAAAAGTCCAGTTGCAACTAAATGTATTATTATTATGATTATTATTATTATTATTATTATTATTATTATTATTGAATAGATTATTACATATTAGTAGTTTTTATAGTTTCACAGTTATAGGACAGTGGATCAGTAAACATACAGGCCTGTTTTATGGTCAAATGTCTGAATGTTGTTGGCTGTTGAAGTCAGGTGTCTGACCTCAACTCTGACCTCACAATCATGTGAATAAGTGCAAAAACAGACCGAGTGTTTTAAGTACAACTCTGAGGTTCTTGTTTTATGGTGGTATAAACTTTTACTGCTCTACATTTCAAAGAGAAACATTTGCCTGATAGCTATACTCTGCAGATTCAGGTTTTACACACGATGATCGTATAAAATGTGAATTTGTTTTAATTGATTTATTTTTGTTATAGTTTAACCTCATCTGTATCTGAGCTCCACCTCAACCAGCCATAATATTATAATAGTACCTGCACATTATACAGTAACGTGATATATAATATGATATATAAAGTACATTTTCATTATGATACATTTAACTCATCTAATACTGCTCTTACTTTAATAAAAAAAATCAATTAAAGACTTGTGTTATAAAGGAACATTTTTTACATTGCAGTACTTCTTTATATTAAATGACAAAAAAATTGGCAGTGTGGAGGCTACTAGCATAATATATCCAAATTTCTCTGGGTCAGGTTGCATTGTGGGTAATGTAGGCACCAGGTTTTGCCCCAGTAGAAGCACACATGGAGTAAAAAAGCTGATATCTCTGGTTGTGCTTCATACGTTTTGTAACTGAAGGCTGAAAATGTTTGATAGTGAAAAAAGTTTCATGTTTGCAATTAAGCCAAAGGAAACTCAAATGTTTTTCCAAAGCTAATTTGGCCCATAAATCTGAGAGGCACGCTGATGCCCTTCCATTATTTTTTTAAAAGTCTTTATAAACTTCAAAATGATCAGTTTGATGAATGCCTGTTCCAATGATTCTTCCATTTCATGACGGTTGTGAAGCGAGAACTCATAATTACAGCTTTTTGATGTTGAGACTAACAAAGTTATCCACGTTTGGCTGTGGTGATGATGATTAAATGTTAGTGGATTTCAATAAAATGCACCATGACTTTTTAGAGCGAACTGCTTCATTTACAATCTGGATGTCAACAACAATCTACATCCTGGGTTTGATGTAACGTTGAGAGAATGGGAAGCTCGTACTGGGCTTGTGCTGTACTGACGCCAGAACGCAGCCAGACAGTGAACTGTGGCTGCTAAATGTTAATGTGCTATTAAACGCACTGCAAATTATACAGAAACCCTCGGCCGCTGACACAGGAGAGAAAGAGAGAGAACAGATTTACAGCTTCGTGGCAGCACGCTCAACTTCATAAAACATATTATGTTTGAAAATGAACACGGCCAGCGTTCATCATCACAGCAGTCCGGCGAGAGCGTGAGGGGAAGGCCAATTCAATCTGACCTCTACGCCACAGCACACACACACACACACACACATACACACACACACATACACACAGCACACACACAGAAACTGAAAATTGTTTTACATTTCTGCGACCATCAGTTTTATTTTATAGACAAATGCTTTGTCTGTGAAATCAAATTTGAAACCTGCCTAACCCAAAGCTTAAACTAACCGTAAATCCAGCCCTCAGTAGCTTTATGGTTGTTAAATCATCTTATTCCACACTGTCTGAAAGTGTCATATACATTATGTATCGGCTTGTTTCAGCTCGACTTTGATGCTATTATACAATGTTCATGCTGAGCAAGTGGAAATATTCTGGATATATTGATATATTGCATGTTTTTACACATATATCCCTAAAATTTAGCCTGATATATATTTAGCATCTTTGGATACTTTGGAATCTCCATTAAAATTTAAAAGAAGTCTTTGGGTTTGTACAATGTTTTGCTACACAGCCTAAGTATGAAGCCAGGTTAAACTGTGAGGAACATACTTCATATAAAATACAGCTTCAGAGGTTTTCAGAGGTACCCTGACCAAAATATAACTCTCTGAAAAAACACTGAATACATATTGTGGTCATTTATTTAACCTCTTAATACAGTCCCCTATTTTTTATGTTGTTAGCCTAAACGACATGCCCGAGTTGTGAGCAGCACAGATCCCACATAGTTTGAGACTCAGAGATGTGTCTGGTATCGTTGGAAAGGAAACACTCTCAGGATTCTTGTAAAAGTGTCTGTGTGATTCTGTGACTTACTGACAAAGAGTGGTTACAATGATGGGGTTGTTTACTCGCCCATAGGTTTGCCTATACAATGACATGTGTACAGACATTCAGGGACCTCTCAGCGGGATATAGACACAATGAGGCCACAGCCACAGGTCTTGGCTTCATGCAGTCCAAATTTGGAGTCAAAAGACCAAAAAATGAATTTTTCAGAGTTATTTTTCAACAGGTATGTCCATGCGTTTTCCTTAGGTCCTTTTTGGAGACTCTAAATGGACACTTGGTTACCAAAGCTGTAAACACAATCAAACATCTATAACTTTACAACCCCTTTGCCTACAATCAAAATCTTGGTCTCTAATGAAAGCTGACACCATATTATTATTATTATTATATATTATATTATTATATATATAACCATATTTGTTTTTGTTTGGCCATATCTATCTATATATTTATCTATCTATCTATTTATCTATCTGTTTATTTTGCTATAAGGCATATGTTAAGTCGAAGAGGAACCAACCGTGTACCAAAATGCTGAGTGCGTAATGATATATGGTTCAACTCTTTTACGCACAGGGCGCACGCCGGTTACGCTTGGAGTTTGTTTATGGACAGCCAAACCTGATAGTTTAGTGTCATACACCGTTGGAAACCTCAGACTATTGGCTAAAAGGTTATCAACTTCATTTCACCGAATATTTCCATAGGCTGGAACAGCTGTCAATCAAAGCCATGCCGTCATTGTCGTCGGTCACATGTCCTCATTGGCTTTGGAGACATGTACTGCCTAATCCTAAACACCGATTGGCTTGTGTGTGGTGTCGTCAGAAGCAGAAGAGGCTCACGGTCGTAAACATCTAGTCACGTGTAATCTGAGCTGGACGTGCAGGTCAGGAAATGACGTAAACGGGCCGTATATGGTTTGTTATTTGTGTTATTACGTTACGTGTTGGACTACATACATGGACATATTGAGGAAAGTATTCCGGTTTTATGGAAACGGATTTCATATTTCACAAGAATGGATATTTGGCGAGCTGTACAGAAAGTCCTGAGTCATAAGATGATCGTTGTGGATAAAGGGAAGACTTTGAAGGTATGTAGGCATAATAGCTTTTCTCACTTAGCTGAGTGGCTAGCCGAGCTAATCACTAATACTATTACGGCTGTGAGCAACCATATAAGTCGTGAGTGGTCTTGAATGAATCAGGGCAATCTAAGCTTTCCAACAATGTATGGCATGAATATATATGTTTAAGGGTTGGTGTTTAAAACATTCCGAAGAACGTTTGGCTACCTCCTAACATCCATCCCGTCCCGTGGACGGAACAGCGTGCGTTAAGAGGTTAAACCCTTCATTTATTAAACATTGTGCAAAATGTTGTCAATCAGCAGCTTTTGTGCAAATTAATCTGTAAAAGTCTGAGACAATATTGTTGAAATTTCACTCATTTTACTTACATCTCAGGCTGTTCATCTGTTTTGTAAATAGATGGTTTATTATAGTAAAATGATATTACATGTTATATATTATTTATAGGTTATTGTGAAATAATTTTACCTTTCTGGCCCACTTGAGATCAAATTGGGTTGTATGAGACCCTTGAACTAAATTGAGTTTGACAGCCCTGGTTTAAATAGTTACCTTGAATACTTTAGGGACGTTTAACATTTAGGGAAATATGCTTTTTTGCTGTTGTAGTCAGTTCATCTCTGCACATGAACAATGGTACCAAACCTGACAATCTCACTGTGATGAATAGACTCTGGTAAGCTGTGTCTAGCTATGGTCAAGTTAGAGCTCATTGAAGCCCACACACTAACTCCCACTAAAACCACAAACTTTTGTGGGTTTTTTTGGTATAAACTTAAGTGTAAACATGTTTTCTACATTCCAGTTTGTGTACACATGAAACAAACCAGTTACAGAGCAGTGAGGTTTAGAGGTGTTGGAGTATCTTTGAACCTGACAGAGCTAGACTAGTAGGCTAGCTGCTAGCCCCTACTTCCTGTTTTTACGTTAAACTAGGCGAACCACATCCTGACTCCAGCTCTGTCATTAAATATTTTTATTTTTATTTTTTAAATATTTATCTTTTTCAGTGTGAGAAATGACAAAAATAAAGTAACAAAGTCGACTAACAGAAGTCTGCCTTCACAAAAACCATTAGCCCACTTAGACCACACACGTTAGAATGCAAGCTAACGTCACAATTACGTCATATCAGAGTTATCATAATTGTAAGTTTCTGACTCGTAAACAGCATTCACATCAACATCTGAGTTGTAATAGAGAATGTGAAGTTACATTAAACCACATTGCAGTTTGGGATGGGGTAATCTTGCGCTCTGTTACCTGCATGTGCCTGCTATGTGCTACAGTGGATTTTTGCTTATTTTTTGTTTTGCTTGGCTAAAAAATTGACTAAAACATTAAGTAGTTCAAAAGTTACACATTTCTTGAAGCTCATGAACAGTTTTGCAGTAGCTGGATGCAAGATGTGCTAATTCACAACCCGGCAAACTGCCAGAGCACTCATAGTCGCAAAGTTAAGGTGGCACTCCTCGTTTTGGCTCAATTACTAAGCTACATACCAAACCTACAAGACTTAAGTTAAAGGACAGACAGCAAAGAAAGAAACAATAATTATCTGAACATCAGCTAAGTTCATTGTGAAGTGACAATAGTAATGGCACTGAAATTGAAAGAAAAAACCGGTGCAGGTCTGAATGCTTGACCCCTACAGTGAGGGGATCTGGTGGCTCTGTTATGTTGTAGGGGGCATTTTGCTAGCATGGTTTGGGTCCCTTTAGAGGTACAGGTCACTACAAATCAATACAAATAGATCACCTTTATTTTATGATAAAACATTTCTATCCTGATGGGAGTGGTGTCTTCCAGGATGAGAGTACCACCATCCATATGACACGAGGGGTCGCTGAATACTCGATACCAAGTAGCATTGAAATGTCTCCCGTCAAACTATACTTGCAATCGTTTAACGATTTGCCTTTTTGCACCCAGAGCTAGTAAATATGACATTGTATGGACTTGCGTACAGTCAATCAACACAAGGATTTTTTTGATTTAATGCAACATGTGATTTGGCCCACTACCACAACCCGTCTGTGGTGGTGAAGTCGTGGTGAGTGAGAGTGCTTAGCAGTTCAGCAGTCAAGATGCTACCTAAACGCTCAAAGTGTGGCTACACTACAAGCCTGTTACACTATACACCAGTTACACTGCGGATAAAAGCAAGTGCACAAATCATCACTTTAAGGGTACTTGGATTGGTACTGGTATTGTGATTTTTTTAAACGATACCCACCCCTAATCATATGTTATGGCCTTCACATTCACCACATCTCAACCCAATTGAATGCCTCTGAGAGATTTTGGACCAACATGTTAGACATGATCCACCACCATCATCAGAACATCTAATTAGGGAATATCTTTTGGAAGAATGGTGTTCAACCCTCCAGTAGAGTTCACATTGAAGCTGTCCTGGCAGTACATGGTGGTCCAACATCTTACCTCTACATTACATCTGATTGTATTTACTGAAGCAGCCTTTGCCACAGTACAGTGCAAGACACCTCCAGCTTGGACAGCAAACCTTCTAACGTTCATGTCCACTCTGTCACAGTCTTTGAAAGAAACATAGAGATGGATAGACGTTTGAACATTCACACTAATCATGAACATTCTTTTTAGTGTGTAGTATTTGTTTTTTGGAGGGAGGTACATTGATATACATTGGTGATCCTATGGGATGCGTGTAGGGGTTGGTGTTGTGGTTTGTGGTGGCTGTGATCTTGTGGTTGCAAGTAATTATCAATGTATGTATCCAATCACATGTACATTAAAAACATTGTTTATGCTTGTTGTAAATGTACCATCTGGTTGCTTTGTGTTGTAGCTTCCACTTGGAAAATGGAATAAAAATTGATCGCAATAAATATTTAAATTTGATTCTTGTTAGCATGGAAGACCTGGCTGTGATTCTTCTCTTCTTTTTCTCAGTTTTGTAAAAAATGAACTCCATATTAGACATGTAATTGTTTTAATGTAATGTACAGTAACAAATTAAAGTCAATGTAATACATAAGTTATATATTTAAGTACAGGTAATGTAACACACACAAAAAAACACCACATCAAAATGGTATAGACTATAACTTCATTTAACTAAAGAAGCATGAGAATGATTACACTAATATCAAAGCTACCAAAGCCCAACCCCTGGCTACTATTGTCTGAAACTACTGAACAAGATTATGCTCCATCAACGCACCAACACAGGCGCCATCACGCTGTTTGTCCTGTCTGGACTGACTGAGAGGATGATATTCATCAGACAAACGGCTTGTGGATGTCCTGCAGCTATCAGGCTGTCTGGCCGAAAATTATTACTGAAACGCTGAGATCAGTTACACAACACTTCACTCATTCACAAAACACATGATGCAACACTAGTGTCAGTCAAACATTTAAGACACCATCATTTTTATGAACTATAGTAATTGATGGATTGTATAACATTGATGAAAGTAAAGTGCTGGACATAAAAAACATTGTAATAAAATAAAACAACAGGGGTTAGCTAATGCGAAATCTTAGCCAGATATTTTTGAGTGTGTTTGGGTTAAGAATGAAGCTATGGGTCCAAACTGGTGCAACATATTTATTCACAGTGATGCAAAACATATTTACAACAATAGTCTCCACTTTAAATTCATATCATTGTGGTGTTAGCTCAGTTTGCATCAACTCGACTCTCTGAAGTTTGAACTTCACTGTAATAGCCTCAACTTCTCAATGGACTTCACTTTTACTTAAAGCATCCTGTACACAATGCTATAAATACCTACATGTGTAAGCTGCAGGACATACTGTGATTGATGCAGGAATGTTTCTTAAATAAAGCAACTCATAGCAGGGACCCTCACAACATGGCACACACCCAAAATTCAACATGATGTTGACATCAACTTCACATTCTCTATTACAACTGGGAGAGTTTTCTGAATGCTCCAATATGTCCAACTTGGCACTTCATAATACTTAAGTGTCTGGAAACTAAACAAATGTGGTCGCCACAAATCGGCCAAAGACCATTATCCAATATAATAAACCCAACTTGAATGGATGGGGTGTTATATTGTCAATGCATAGTGTCTTAATCTTCATACAACCAACCCTGTTATCATACAGTCATCATGCTGATGTAAATACTTGCAAGTTGTGATCATGGGAATCTTCTCCATCCAATACCATCCATCCCAGATAAATATCTGTCAACATGAATCAATCAGTGTAGTGGTTTATGGCACAACTTCACCTATTTCCAAGGTGCACAGAGAAGGGAAAAAAGTCTAAAAAAAGTAAAAGCTCCAGCAACACTTGTAGCATAGAACAGCTTTATTAATAGGCCAACGCATTTCAGCTTGCGGTCTTCATCAGGGTCATCATAAAACACATTATAAACAGTATTTAAATAGGGTAGTTAAAGAAAAATACAAAAAATATCCAATTATGTGCATCCAGGCATATATCAGCCAATGGGGTATCTACCAAGATGGGTTGGGTATATGGTCGAGCAACTTCAGGCCAATCATTATCCCAGACAGGCAGGGAGGCAAGGGGAGTATCCAATAAACAACATGGGTGACACCCTGTTTGGTTCATAAACCAACCAAAGTGCAACCAAAGGGGTGATACTCAAGTTACTCATATACCATGACATGACTCAATCAGCCTCATTAGAGACTGTGTACTTTTAAATTTCACTCATTTTGGCTAATCTCCCACCCTTTTGACAGCAGGCATAATAACATTCATTATAGCTTAATCCTATTTAGTTCTTCCAATTCACGACTAGTGTGACTAAAAGTGCATGATAGGTCACCAGTTAGACTTCTTGGAACCCTTGAATAGAGCCAAATCTATTATCATTTCCACCTGTGCTTTTGCTGCTATGACCAGTTCAAATGTCTGCTGTAAAAAAGGACCTGTTCACTCTGTATTTAATGACTCATTTCAACCGTAGCAGAGTTTGAATCAACAAAAAGCACCTGAAAACACCTGTGTGGGTGGACAGTTTTGACAGGTGGTTTACAAGAATTACTTGAGTCAAATTGAAACTCCACAGGACTCTGCAAGTATTGTGCTTAATGTTATAAAAGGTTTCCAAAAAAGATAAAACCATTTTTGGATCTATTTGTGGAAACAGTGGTTGTGTCCGAACTCACACTCTTGACTGTGTAACCGATCAAGTCAGATGGTCGCCCACCTAGAGTCCGGTTCTACTTGAGGTTTCTTCCCATTAAAGAGGAGTTTTTCCTTGCTGCTGTCGCCAAGTGCTGCTCATGTGGGAATGTTGGGTCTCTTTAAATTAAATTAAAAAGTACGGTTTAGACCTGCTCTATGTGTAAAGTACCTTGAGATAACGTTTTTTGTGATTTGGCTCTGTATGAATAAAGATTGATTATTGATTCACACATTCACTGCTCCCTATATAACAAGCACTCAGTAGTTTACTCTATAGAGATCGATACATTGAGATTCCAGACACTTAAATCATGTATCAACATCACGTCATCTAAAGTGATGCATTGATGGTTAGCAGAAAGTAATGTAGATTCCATGAGCACTACTCACTAGTCAGAAAGTGGAAGCTGTGGTTATCCTAACATGCTAATTTTAGCTCAAATCACACATGTTGGCCCATAGTTGGTTAACTGTATCTGGCTGTTGGAATTGAAGTGATACAATGAACTATTGTGTTAGCTACACATGTTAGTGTTAGCCCACACCGATATTGGACTAATTAAATTACAGTAACACCATTGTGAGTTAGAATCAAATATTCACATCCCCTCAAGAATGCAAGTTAGGGAGACTCATGAAATATGAATATATCTTAATTTCTTGTCAATTTTGACCAAAAGAATAGACAAACACACACATACACACACCAAATAGCCACAGTATATACTGACATCTTAAATGAATCTTATTTTAGTTTCGTTTTATTGATATAATTATATATAAACCCTTCCAGTTAGTGGATCCACTGTGGAATAAACCACCCCTATGGTCAAAAGTTCAAATCTATACATTAATTGAAAACACAGGTGCTTTTTGGACACTTTTTTTTTCATGTTGCAATCCTACTTTGCATTCTGGAATTTCCACCTGTACTGACTGAAAAATAAAAAGACTTCACATTACACAATGTTATTTCAAATCCAAAGAGAGGCACCATGCTGATAAAGATTTCAACATGGGAGATGATATCCATGTCAAGCACAACAGATGGAAAACACTCCCAGAGATGCCCTGAGAGAAGAAAAAAACCATAAAGACATTTGGAAGCACCTTGCAGCTTAACAAAGACAATATTTATTGTGGCTTCTGATGCAGCAACACATGGGTAAAACCACCATGGGCCTATTTTCAATTTCACATTCAAAGAACATTTGTTTTGAATTCACATGTGGCTTTTTACTAAAGCAGCCAATCTGAAACGGCTGCAGTTTGTTTTAACGTTTACAGTATCTATTGAACAGCTTCGAAAAGTGCCTTTAGACTTCTAAACTCTACACAGCTGATTGAGGTCATGCTGGCCATGTTTGATTTTGATCTCCGCCTATTGGCACACAGTTGTGTGCAGTTGAGACTGGTGTGATTCAGGCAGTTTCAGGTTCCTGTGATCTTACGTATCCAGCCCAACAACTTGAAACTACCTACATCACACAGCTCCTGTAGGAATCCAGTCAAAGTCAAAGTCTCATGGTGGCAGCAGCAGTCACGAGACCTGTAGGTAGAGTCTCTCCAGCTGGTTCTAGGTTTTGAGAGAAGGTTAGCACAGCAACCACCAACAGGAAATAAAGTTTCTGACTCAGTAGATACGTGTCTAGCAATAAGGTTGATCATCGAAACTGTTACAAATGACCACCATAAGATCATTCTCTGATCTGCCACCTCCACGGTTAAGTTTAGGAACAAACATTTGGTTAAGATTAGGGAAAGAACGTAGTCAGTGTAGCCAATGTTGACTGTTGGAATGAAGACAAGATTCCGACAGTGATCCCTTATGTCGGGGATGTCCTAACTATCCCATAAAGGTTCATGTGACTGCAGGTTTTCATTTCAACCAAGCAGGGGCACACAAGGCTTGACTCATTTAATCAATTGATCTCAGTCCTCAGACAGTTGATTGATCAAATTGTACACTTGATTGATTGGAACAAAAACCTGCAGGCATATAGCCCTTTATGGAAAGGCTTGGACATGCCTGCCCTATGTGGAAGCTGCATGCTTTGTGCACCCAACCAAAGTGGTTCTATGGTGCTAAAAATGTTACTTGTGCCACTACTTTTTTAGAAACAATAGTTACTGGTCATGCAACCAAAAGAGGACACATTTGGTTTGAATAGCACCAATATGGTCAGCACATTTTATACCAATTTGCAGATTCAGTTATTAGCTTTAGCCTCCAAGAAAAGGTGGGTTATATCATTTGGTAAACTATTAGTTTGATTACAACCTGTCTGATTATCTGAAGGGTTATGCTTCTTGCGCTACTCTACTGATTTCCTTTTAGTAATGTTGCCACATTCTGGGATTGCAGTAATTACATCTGACAGGAACAATGTTATTATAACTGATACAATCTCAACATTAGCAAGGATGTGTAGTCTAAAGGCTGTAGAGAAAACCAGGGAAACAAGGGTGTTAGATTATTTCATCAGTTTAGCTACCACCCTCAAAACTGTTCTCCATTGCTAGCCATGCCAGTCTGTTATTCACATTTTACTTTGCATATTTGTGGCACCGAATCAAAATACCTAAAGAAACCAGACCAAGGTTTAAATACACCAACAATCATTCAAAAGTTTGACAAATAAAAACCCACGTTAACTGAATTACAGTTTCATCGTCACGCAAGTACGATAACTAGCTAAAGGTTCTTGTGTGACGGTTGCTAGACTTTCAGCGCCGCCCTTCTTCTGCTTACAATCTAATAATGCATGTGGTTGTATCCAGCAGCAGGAGGTCAGCCCGCTGCTGTAAATCATATCTAACAAGTCAAATCCCTTCAGCACCGGGTTCCTGCTCAGCTTAATGAATATCCAACCGTGTGACCCCCCCACCCCCTTTATCCCCCCCCCCCCCCCCCCCACCCCCTCCTAGCCAGTGCGAATAAGGAGTTCGGAAACCTCTCGAGCTGTTCTGTTGCCGGGCAGAGAAGCAGCAGTGAAGGTGATGGGACACGATGAACTTTGTGAGATGGCCCGAAGTCAGCTGGGATGTGAGTCAGAAAATAGAAGAAGTATTATACAGATATTGTAGGAATCATGTCGACGCCTGCGAAAAAAAGAAGAACAAAATATGTCATATGTGTTCAGTAGATTGCCTCGGAGACAAAGCCGGCTATTAAAAGAGAAAGAGACAAACAGGAAGGACGGCAAAGAGGGCGCAAACCTTCCTTTGGAGTATCTTTTGTTGACCACCAATAGGCAATAAGGGGCAATAAGGCAGCCGTAAAACCCCACTATGCAGTAATATACAGCACTGGTACAACTACCTCCTCCACTTCCTCTACCCACCAATAAACTAGTTGGTCAATTACCCCCCCGTGGTAAAAAAGTAAAGGTGGGAGAGATAAAGAGAGAGAGAGATAGAGACTGAGCAGAGACAGACGGGAAAAGGAAACAGGCGCAGAAAGAAGAAGAGAGGCAGACAGAGCAGAGATGAAGCTGGAGACAGTGTGGCGCTGCAGAAACATGGCGCCTTCAGGCCTGCAGCCGGGGAACCGAGGCCGTCTTCCCTCCCTCCCTCCATTCCTCCCTCCTTTTTTTTTTATTATTCTCTCCATCTTTCTCCTCCTCCTTCCATTTCTTCTCCTTCTGGTTTATTTCCTTCTCTTTTCCCTCTCTCTTCTCTCTCTCTCTCTCCCCTCCCACTGCTGAATCACAATCCTGCATTTCCTTTCCTTTCCTTTCCTTTGCTTCACACTGTCTTTCTCTTTTTCCTCCTCTCCCCTTTCTCCTAACAAACGGACAGCAGCTGCGGCTATTGCAGCAGCAGAGGAAGTTCAGCCATGTGTTCCTGATCAAAGCTCCACATTAAAGCCCCATGGGTCGCTTCTCATGCAACATAACGACTCCGAGTGTCACATTTAGCCTTGCGATGAAACAGGGTGACGGTCAGGTTGAGAAACACAGGGCTCTGTCGTAGAGCTGAGTCCTATAACCTATAACCCTGACGTATGCACGTGCATGCTAGCCCCCTGATTAGATACAGTATGTAAGACTCCACTCTGTGGCCGGTCTTGAACATCTACCCCTGGAACAGCCAGGAAACAGGGGGGGGGGGGGGGAGAAAAAGTTATTTAGTGTGGCTATAAAGAGAAATAGTGAGACAGCAGGAGACGTTTACTACAACTCAGTCCATCTGATACTGACAATACTGCTGGAGCCTGATGTCATGGTGCATTTGTACTACAGAAAGATATGTGACGCTTCTCACAGGATTTAAATGCAGGCCTTGTGGAGGAAACCAAGCACTTTTTGACATTGTAGAATAACACTACTACCAGTGTTACTAATGCTATGACAACATGAATCGCACATTAACATAGAAAATAAAGTGAGAAATGATGTGAAAATAAGAATGATGTAAGAAATCAGTGATTAAAAGTACTGAACTGTATACACCTGCATGCTCTTTGATGTGTTAACCATGTAGTACATAAAGGATAATAAAATATGTGTGTTTTTTTTATTTTTCCTCTGTCTGAAGGAAGTGTCCAACACCATCTGTATGTTGCATTTAAACGAACAGGAAGTTGGAACTCCAAGTCGAAAATTCAGAAATAGAAAAGAGAAAACTCTCACAGGAAATATTAAAATCATGACAGAAGAACCGCTGAAATGTTTCCCACAGATCAGAGCGAGCTGGGAAACAAAAAGTCCAAAAAAATCTAAGGAATTCTTGATCCTCAGCGGCATAAATATGATATGATATCTGGATACACTTCTACTGGTATGAGCTGCTCATGTTACAACTACTACTACTGATGTTGTGATCCATGTAATACTATGTGACCACTGGTAATACCACAGTAACAGCAGTAACAATGCTAATGAGAATACTGGCCATTTCTATTTATTGTGTTTTTACATATTCAGCAGTAGAATAAACGTTAACTCTTAAATCACCAACACAATTTAGCTAAAAATAAATCACAGCTCCCCCTCTATGTATTTCATGTGTTATTCAACATCTTAAAAAAAAGTCTTATCTTCATTGATTTGAAGCAGAACAGATAAACCTGATTGTTTCCTCTGCTTGTGTGTCACTGTTGCACCATCTCCAACATCCAGCCTGGTTTTATTTTAGGTCAAAATTACAGCTGCCGATTTAGACTTTGGAAAACACAGGAGATGACAACCATAGAGGCAAGCTACATGTGTAATTATAACATATCATAATTATGGAATTCCAGTGTGTTTTAGAGAAGAAACACTTCGTAACATGACTGTCAACAGTCAACATGATAGCAAATGCAAAATTATTATTAAGTGGAATTGTTACATTATTGGCATTAAAGTGGCTGCTTCTAAGAAATGAAAGCACTTTATTAAAACACTGTTATGGTTAAATCATTAGACAGCACAGCAGCTTTATAGATTAACACAAAAAGTGAAATATTCTTCTCTAAAACACACTTTTATAAAAAAAAATATGGACATTGTTTGGTAATTTTCACCATGACACTGATGTATCCCCTCTGTCATTTGTTGTGTGAATTTGTGTGCTTACATATTACAGTTAAAAACTCACACATGCAGGGGGTTTTTCTCAGTGGATTCTAGTACTTGTAGACTCAATATATTTTAATTTTGACTCCTTTCGTGCCAACAAAAAAAAAGAAAGAAAGATGCATAATTTCTTCAAACAGTAGGATATTTAAATGTTTATGTTAGGGGATAAAAATGTTACAGTTAACAGCATAAATAAAACCACTCGGACAAATTTGGAGACGTTATTTTTGGCATCTGGACAAACGTGCGTTGTGACCTCACTATGTCTAAAATCTCGGCTGCAGCCCCGCTTCACTGACGTATTTCCAACTTGAACAAAAAATACATAAGTAAATAAAAAGGAATGAGAGTGCTACAAATACAGTGACCGTTACAAATCAAACAGTCTGTGGCCTTTTTACTTGACACAACCTCCTGCCATTAACTCACAGAAAAAGGCGCACACTCACCATTTAGATGAAGACAGGCACACTGAGTCCAAAATTGCCTGGATGGGAAACGAAAATAAAATTTAATTTAATGTAATATAAAGGGCCTTGTGTTTGTATTTTAATAATTTAAAAAAAATAGTGAACAGACGCGTCGGAACGGTGGAAAATTAGAAATGTAAAAGCCGTCCAAACAACTAGACAATGCCCCCCCCCCACCCCCCCTATATATATCCAGCCTATACTTCCCTGTAAAGCCTCTCCTCTTCCTTTGAGGTGTCGGAGGGGAAAAAAAAGCTTCGCCGTGCAGTTTGTGCGCGCGGTGCTCAGCCTTAAATCCTGCAGTGTCTCAGTCCAGTGCAAGCTTTTTTTTTCATCTTCACCATACAAAGAGAAAAACAAAAACCTCCATCCAGCACACAAACAACATGAGCACCTTCTTATCAGGAGGAAGTCTCCAAACGCTGATATCACTGTTTTATCACAATCATGATAATCTGTTCATGTCTGCTAGACAGAAGATTTGTGCGCATTTGATGCAGTAAAATTGGATGTTAAATGACGTCATTTTTTTGGCTATAGTCTTTGATCAACCGACTGATGTTGTGCCAGTCAGCCAGCCAGCCAGCCAGCCAGCCAGGCCTGTAACTTGAACCGTGTGCGTAAAACTGTGTTTGTGTGCTTCCAAAATGTTTGAAAAGGTTTGTAGAGCTGCAGCACAAAAAGATGAACACCTCTTCTTCATCATCTTCTGTATTACCCTGCTTTATATCATCCGAGCTGGAAGGTGTCTGACTCCTCTCTTCTTCTTCTTCTTCTTCCTCTGCACCAGTCCATCAGGTGCTGAGGTGATGCCGCTCGGCCTCGCAGCTCCGGTTGTGCAGCTGCTTCTTCATCTTCATCCTCCGGTTCTGGAACCAGATCTTTACCTGGCGGTCTGTCAGGTTGAGGCTCTTGCTGATCTCCAGGCGGCGCTGTCTGGTCAGGTACATGTTGAACAGGAATTCTTTCTCAAGCTCCAGAGTCTGCTGCTTGGAGTAAGGAGAGCGCTTCTTCCTGTCGACTCTGGCCGACAGCCATGCGCCGACGGCCGGGCAGTCAGTAGCAGGGACCTGGCCCCTATGACCGGGCTCATCTGGAGAGAACCGGAAGCAGACAGACAACGGTCATATTTTTATAGGTATACACCTTCAGCTGGTAATATTTAAATGAATGGTTTAAAATTAAGGAAAACAATGTTATTAATAATAAAGTAAACTGAAGAAGAAAAAAATTCTGCTATTGTTTTTATTGTTTTTTACTGTTTTTATGAAATGGAGAAAATGTCTTCTTCATTTACACAACATAACAAAACACACACACACACACACACACACACACACACACACACACACACACACACGCCTACATACAAAGGAAGAAACAGATCATCGTCAAATACTACCGCTATCATGATTACAGTACTGTAATAATAATAGTAATAAACATAATAAAAGCAAATCATATATTAGATCATATGCAGCATGATAGCATGGTGAGACTGCTACCCAATCAGATTTGAGAAATAATCAACGCTTGTGAGTATATTGAAATATATGTCCCAATATATATCTTATATTGTGTGTGTGTGTGTGTGTGTGTGTGTGTGTGTGTGTGTGTGTGTGTGTGTGTGTGTTTTAAATAAAGATGGAACAATGTAATATTAATGATACATGTCATTTTAAAGGACAGTTACAATTCCCGCCGTTAATATTTGAGGAAAGTCGTGTGGACCCGTTACTTTTTCGCTGTCAGTACCTCATCCATTCAGAATATAGTTTTATATTTATATTTTAAATATGTTTGTAAGGAAGGCTATACTATACTTAATAATAATAATCAATCATTACGAACAATGTTTCTAATGAAAGGTTGACACGCGCCATCATAAAAGATAAAACGCTCAATTGTATTTAGTAGCTATAACACGTAATGAGTAAACACAAATATTATTATTTTCCTTATTAACCAATATATATGTTTCTCATAATTAGAGCTAATTACCATTTATGTGAACGATGTCAACACTAAATGTGCAATTCCATAGTATTATTATTTGTATTACAGCACAGTCCAGTCAGATAATAAACTAAATCATTTACAACTGTGGTGAAATATTTATACATTTACTTATGATGATATGTTAGAAGTACAACCAACTAAATAACAAAAAGAAACGTCTTAAAAATAATGAAATCAGTCAATTATTTCATTTCAGAAATTGCCTGGAATAATAAGCATGAATTGTTTTACACCCACAGCTTCATGTTCCATAATTATTTAGTTATTTTAGAATCTTGAAGGTAAACTAAAGCAGGTTTGTGTATAGTGGAATAATTAAAAAATATCATTTTACTGCAAAAAAAAAAAAAACTCCCGCAGCCAGCTATAGCCATTACGTCACCCTTTCTAATATTTCACACACCTCACTGCGCATTTTTAGTGTTCCTCTAAGTTACATGCTCTTTGTTTCTGCGGTATGTTCTCTCCTGTGCAGCATATCTTATGTTTTAGTTTTATTTTAGTCGCTTTGGTGCAAAAATAATCCACTCTTCGCGATGTTTAGCCAAGAAGAAAATCCCCCGGCCTTTATATCTTCCACAAAATCCTCCTTCACATCAGAGCTCACAGCTGAGAGAGGAGCGGCGGGTCTCAGCCTACAGCCAATATTAAACCTCAATTTACGTTTCTGCGTATGTTGACAGGCTCTGGCCGCTTTAAACTGAAACCTATGGTTTAATAATAATAATTTACGATGACGTCCCTCCCATCCCACTAAGTAGATGCGATTTCAACATGGCATACCTGCTTTCTCTCTCAGATCAAACAGATATAAGCTCTATTAAAGGCTGCATCAATAACTGTACCATATGCAACAGAAACGATCATGTGCGTGTAATTTATTATACGTCATCATATCAAGGCTTCTGCTTAAAGTCCAGTTTATGGAGCCTCGTTTAGCCTTGTTAAAAACATTTATATTGATCCTCTTCAGCTCTGTCCCGTTGCTTATTATGAGACGGTCATGGTTATGCAAGCAGAGGGAGAAAAAACTTGAATTTTCCCTTTTTGCTTCGCGTTTTTTCTCATGGCTCTGACTCAGAGCAGCTGCAAACTTCTACCAAATCATAAATATACTTATAAACACTGAATTTTGACATTTAAAAAATCCTAAACACGTCTTTGTTGTCCCTGTGCTTTCCGTTCAAATATAAAATACGCAACTAAAGATGCGTAATCTTTTCAGTTATAAGATAAGAAGCACAATGAAATGCTAGTTCTTTTTATCTATAGATCAATGCACCAACGTGTTGTGAACCTGCAACACTTTAAATGCTTAACAAAACACTCTCTGGGCTTTCAAGACAAATATAAATACACACTTTTCTATGAACGTCATATTTGGACATCCAAGTGGAAAACGGTTAAATTTGAGACGTCCAAAATACTTCCAGTGAAAAAGGAATAACTCATATTTTAAAAAATGAAATAAAAAAAGTCACATCAAGCATTGAAATAATAACAGTTATA
Organism: Scomber colias; assembly: GCA_021039105.1. Lineage (NCBI taxonomy): Eukaryota > Metazoa > Chordata > Actinopteri > Scombriformes > Scombridae > Scomber > Scomber colias. Next base: position 43,207 of record JAJDFG010000144.1, read on the forward strand.
ATAAATAAGATACTTTGAAAATGATATGATAAATACTTAACATGTCAATATGTGTGATTAGGACTTTATTCTAATTATCTATGTAGTCCAGATCTATATGTATTCACTTTAAAGCTTCTTCTAATTTATTCTACTTTAAATTACTGTTGATCTAATATTTTTAAAGGATAGATACACATATAGCTAATTATTTTGTGCTAAAACACGCATTAGGTGTTGGGTTAGTGTGTGAGTGTATCTGGCACCACAGCAGGCCCAGAAGAGCTCTTCCTGTCCGGCTGCTGCTGGACGGGAAGAGGGCAATTTAATCCTGCTGGAGCAATAAATTAATTTCAGGGAGAGTAGTGAGGGGTAGTGGTAGAGAGAGAGGGGGGGGGGCAAAATGACTCTCTTTGTCTGTAAGAGCCCGCCATAAAACGAAATAAAAGAAGTCACAGAGACAGTGTGAGGCAGACAGGAAAGAGAAGACAGAGGAGTCACCTTGTCTCGCCTCCAGACCAAACACCCCCCTCCCCCCTCCTCCTCTCTTCTTCTTCTTCTTCTTCTCCTTCTTCTCCTCTCCTGTTTAGGCCTGGACTCTTTTGTTTTACAGTCCACCTCCATCTGTTGCCTCCTCCCCCTTTTGTTTTCATAAATCCTTTCTTCTTCTTCTACCCATCCTGATCACCCTCTCTGCTTTCTCCCAAACTGACCCCCCGCTTCTTTTTTCTTCTTTCTATCTTCCTTTCATCCGGTTCTTCTTTTGTTGTCTTCCCTCTCTCTGCATTCATCACCGTTTTATCCCTTTTTTTCTCTAGCTCTCTCACTCCTCTAAAGTCACACATCTTTCTCTTTCCTTCTTTCTATCCTACCTTGTGTTTGTTGTCCCGGTACCGTCCGCTCATCACCGACCAGGCCTTCCTCCTCCTCCTCCTCCTCCTCTCTGCTGCTGCAGCTGTCCCTGCGGTTGTTTTGGACCGGAACCGATTTACATCCTTCTTTCCTCCTTTCCATGAGTTCATCTTGACCTCTGTGGTGGGGCATCAGCGGCACCCCACTTCCTCCTACCTCCTCTCCTACGTCAGCGATCAACCGACTGCCGTCATCCTCAGAATCCAACGGTAACGGGTCTCTCTCATCCAGGAGGAAGCTCGGACTATATGAGATCTGCAGATGGCGCGAGGTGTCCACCGGAGGGAAGGTGTGCACGTCTTGCGGTAGTAGTGACAGAGGATCTTCTTGGCGATCAGCACAGATCCGGTTGTGATGGATTTGAAAGCTATCCGGTGGGTCCCCGTCGCAGTGGCGGTGAGCTGACTCCAGTCCCGGAACCGAGCTCGTGCCAGACTCACCCTGGAGGAAGCATCCGTGATGACCGTGAAGATAATGGCTCGTGGTCTCAGATGTCAAGCTGCTGAAACCGGACACGTGTCCGGTTGCAGGCGGCGGTCCGGACCTGAGCTGACGGTTCGGTTCCTGAGTGACGTGGGAAGAGGAGGAGGATGTGACGGAGGAGGGGGGCTCGTTTTTGTTTGAATGCTGCAGGCAGTAAACACGTGCGTTGTGCTCATCCATAACCGGGAACGTGCTCAGGTGCGTCTTGTTCCATTCGGTACCAAGGCTCTGCGGTAACGGCTGCATCTCGTGCCCGCACCTGGCGACCGCTGATAGTGAGGTGACATCAGGGGTGTAGCTCATGCTGCTGTTGCTCCTGACGCATCATCATCATCATCATCATCATCCTCCCCGCCGTCTGCTGCGCACACCTACTCTCACATGGTAATGGACGCAGCAGTTCCGTTTGGACCGGGTTGTCGGTGTGCCCCGGTGCTTTGACCACCTTTGGAGTCTTTTAGTGTTAGATGAGGAGGGACATACTGGGGCATTAAAGAGTTAATGGAGACGCACGGTAACTGCGTGAGTTGCGCTCTGACATTGCTGGGAAAACATTTGGAGGGAGGCGAGGGGGGGGGGGGGGGGGGGCGGTGATGGGTGTAGAGACAGAGTTTGGCTGGAAACGCTTCCTGTTAGTCGGCCAATGGCAGTCTGAGGTTCACGGGCAGGCCACGCCCTCAAGTCTGTCTGCTATTTTCTCTCTCTCTCTCTTTTTTTTATAATGGGACATCTACTGCAGGCTCCATTAAAACGCTCTCTGTCCATATTTCACCGCTGCTTCAAATGAGAACCTCGCGTGTTTCGGAGCCTGGAAGCGGGCAGGAGGCCGAGACAGAGGCGGCCTGATCTCTAAGCTGCATCCAATTACAGTCCAGTTTTATGCAGCAGCCCGCTGTGGAATTTCCCTTCCGATTAGGCCCGTACATTGCTCTAAGACAGCGGATTCTCTATGAAGTGTTCTTATGTTCCTGAGGAATGCAGCACTGCGCACAGGACGGATCCTGGTGAAAAGTTTAGGATGTAATCAAAAGAGAAGTCAAAGTATTTGCTTATGTAACCACTAAAGGAAGGCTGGTTTTGTTTTAAAATGATCAAATCAAAGTTGAACAGAACTGCTGAAGTGAAATAAGTCAACATTTCCACAATTTCCACAAGCGACTTAAAATTGACCATTTGTAGAAAATTAACAGCTACATATACCGCACATGTTTTGCGTTATTATACTTATATGCATGCACTGAAATAAAATAGCGTAATTTTAAAAAAGTAGTTATCTTGATTTGACTTCACAAATATCCACATCCAGTGTTCAGACTCTTTATTGAGAGCGCATGCAGCTTTTTAAGCAGCTGGAACATCTGTATATCAAACGTTTCCACATGCTATTGATAGGCTAGGTCATACATAATATAATTTTCTAGATCTAAATAAACACACGAAAAACGAGTGAAGCGTTTCCACAGTAATAATTCATACTTTTTTATTGACCAAAAATAGCACAAATGAAGATGTAAAATATATGGAAGTGTTACAGTTATTAACAGTTTAGACAGTATTAAAAGGCGGGTATTAGTCTTTAGGCTCATAAGCTTGAAATCAATACTTAGATAAAAGTGATAATTATCACACACTTCAGGGAACATAAGAATTAATTAAAGCTAATTAATATTAAGAAATTAATGCTCTTAAAAGTTGCTAAATGTAGCCCATAGATGGTTTTAAACAGTCTCATTAAAGGCCATTGTAAAAACGATTAAATAGCCTAAACAAAAATACATTTGGTCTACTGTTGTTTTCATATAAAAAAAAAAAAGATTTGACAAAACCCTCCAGGACAGCAGAAAGAGGAAAACTCTGTACTGACGGCCTCTCAAAAATAAACTGTTGTTGTGTTGCTCACTAACAGGACACAGGGTGTGATGGGACGGATGCAGTTCATCATTTCTGCCTGCGAGTGTCGCTGTTGTCGCTGACACACCTCCTCGCTGGACTTTAATATCTTCTTGTAAACACAGAGGAAACATTATTTTTACATAAAGTTGCGGCATTAGGACTCAGCACTGATGAAACCAGATGACTTTGCATATGGGAAATTGCTTAATCCACGTCTTTGAGATAATATACCGCGTAATATAGAAAGTATAGGCTCATGTCTAAAATGTCTTGACCGATTTCTGTAGTTTTAACTAATTATAAATAAACATGTGTCGATATAATAAATAAGCAGGAAAACAACTGCTCTATAGGCTACAGTCAATATACTACTGCTGTTGTTTTTTTTTCCTTGTGAATTTTTGGTTGACCTTGATTTTGATGGATCTCGTCTGTATTTTGTTTTGAAGGCCTATTCATTCGTGATTTATGTCACCCTTAGTGTCTCTCACGTTTTGTTTACGTCACGTCTCTTGCCATTCACGTTGTTATAGCACAAAGAATCCATACAAAATAGAAACATTTGTTTCAAAAGAGGAGTTAAATGTTTCGAGAGCGATGTAGGTTTTTTAAAATGAACAATTGCCTCATTAGCATATACAATGCTAATGACCCTGGTGTGAAAAATTGGCTTATTTCAAATGTGTGTTTCCTGTCTCCACCAGTTTCAACCCAAACAGAGATTATCATTAAAGCGATAATTGATTTCTACATAAGCACCACTCCTGAATCAAACCGGCTGTTGTTTGCTGTTTCTTGGAGGATGAAGTCTCTGAACACATGCAAAAGCTTGAATGATTTGGGATAAATGACATTTTCAGCTGCACGTGTGGTCCAGATGGATATTGGGGTAAAAATAGGGTATACAGATCTGTGAACAAACTCACATATGGTGTCCAGATATAGGCCTTTTAATACTAATCTCGTGTCACTTTCAGCATGGATCGCACAGCGCTGTAACTTGCGATAATGAGTCAAATCTGGCTGTAAACGGTCAATTTTCACCGCCTCACTGAAAGCTAAGCACATCACCAAATGTGCAAAAGTATAGCTATTCTGGGTAACTGCCAGAAGGGTAAACGGGAGATCCCCTGGTGCCTGCAGTCGGCAGTAACTCACCGGGTTTGGAGGCTGCAGGCGGGATGACGCAGGACGCACGGCGCTGATCAAACACCATGGATGGACAATGCATCTTCCTTTTTTCTGTCGATGTCTCTCAGGGTGTGTTTGCAAATCTTTCCCCTTCTGTCAGTCACCTTAGTGCCAGGGAAGTCAATCCCCCCCCCCCTCCCTATCCCCTGTTCCCTGTCCCCTCCCGGTCCTCTCCGCCACCAGTTGTGACGTTGAAGTTGCCGGATTGAGAGGCCTGCTTTGCCTTGGCCCTCCGTAAAAAAAAAAAACGTGTATGTGTGTGTGTGTGTGTGTGTGTGTGTGTGTGTGTGTGTGTGTGTGTGTGTGTAACAAGCTATGGAAAGAGGAACCTCCTGCTTTCAAAGGTGACATTCCAATGATTCCCCCCTCACTCTCTTCCACACACACACACACACACACACACACACACACACACACACACACACACACACATCCTCTCTCTCTCCATCCAATTTTGCACACACACGGAGCCCCTGCCACCCCGACACACACACACACACACACACACACACATCCCCTCTCTCTTTCCTTATAATTATAAACAGAAGAAGAGTCCCCCCCACCACCACCACCCTCTTCTCTCTCACACACACACATACATACACACTTCTGCAAATGGAAGACCCCCCCCCCCTCCTCCCTCGATCCACACCCCCGGTCAAGCCCGTATAACTGGTTACTATGACAACTGGGCCCCAGATCGCCATAAAGTTTTACAGCACAGAAAGAGGCCCGAAACTCCCACTCTGCCTCTTTTTTTCTGTGTGTGTGTGTCGGGGGGGGGGGGGGGGGGGGGGGGGGTGGATTTGTGTGTGTGTGTGTGAGTGTCACTGGGAGGAATGGTAAAGAAGAAACGGAATCCATGTCCAAACAGATTGTAATCTCTCTCTCTCTCTCTCTCTCTCTCTCTCTCTCTCTTTCTCTCTCTCTCTCTCTCTTCTCATGCCTTCAGAAGTTATTTCCATAAAAACGAGACTCGGGGGAATTGAGGCATTTTTCCATTTTTCATTAAATCGGACCACTGCGCGCATTAGGAGAATTAAAACATATTTATGGAGCTGGATTTGCATTTCTTACAAGTGACCTCGCGCATCTGAAGGTCCAGGTCTGCTCGGCTTAAATGAAGTTTCACTGTTCTGGGTCTCACCGAGCAGATCAATAGTCTGACCTACTCCAGCTGCAGGGGTCTCTCGAGTCATACACTAGTGCAGCAGAGGCCGTTTTTATCATATAATGCTGTCTTTGCATTGGGCCTGGGGGGATTTGGGATCATTTGCACAACATGGAAAAAAAGTGTATGAATTTATAAGCCTGATCAGTGGCACTCAAAGTGACGAAACTGATCCAAACCGTAATATGTGTGTGTCATTTTGCTCCTTCACTTGGACGTTGTTCTCTTCACTGCGCAGAATGGTGCACGTGCAGTTTTTCACATTTATAATTCTCAGTTTAAGACATGCACAAATAAATAGTTTTTGTGAAAGTTATTTTTTTAATCTTTTGATGATAAATCACCTTCAAGTGAAAGAAGTTTGACTCGAAATGAGACAGAGTTTTAATCTCATGACTGATTAATAGGTCAATGTTCATATTTTGTTGCATACATTGAATATGCTTCTGAAAAATCATGCTAAATAATACACAATCCTACTCTTCATATATATCATCTACATGAATCTCCCATCATGAGCACACATTTTATGATGTATTATTCATTTTCATCAGGCTTTACGCTCTTTAATCAGTTAGCTTCACTAGACTTCTTAGGAATACTTAGACTTCTGCTTCCATAAGTAAATAAATGGCACTGAAAGTAAAATAGCTATACTACAATGGAAAAATACAATTGGGAATAAATCTTCTACATTCAAAATACAACTGTTAAAAAAGTTAGTATTACAGGAAAAATGCCTACTTAAAACATTAAATACAGCAGACATATGTTATATACAGTATAATATATATCATGTATTATAACCAATGTATTAGCAGCACATTGATGTTGCAGCTGGTATGCATTTCAACTACAATATGTACAGTTGGGTACTTTAATGAACAGTCAATCACAGTTTTATAAGCACTTTATATGTTTTGTAATTACCAAAGTAGCAAGTAAGTATAGCTGTTAGATACATAGTGTAGTGGAGTGCATACTATCAAGAAACACAACATAGAAATACCCAAATAATCATTATGTAACAATAGCTGGGATTGTACATGTACATGATGTCCATATTTTAGGGCATGCTGGGATAAATAGGAATATTAACTCACAAATGTATTAGATGCAACTGTCCACTCTAATATAACAGCTTTTTAGTACATCCAACCTTTTTGAAGTTCAATGTTCAGTTTGGTTCCAGACGTTCCACAGAGAGGAAAATGTTTGTTTTGTTTTTCTTATTAATGATCCAAAAGGCCAAAGCCAGTGAGATTGTCATCTACAGTACTTCCTCTGTTTTATTTGAATAGCTCTGATTACGATAAGTTACGTTAAGAAAACAATTAATTAGGAATGATATTCTCCAGCTTGAGATGTTCAATATGAACATGGTAAATATGTAAAAAAGTCTGTCAAGAAAATAAAGCTGAGGCTGTTGATATTTTGTCCACCGCACGCCGTGATGCTGCATGTTAGAAGCTCATTTCTAACAAAGCCACATCTTTTCTTCTGGACATGTGGTGTGTCTGAAATAGCAGAATCACAATAGCAGTGATATCTGTTGCACTGCCAAATAATAATTTTCAGAAATGTGTGTGGGGGAGAAACACGTAGATCAGCCAACTCTCTGAGGGCATCCCCCGCACTTTAAAGTTCATTTAAGGAGTTTGTTGTTCATTTTCAGCACCTCTGAGCCACATGTTGCTCTCTGATGCATTTTGGAAAGCAGCTGTGCACAAGACATGAATGTGTTACTGATCTGAATTTTATTCTCTTGACTGTTTTCATTCTCTGTATAGTTTAAGTGTGTTGTGTGAGGAGTGTTTGCAGAGTGTATGTGAGCAGGAAGTTATTGACTGGTAACATGTGGCCATACACTTATATCAGGGAATCTGAAGGATCATTCCCATGTCTTCAGGATATCCTAAGGTCTTTTTTTTTAAGTAAAGGCTCAATCTGCAATCAAATCAAACATCTTGTCCTTGGATCAGTAAACAAAAGGAGGACTGATTTTCTGATTTGTCATCCAAGTAAATCTGAGGGTTTATCCTCATATAACAACAATTTCATATCAATTTAGTCTGATATATTATCACACATGATGATGGAAAAGCAAATATTTGGTCAAAGTATTATATAATGTGTTGTTTGAAATGAAATGCTCCTGCAGTGTCTAATAATGACCACAAGATGGCAGTGTGGTACAAAGAAAGAAAGAAAGAAAGAAAGCAAGAAAGAAAGAAAGAAAGAAAGAAAGAAAGAAAGAAAGAAAGAAAGAAAGAACCAACGCACGTCAATCTAAAAAAATAACTTATAATCAGTGCAATATAACACAGATGCAATAACATTTCTATTATCCTAATCAATTGTCATACTATACTCCATGACTAAGGGCAGTTCTTCCAATCCAATTTAAAACATCTGTCATTTATGAAGGTTGCAGATTTCATGAGGATTCACCTATTTAAAGGGACATTTTTGATAAATAAATAAATGATCTGGAAGTTATGAAACCACCAGCTGTATGTGATCTGACCTTTTATTGAAAAACCTGATTGATGGGTTTCATGTGGAGTCATTTTCCAAACTGAAATGCATCCAGTCATTTAAATTTTAAGGTGAAAAGGTCTTTGTCTGATCTCTCCTCCATCAACCCACTACCCAGTGTTTTCTTCATTTCCATCTCCCGGGATGCACCGGGCTCCAGCCTCAGCTCTTTTACGGTTGTGTATTTCACCGGGTTTTTTATTGCCACCGACAGACAATTAAAGTCTGCTGAACACACGCTTGCTGCCCGTCAGCAGGCTGCAGCTCCATAAAAAGCGGCTTTCTGTGAAAAACGACCAGCCATGTCGTCACAGAGAGGGAGAGTAGGAGCAGATAGAAGACCCACAGCGATCAGGGTTTTATTCTGAGCTCTATAAAATCAGGGATCCCACACAGCACCCACCCCAAACAGGTATCATCTGACCTTGAGACTGAGCCAAAGTGCAGCCCAGTGCTCCTTTATTTGCCATTTGCTCCTGCTTCCAACCTGAGCTGTGCCAACATGATAGCCACTGTTGTGCCAAAATGTGTTTTCCACTTAAACATTGTCACCAAGGAAAGATGTCGCCCCCAAATTAATTCAATCCTGCATCAAAGGTTTTCCAGTCAGGTGGTAAAAAGTGAAAGATCTGATTGTGGTCATGACATGGGTTGATATTGGTGACATACCCTTTTTATAGGCTATACTCTTTCCAGATTCGGCACTGGCCCAAGGTGCTTAAAATGGATTAGAGCACTGTATCATGAACCTGCTTCATCAGTTAAGAGCAATGGCCTAATCTAAGCTTCTTTTCTTTGCAATTGTCCTTGTCTCCATTACTGTTTATCCTAGCTTTAGAACCATTAGCATGCACAATCCGAAGGGTCAAGGATACTACAGCAAATACTAATACAGATAATATATATTAATATATATATTAATATATATATAACACAATAAATATGTAAAATATGTATGCAGATGAAATTTTGTTGACCATGGCCAATCCATCACACCAAAAGAATGACAAATGATTAAATCTTTTGGCAGTTTCCCAGGCAAATAGTCACGACCAAAAGCCATACCTTTAAATCACTCTTCACACATTACTGATCTTAGACCAGCTCATCTTATCTGGAAAACAGATGGGATGAAATACGTGGGTGTCATGATTAGAACACCTGTTAATAAAATATTTGATTTAAATGCAATCTTTATTTCCTTCTATAAAGGAAGACCTTCGGAGGTGGTCTGCCCTGCCTTTGTCATTATGGGGCAGAGCTGAAGTGCTGAAGATGAACTTTTTTTTTTATTTTCCTCTGTGCCTTTGTATACTCCAAACCCTTGGTTTAATAATGCAGACTTCTTGAAGGGCAAGAAGGCGAGAATTAATCAGGAAAAAACTATCTCTACTGAGAAATAGAGAGGCTCTTGGAATACCAGATCTCTATCTTACATTTAAAGCCAGATACCTTCTAATTTGGGGCTAAAAAAAGGATAGAAACAAAGGTAGTTTGGATTGTCTGTTACGAGATACTCATGTATCTTGTAAAAAATAACAAATGAATTTCATTATCATCATTGTGGTATCATCCTGATCCACTAGCTAGATAATGGTTTTATTTTAGTTCTGGTGTGATATCATTAAAAAAGTTCACATGGGCATCACGAGAACTGCTTTGGCATCATATCGCCCAACAGAGCATTTAATGTTGCAATAATTGTTGACAATTATTATAAGACAAACAAACAATTCAAGTGTTTAGAGTCAAGCAGAGGTTCTGTCTCAGGGCTGTATAGGATGTTGATTCTGTCTCCTTCACATCTAAGCATTCACACTAAATCAAGACTTAGTGGTTTTCACTCTCCTCTGCAGAGTGGGCAAGAATGTGGAAGGAACCTGCAGCAATATCCAAGTCGGTTAGAATCAGAGTTCTGCATTGAAAATCCTTCACACAGCTAATATGACTCCCTCCAAATTTACAAATGGACCCAAGCAGACATTAGTGTTTCATTCAGTTTCAATAATAATGAATATAAATCTCTCTCCTTGTCCTGTAGGATCTGTAGAATCAGCCTTCTTGATTGGTAAAACAATGATTTTGTTAAATTGTAAGATTTGTAAGCCAAAATGTTTCTCAATAGAAACTTGGTTAATTGATTTTTTTATTCTTGGTACTAATCTTCTTGGTTTGGTTTAAACAACTGATATTAGCGGCAATACTAAATATAATTGTGGTATGAGATGGGATCAAGTTTTTTAATGTATTTCACCATTGTGTATTTGAAACTAATGCAGACTAGAATTTAACAGCCATATGTGAGATTATTTTGAAACACATACAGGTCAGGTAGACCATGATGAAATGGATAATTAATTCTATGTTGTGGTGTGTGTCAATATACCTGACTAACAAAAGCATTGGACACATTTTAACCCAATGATGGCGCTAGATGAAAATTCAAGGGATCGCCAAAGTCAGGATGATTTATCCTCTCGTTACCATCAATATTCAAATCACCACCACCAACAACAAAAAAGACATTGGCCAATTCTGTAAAAATACATTCAACAGTTTTTTAATGTCCAGTGGCAACATTTTTAAAATTCTCACTCTAAAAAATGTGGTAAGGTTAAAGAAATATTTTGGTTATAAATAAAAAAAGGGAACTAAACTATGGTTGGAGTTAACTTAAACACTTCACAATTCCTGGTTACAGTTAATAAAAACAAGAGTGTTAATTGAAGTTGTGTGACAGGAGGCGAACTTCGTCTGCTGTATGAAAGTCAGCTGTACAACATGTTCATCCACCACCCAAACCTCCACACATATTAAATCGTGCGTTGCTACACAATGAGAACACTACCTCCTGTATTTGCATTGAATGTGAACGATCCTGAAGATACTGGAATAGTTTTTGAAGTCAGAGTATCAACAGGATTATTAAAAGTACATTATAATTTTATCCAAAGTGTTGTTCCTATAGAGCCTACAGGAGTGGCACTCCACTCATATAAAGATATAGAGATTCAGCCATTGAAACACCCAGTGTATCCCTGCTGCAATAAGAATGGAATGCATCCTTTTCTCAGCATGCTTAGAAGATGTATGTGTAGATATAGAAGTACTACTCCTGTCCACATAGACATTGGACTTAAGAGGACATGCAAATACCTGTGTGTTCACTCTACCAGCCAATTGGACTGAAATGGACAGGACACTTTACTTGAGTAAGTCTATTCTATACTACTTAATACATTCCTTTAAAGTTCAACATTAGCACACGCTATAGCAGGTGTATGTAAAATCTCAGTCTGTAAAATAACCTGTAACTCTAGCTGTCAGGTAGTTGTAGCAGAGTAAAAAGCACAATAATTATCTCTTAAATGTAATGTTGTAGATATATAAAGTAGCATGTTATTAAAATATTCCCCTTTTTGCTAAAACCTTTGAATTTCATCATAATTCTTTGTGTTCAACAAACAAGACATGTAGGCAATATAATAAAGCATTATTACTGGAGAATACATAACACATCAAATGAAATAACCCTAACCCTCCTGTGCTCAGATCAGCCAAGAAAACAGAAATCAAAAAGACATTTAATCTTAACTTAATTTCATCTTTTATTTTGAAATTATGTGCCTATAAAAACGGATACAGTCCAAAATGATTCCTACTGCTATAGTAAAATCTATCATCAGTTTATATCAAAACCAAATCACTTTTCAGCATTGAGAGATGGTATTCACTTATGGTTGAACCGCTGTGGTGTTAGTCTGTCTCGTTGTGGTGCAGTTCACTATTAAGAACACTAGGTGGAGAAAGAGAGCTAAACACTGAACCCTGTCTCTCTGCTCCCGATATCAATATGAATCCATATCAAACAGACTCATATATGAGTTGTTTTACAATACAGCCTGCAGGTTTTTTTTAAACTTATGGTAGAGAAGTATATATAATATACTGTAATTAAAATGTAATGCAAATGCATTGGCGCACATGCAAAATACTGACATGTTACAGCTGCTCGTAAAAAGATTGTATTCTTTTTTTTCTTTTCTGACTCCCTGCCTCCCAGTAGCACAATCACTCCAGCTCCAACAAATCCTCATGTCTGAACTCAATTAGTTTTATAGTTATTTCCTATTTGTATATTTTCAGTATTTCTAGTTTATTCATCTCTTTGGTAATATTCAAAGTGGATTAAACAACAAAGACACATTTCATAAATGTACAAGCTTAGCTGGCCACTAAAACTGATTGTTTTTAAATATAGTCAATCCAGGAAATATAATACATATTAAACATGATGAGTGTACCTTTCTAAGCTCGAGGTATCTCCCTGCACTGAAGCAGAAGCCTAGGGGCCCTTGAGCCGAAAAGGGCTCTCAATGATGGGACATTTTTTTGTCTGTTTGTTTGTCTGTTTTTATCAGGCTCTACAAAAATACGACACAAAGCTTGACCAAGTCTCTTGATGATTATGGTCACTGTCTGAAACCAACCAAAACAAAATATGGAGTTATAAGGTTTCCACCCGACAGCAGTCGTTATCCAGTCAGAATAAAATAATAGTTGTTTGGGGGACATGAGCTTTAGTGCCTAGGGGCCCCTAAGGGTTTTTAAAGCAACCTTGTCTGATGTCAAGGCTGTGCTCATTTGTCAGTCTAGCAGTATTTTCCTTCAAGAAACAAGTATGATTAACACATGCAAGTGAATATGAATAAGCTTGTTCCTCATTCACAGTTCTCATCACTCAGTAACCTTTTGCAAGATTCCACACCAGCAGAACAAACTAAGAGGTTCAGCCACTATGCAGAGTGTCTCATTATCTGAAAGCCACTGCAAAACATAAACTATCGCTTACTACATTTCATGAAGCAGAAACAGAAAGCCACATTAAGACTCTGATTCTGAGAGACTGTATAAGTGTTATGTATATGGTGTGTCTGTCTGGTGTGGTCTGTGTGCATATTTAGCTATTTTGTTGATCTTTATGTTGGGATGTTGACTGACAATTGATATTTTTCACATTGCCAAAACTTGCAGATAATATAACAAACTGCATATGTTTCAGTAAGGTTGATTTTTACTCTTATCTGAGTTTTAAAATCATGGTTATTAATGATCTATTATTGTTTGGTGAAATGCAGTTGTGGCGCAGACATTATAAATGAGAAAAAGTGAATTACAATGGAATTCTTAAAATACATAAAAAAGAACAAAATATAGTAAGAAATACTTCAGTATATTTAATGACTGTATTTCTAAAATAAAACATTACATATTATGGATACACATTTTGTACATAAAAAACTGAAGTTGTAGTGCAGAGAAATGATGAGGAATGAGAAAGGTTGCAAATGTAGGTAGAGCAAAATGATTATTATGGTTTTGTACTGAAGAAATAATATAAAACGGGGCAGCACAGTGCAAATTCACTCAATTGAATGTCGTATTTGTGGTAAAACATGAAAGAAGAGTGCGACGACAATAAGGTGGAGCTGAGGAAAGAAGCTGCCTGAGGGAAGAAGCTGCTCTACAGTCCGGTGGGACAGCAGAGGACACGTCTTATTTTTTTTGCCAGACGACAGCAGGGTGAACAGGGTGAGTACTGTCCTTCAGTATTCTCACCACTGTCAGTGATGCTGGTTAAACAGGCACCAATAATAATGATTCAAAGCTTTCTGAATGCACCGTGACATGCCAGTTTGGGATGTCATCAGTCAGGATGTTTTCTAGTTTAGAAGTTTAGACAGCTATAACTACTTTAGGAATAGTTGTGGTCATGGTTATAAGAACTTAGAATACAGGTAGAATGAATATAAATGATTATTTGTACACCCAAATATCCACACAAAAGGTTTTGCAGTGCTGTAACATCACATCAACTCCACCTTTGCCTCTAAAAGGCATTCGTCATTATTTCAACCACGACAATTGATACTCAGAGTCAAATTGACCTTTAACCTTTACTATGAAAGAGAAATAATATGTGATGTTCTAGCTTGAAAATTGGGTTTCTCTATATTGTTAATATGTTGGTTTTGCATCAGTACAAATAACGGATATATATTTTAGACTGATTTCCCTATACAAAATGATAGATTTGGGATGAATGGAAAAATCAAAAAGAAATAGCAAGGACGATATTTTGTGTGTTTCAGCTGATATTTTACATTCTCATTAAAAGACGGTGAAATTCAGTGTAGTCACTCTCCAATGAAACCCTTACACAATGTTGACATGTGTGACAAACAGCCTAAGTCAAGAATTAGCCAAGTTCGAACGTCACTAAAAATTAGGGTTCCACACAAATCCAAAAGATCACAATCACATCCCTTCAGTTTGGTTAAAAGTAATATTATTGGGTGTAAAACAAGTACAACATATTTTAATTGAGGGTATTTTTATAATTGTATAATAATAATAATTGTGCTGTGATGCAAAACACTGTCCTGGTTTGAATCCACATAGCGATTTTTATCCTAAATCTGCCTTTAACAGTGATATCTCTTAAAGAAATAATAAGGTCCTTGAAATGATTTGATGTGTGGATATTTAGGAGGACATTTGAAAGAGGTTCTTTTCTAGCTAAAGCAAAATATATGATTTTGACTGATATATGATTTCATCTTAATCTGCTTCTGTGATCACTCTGGAAAAGATGTTTAAAAAATATTATACACTGTGAATGAAAACCAGCTGGAACAATCTCTCAGCTGCCCAAATTCGTATTTTTATTTTCTTAAATCTGCAGCACCATGTTTTAAAAGCTACAGATGGACATAGAAATACACCAAAAAAAAGTCAGAAGGCGGGAGCTGTAAAAAGACTCTTTGGCACACACAAACACACATCTGTTCAGGTGTGGATAAGCCACCCAGGTGGAAATCTTCCACCTCTCTCTTCCTTTAACAGGGTTCCCTTAAAATCTTGGTATTTGACCGGGGGCGGTGCCTTACATCCTGCATCGCACACAGTGTTGTGCTGCCTGATGTGTGTTCTTGTCAGCTCGCGTGGTAAATGCTATATTGGATCATGAGTGTGGTTAGGGTTAGGTTTAAGGTTAGGGGGTTAGTGTTAATGTACAAATCTCACAAGAGTTTCACAAATTGACCCTCCGACTGCTCCGATCTAGCGCCAACTGGCTCACATTGGGTCGTCTCATCACTTTTTGGATAAGCTAGCAAACTACTAAGCTGTTTGTTAACCTAATCTTTGCCTTAACCCCAATATTAAATTGACAGAACGTCACGCCTAATTGTAACTTCCAACAGAGACCCCTTATATATCACTTTTACTGACTTTTACTCATTAACTGAATTAAAATAACACAAAGGCAAAAAGGCAGGTGGAATGTCTGCATATATAAAGGTGAAATTTCATTCTTCTAGGCATTCTGTCTTTTTCTTGGTATGTTTTAGTAATACAACAATGAGTTTACAGATGTATGTTCTACCTGACCGATTTCGGCACATTTTGGGGAGGATAGGAACAAAATACCAATACCAAGGCTGCCTTTACAAAGTATATACTGTTGCATATAGTTTACATACATTATGCATACAATTGGGACAAACTACTTCATCATAACATTGAACTTTGACCCTGATGCTCATACATCCTTCACAGTCCATGGTGTAAGATTTGAATATTCTTGACACAATTCAATACTTGAATGCGCCGTCGTCTGTGATCTCTTGGTGGATCAGACGATGTGATGTATCTTCCACTGCAAAGACGATTGTGGGTTAGGATAGCCAGAAAAGCATGCAGGCTTACACACTGCAAAAGGTTGGTACTTTTGCACACTGCTTTTGATATACTATGTATTGGGACAAATTAATCTTGTTGTAGTGTATTTAATTGTATGGTATTATGAGTATTGGAACGCACCCCACAGTTCTACATTGTTTACATGGTCACATGGTGGGGGCATGCCTCCCCTTTTGGTTACAAAAACCAAGTCCCAGTGATATAAATAATTACATTTTGGGTGAAGACTTGGTTCTGCATTAAGGAAAGATTTGAGTTAGGTCCACGTTAGGTTAAGGGTTAGGTTAAGGGTTAGGTAAGGGTTAGGTAAGGGTTAGGTAAGGGTTAGTAACTTTAATGTCTTTTGAAGTGATGGAAACACAACTGTGTGCTTTATACATTTGTTTAAAAAATAAAATGAAGATGGAAAAATGCCTCTAAAAAAACAAAGCATCACTGATGTTTAAACATGCTGTAAAAACTCAAGAAAAACAGTTATGGGTACTATATCTAATTGAAAATTGACTGTGAAGAAGATATTTAAGGTTTGGATGAGAGTCTGCTTGTGTTAAATGAAAATGTGAAGCTTGAAAAACAGGAAATGTTCTGCAAGGTTTACCTCTCTGAATTGCATTATGTATATATAAATAAATCTATATCATGAATAGTAAGAAGCTGAAAATGCATGCTAATTATGTTAGCAGGGTCTTAAATACAAAGTCTGATTTAGTCAGTGTAGCAGGACTGGCCAATATGTCAAAGGCAAGAGCTTAGTGTGTGGTCATATTAGAAATCCAGGCTATAAAGTTACCATTCAAGGTTTCAAATTGTCATGGTTGGATTTATAAATAAATGGAACAAATGTGTGTCTACCTTGTGCAAGACCTTATATTAGGGTCTGAATTTAAACTGTAAACTTAATATGTTAATACCAGTAACACGCATTTTTACGCTTATGGCTTCATTACCTGGTCCAGGATGTGTTAGCTTGTTGTAGGAACTGGAGGTTGGGGGAGGCAGCTAGAAAAACACGCTACCTGGTCACTCCTAAGTTATATATTTTTAGCCACAGTAAGGAGTCATCTTGTATTGTTCAGAGTTGGATCATTTCCAGCCTTGTTGACTTCAGGCTTAGATTGAGTGTTTAAGCTAACTGTTGATGGTCAGAAAATAACTCCAAACTGTCGTCTGGCTGATCATGAAACCATGTCATATTTTCTATTGCTACACATTTAAATATACAAGATGCTCTGAGAGCTTTGGAATTGGTGGAAGGCAGCTTTAGTGAAAATTGACTGAATAATAGAAAGTGAAGTAAAGAGTAACAATTGACTTCTTCTGATGAGTAACTAGTAAAATAATGTAATTCCTGTTATTGTGATAAGACGTTACTGATGGGGGGAAAGTACATTAGAGAGGTGTGACACACGAGGAAATAGAATTAAATGAAGGTTTCTTCAGTGACCCCAGAATGTGGCCAATCACATTTCAATATGTAGACCATGTACTCCTGCTTGGACTGTAGAATATGCAGGATCTGCCTCTACCTGCATACAGTGTACGGATAAGCAGCCATCTGGTGTTGTATTATTGCATTTTCTATATGTGGAGTTCCACAGGGCTCCATTCTTGGACCATTTTTATACTTTTTAAACATTGTTTAAACATTATATATATACACATATTGTTATTTTACATATTGTTATTTAATCACCTGACTTAATACCTCATCTTTTTGCAGATGATACAAGTTTGATGTGGTTATACATACATTTATTTGTATTAGCACAAACAAATAAAATTCTCTCTAGCAAAGTGTCTACAATGGGTTCACCTTCATTACTTTCCAGTCCAGTCACATGTCTCCCATAATTTGGGTCATACTGTATACAGTCATTTTTATTTTCCTTTGCTTGTTTGCTTTTATTTTTTTATTTTTTTACTGTTGTTAGTTTTATGCCTTCTTGATAAATAGTTGTTTAACTTCTAGTGCTCTTGGGGGGAAATCGTATACTGCCAGCTGGGTTTTCTCACATTATTTTGGATCATTTTTTTTCAATCTTAATTTTGTGGTTCCTATCAAATAAACAAACTAAATAGATTGTACTAATGAAGGCTTTTTACAGCGATACTAACAGCCTCAATTGTTTCTTAATGATGTCCAACATGGGTCAATGTAAATAACCTGGATGGATGTCACAGCTCAACATGCCCTCACCTCTCTGCTAAACAACCAGTCTACACAGTCACATTTATAAGGTCAACATCATTGTAGATGGCTGTAAAATCTCACAGATGACTAGTGCATCGGCTGCCAGTACATTCGCTTGTTTAAAAGCTGCATGCAGTCCTAAACTTTCCTTGGCTTTGTTTGAAGATGACAAGTTTTTTTCTGTTGCCTGTTGTGTGGAATGTGCTATTTATGTGTCATTGTGCTCCAAAGGTTTATGCATATTCAACAACCAATCCCTTTCCATGTGTCTTTATTTTAGTCCACTATTTTGGAATAAATGCAAGAGGCAGTCCTTGAAGTAGCAAGAAGAGGTCTCTTGGGGTGAACAGGCTTGTTGCAAGTCCAACTTTTAAGCAGGAGATTTGAGTTTTCGTCCCATCACAGACCTCCAATTAACCCTAACCCTAACCCTCCAAATAACATTTGTCTTTCACGTTAATGTGTCATTTTTTTAATTAACAGATCTTTTTTTTCTCAGATATTGTAGACAGCAAAAACATCAAACACATTGCCATAAAAATAAAATCCTGGCATTGTAGAATTGTCCAATGTTAAAGGGGAATTCCACTTATATATAGATCTTGAGGAGAAATACTACATATGTGAAAAGGTATTGATAAATGACCTCAAATGATGTCACTTAAGGCAGCATTAGTTGGGGCTGAAGACTGAATATGTACTGCATTGTGGGTAATGTAGATGACAGCAGCTTTGACATATAAGAAGAATTCGTGGAATGAAAAAGACAATATATTTGGTTCTGCTACATCTATACATACTCATTTTCTTATCTGGTGATAGGACAGCTTTATCCTTACTTCGTGATGGATATTAAGGAAACTGATCAGAATATGTCTAATAATGTGTCACACTTTGATGTTAAAATGGAACACCCAAAAAGACAAAGTGGAAGGGACTGAGCGAAGGAAACAGTGTGTAGAACGGACCATTCCTCCCACAAGAAACCTGACTGGACAGAACCAGTCTGTGCCATCCTATGTGACGTTTTTAGATCTTTGTACAACATTAGGAGGACAGAAGCAACATACAAATATCAGATGCATGAATGAAAATGTGATGATTTCATTGTTGTTTAGGGATTGTTTTCAATGGTATCATGATTTCTAAGTGAAGTTGATTTTCAGCAATTTTGTTTTCCTTTGGGATTCAGAGCTTTTTTAGCTGCCTTTTCATAGTTCACTGCTCTATATAAATGATTCTAAATACCTTTAGACATTGAATCAATTATTTCATTAGTTTAAACTGAATTGTTTTTTATTTTCCAGCTACAATTTTTTTTCCCCAAAATCACAGTTTTCATGTCAAGTATTTTCCCAGCAGGAACATCATGGAGCAGCTACAGAGAATACAAATCTGTTTTATAATCACTAAAGAGAGCATATAGGTTTTGATGTACATGCTTTGGTTGTCTAAATCCTAAATCAATTCATGGGTCAATATGTTTATTTCATATTTAAAGGAAGACTTTAGTCATTTCTTAATTCTATGCATTTCCTAATTAGGTGTCTTCCTCCATAGTTATTAGGATCTACTTTGTCTTTATTTGTTAATATTGGGCTCTATTGTTCTAAATGTCAGAAATGTTTCCAGTTCCTAAAACTGCATTAAATGATTATAACACTGCTGCTTGATCAACACTGGGCATGTTTCAATTAAAAGTAAATCTTCCTCCTGCTTTTTAAAGTTCATTGAAAGTAGAGTAATAGAGCTGTCCACATTTTAAATCTGAAATGTGGTTTACTGGTATGTCTTTAAGTACATTTAAAAAATATCCCATTTAAACCTTTACTTCTGTTTGTTCTTAGATTCCAAACTTGGTTATGGTCTGATACATTTTTTATTACATTTAATTCATCATATGTATTTTCAGCTTTTTAGGGTTTTAAAATGTTTGTTGTTTTTTTATGAGAATATTGGTGCATTCATGGTGAAGCTTTGCATTTCTAATAAAAATGTACATTTATAAAATGAAAACACTTCACACACTTATACTTTACTGTAACTTACAAATGACAATGTTCAAATACATGATGAGTGCTGTCTGCTTTGTTCAACCTTTTTTCTTTACCAGTTCTTCCATTTAAATTCCCATACAGAACTGCTTCTATAGACAGATGGCAGATAAATTAATATATTGTGTTTTTTAAAGGAGTTATCCACCAAGTTTTACCCAGATCCAGTTTCCCTTTCATTCTTTTGTTTGATTGTTTTTTGTTGTTGTCATTTTATTTGTTTGATTGTCATGAAACACAATGTTACTATAAAATTACTTAGTTAATTTGGTTCACTAGTTACTAATAATTAATAACTAGTTAGTTATTTTTGGAAGTGGATGAAGATAGGACCTACCAATTCAAGAAAAACAAAATTTTGGATATGCAGTTTTTCACCAAACAAAAAACAAAAGAAAATCAGAAGCTAACTTTTAGAAACAGCTAATCTAGTTTATCAGAACTGTGACACATTCTGTACATTTTGTCTCATGTTATTCTTTCTCCGTTATGTGGTACGAAGCATCTGTCTCTGTGGTGATAGGTTCAGGTTCAGGTTGTGCTTGTACGTCTTGTGTCTCACTCATCTTTAACATTTGTAGTCTTGCTAATGCTACTGCTGCTCTTCTACACCACCACTGACTTAATCATAGGCTCAATGATTCTTCTGAAGTGAAGACGATAAAGAGATGTATCTTGTTAACCTTATGTGCTATTTATCTTTAGGGCCCACATTTTGGCCAATATGCTGTGTATAGTCATTTTCAGCCATTACATCATTATGACACTGTTCAAAACTGCTGCTACCTCTCAGATATTTCTAAAATATAGTCCTGAACATCTGATGATTTTCTTTCTGTCTTTGATATTTGTCTTTGTATGTACAAGACTAATAATGATCTCCTCATTATTTCATAGGATAAATAAATAAAGACCGGTTAAACAATACAAAGCTATTTAAACATCAGCAACCCTTCTTACCAAACATTCTTAAATATTCAAGACCCATGAGTTGTAACAGATTTAGCTACAAATTAGAATATTACCTGCATTTCTTAGAATAATACAAACAGTAATGACCCCCACCCCAAAAAAAAATTCATCCATGTATTACTTGTTATTTTTAAAATCCATTACAACGTAGATAACTTAGTTTACTATATGATATCATTACTAAAGCCCAATTACTGTCATTTAACAAATATGAATGGATCCACAAATCATCATTTTGTATTTATTGCAACATATATATACATATATATATGTGTGTGTATATATATATATATATATATATATATACACACATATATACATGCATGCATAGTCCAGCAGTGTGCAGTAAAGCTCATGTGCTCAGAGGTAGCGCTGTCATATTCATGCTCTAAAACATCTGCCTAATCACTTGGACTCAAGAACATTATCCTGGCTTCAGAGACATGCGCTGCTTCATTCTTGTGCCTAATATTATTATAATGATATAACTGCTACCTGCATGAAGTATGTGTTAAAAGATTAGAAATACTAATTGAATACATGATTGTAGACCATTTATAATACGTTTCTCCCTTTTCTCTAAAAAAATAAAAAAAAGACACCCAGCATGATGTGAGCTGTCTGGATTATCACCATGTCAGGATCA